>JAYKQN010000037.1:0-152500 GCA_036785175.1 Eupleurogrammus muticus | reverse complement strand
CTGTGGATGCTAATTATCTCTATATACACCCGCGTACTGTAAACACTAACAGCATCACAGTATTTACTGCACGCCACTGTATTAATTTACGGCCCATTATTGTAAAGCCCATCATTACAATGCGAGGCGGTGTTTATTGTAATCAGAGGACTGATAGAGAATGGAAACATTTGTTAATGTGTGTAATGTGCAACTCGCTGGCTAATGCAGTGGATGACATACGGCCTCACTCTTAGTGAGGTGTTAGCATTTATTAGCAGATCTGACTTGGCTTGAGGTCTATCAGCTAATTATATTCCATTGTTTCCGGTATCATTTCACTTTAAGGCAGGGAACACGCCCTACTAGGGTGATTGGTGTTAAAAAAGTCAGAAAATTGTAAATTTAAATGCATAAATCTGGAACAATTTGAGAGCAAAATCAAGAAGCTATAGACAATCAATAACCATTATCAATGCATAATATTGACCTACAGATTAAGCTACTTAAGTACAACTTTTTAATACTTTTAACATGTATTTCTCATTGTTTATTATTGACAATGAGAAATAGTCTCAATAATCTGCTTTTAAAATGCTCAAAAATAAGGTGAAAACAAACAAAACAGTCACATTGAACCTGTTAAATTTAACATTTAATGAGTAATATGAGTCCAACCTATAAATGCTGAGATATGCAACCTGGACTCTGGACATATCTGGATGTCTTCTCCTCAGGTGTCCGTGTGTTAGTGGTGGTAAAATGAATCTAAATTTAACATTCCTAATTATAAATAAAAATGTATCTTTCGTACCCTAATGAAGTCTCTGATTATGTCTGTGTGTAAAAACAAGAAGCAGAAATGTTCCCTTTGATGCCACTCTTTAATCTGCAGGATGTTGACATGGACAGAGTGAGCGCTGGAGCTGCAGTATGAGTCATGGTGAGCAGCCGTGAGCTACAGCAGCTGCAAATACTGAGCTCCATCATTTAAATATACGTTATTGTAAGTCTGCAGATGGCCCAGCCACTTTTGATGATTATGGGTCGGACCTTTTTTAAAAATCTCACATATCTCACAACCAAACAGAGATGTTTCAAGACAAGATATGTGTTTAGGTTGGAAGAGAAAAAAGCAGACCGGGACATAGTCAGAGGGGCCTGCAGGGCAGGTCTGGGTCCTGGTTCCAGGCAGGAGGAGGGTCACGGCAGGAAAAAAGGGGAAAAACTGAAATACTCAAGGATAAAAGGCGACAAAAATACATAAGGGAGAAGACTCTTTGAAATATTCAGAAGATCTGATGTCAAGAAGAAGAGAAAGAAACACTGAAAGATTCAAAACCCAGAGCTGGAATAAGTACTCAGACACTTTTCTGAAGTAAAAGTACTAACATAAAGATATACAAATACTCCGTTACAAGTAAAGGTCCTGCATGAAAAATTGTACTGAAATGAGTAAATGTAGTACATTAGAGCAGTATTGTGAGTAGATGTAGTACAGTACAGCAGTATTGTGAGTAGATGTAGTACAGTATAGCAGTATTGTGAGTAGATGTAATACAGTACAGCAGTATTGTGAGTAGATGTAGTACAGTATAGCAGTATTGTGAGTAGATGTAATACAGTACAGCAGTATTGTGAGTAGATGTAGTACAGTATAGCAGTATTGTGAGTAGATGTATTACAGTATAGCAGTATTGTGAGTAGATGTATTACAGTATAGCAGTATTGTGAGTAGATGTAGTACAGTATAGCATTATTGTGAGTAGATGTATTGCAGTATAGCAGTATTGTGAGTAGATGTAGTACAGTACAGCAGTATTGTGAGTAGATGTATTGCAGTATAGCAGTATTGTGAGTAGATGTAGTACAGTACAGCAGTATTGTGAGTAGATGTAGTACAGTATAGCAGTATTGTGAGTAGATGTAATACAGTACAGCAGTATTGTGAGTAGATGTAGTACAGTATAGCATTATTGTGAGTAGATGTATTGCAGTATAGCAGTATTGTGAGTAGATGTAGTACAGTATAGCAGTATTGTGAGTAGATGTAATACAGTACAGCAGTATTGTGAGTAGATGTAGTACAGTATAGCATTATTGTGAGTAGATGTATTGCAGTATAGCAGTATTGTGAGTAGATGTAATACAGTACAGCAGTATTGTGAGTAGATGTATTACAGTATAGCAGTATTGTGAGTAGATGTAGTACAGTATAGCAGTATTGTGAGTAGATGTAGTACAGTATAGCAGTATTGTGAGTAGATGTAGTACAGTATAGCAGTATTGTGAGTAGAGGTAGTACAGTACAGCAGTATTGTGAGTAGATGTAGTACAGTACAGCAGTATTGTGAGTAGATGTAATACAGTACAGCAGTATTGTGAGTAGATGTAGTACAGTATAGCAGTATTGTGAGTAGATGTAGTACAGTACAGCATTATTGTGAGTAGATGTATTACAGTATAGCAGTATTGTGAGTAGATGTAGTACAGTACAGCAGTATTGTGAGTAGATGTAGTACAGTATAGCAGTATTGTGAGTAGATGTAGTACAGTACAGCAGTATTGTGAGTAGATGTAGTACAGTATAGCAGTATTGTGAGTAGATATAGTACAGTACAGCAGTATTGTGAGTAGATGTAGTACAGTATAGCAGTATTGTGAGTAGATGTAGTACAGTATAGCAGTATTGTGAGTAGATGTAATACAGTACAGCAGTATTGTGAGTAGATGTAGTACAGTATAGCAGTATTGTGAGTAGATGTAGTACAGTATAGCATTATTGTGAGTAGATGTATTACAGTATAGCAGTATTGTGAGTAGATGTAGTACAGTACAGCAGTATTGTGAGTAGATGTAGTACAGTACAGCAGTATTGTGAGTAGATGTAGTACATTAGAGCAGTATTGTGAGTAGATGTAGTACAGTATAGCAGTATTGTGAGTAGATGTAGTACAGTATAGCAGTATTGTGAGTAGATTTAGTACAGTATAGCAGTATTGTGAGATGTACTATAGTAAAGCAGTATTGTGAGTAGATGTAGTACAGTATAGCATTATTGTGAGTAGATGTAGTACAGTATAGCAGTATTGTGGGTAGATGTAGTACAGTATAGCAGTATTGTGAGTAGATGTAGTACAGTACAGCAGTATTGTGGGTAGATGTACTACAGCATTGACATCATCAGATTATTAATATGCAGCATCAGTGTTTAGCAGCATGTTACTGTTGTAGCTGCTACAGGTGGAGATACTTTAAGTAATCTATATACACTTAGCTGCTTTAGTCCACTGGTTCCCAACCTAGGGGTCAGGACCCTCCAAAGAGTCAGCACATGACATGACTAATGAAGAAAATGTCCAAATTCTCTCAAAGTTATTATAACTGAACAATTGTTTTTATTCAAATATGTAAAATATCACATTTTCAGCTTTCGTATGATGATTTTTAGCTTTTCTTTGTGGAACATGATGATAAACTAAATCATTTTGGACTTTTACTGATAAGTTTAAAGTAGTCATAAATACTTCAACACAGTAGTGTAAATGTACTTAGTTACTTTCAGTTGATATTTGTCTGTAAAAGTATGTTCCTGGTGTAGTGTTAACATTGTTTATATTAAGGTTTTGCAGAGTAAATCTGACTTTCTTATGGTTGCATTGGTAACAGCAGGAGGAGGAGGAAGAGGATATAAACAAAGAATGTGTCTCTATCATCTCTGTGAAGCTCTGCTGGGTTGCAGATAGGCTGCTGACAGTTGTTGCTCTCAGCTGCAGTTTTAATGCTGAAGCCTGCTCCTCCTGATAGAAGGTGAACTTACTTCTACCTGAGAAGTGTAACTCACATCTCTGTTATTATATTTTCCATCCGCAGTGATACACAGCTGCTTATCTCCCTTCATGAACATAATGAGCTCAAAGACTGGAAGACGCTCCCAAAAGTGACGGCCTGTTCATCATCCTTGCTCCGTATCAGCTCCGTTTTGCCGGTATGGTGTCTCTACGCAGCGTTAGACGACAGAGTGGCTGGTCTCTGTGGGGACGTGATGCAGAGTAGCATTAATGCACCAGGTCTAACCCCATGTCCATCACTCTGCTACTGGAAGTTAGGCAGCCAGCCAGCCTTTCACCACAGGGGAGAGATGAATGGTGGGATTTGGAAGGAAACGCAAAACGGGAGGGGGAGGGGTGGAGGGGGGATACTACATCTAAAGTTGATTTGAAAATTGTTCTAAGACAGAAAGAGAGGAAGAGAAAAAGGAGCATTACAGAGATATAATCATGAGCGGCGATGAGAGAGGAGGAGAGAGCAGGCAGGTTAGAGATGGAGGGAGGCCTGTGAGTTGTAGAGTATGGGAAGGAGAGAGAGAGAGAGAGAGAGAGAGAGAGAGAGAGAGAGAGAGAGAGAGAGAAAGAGAGAGAGAGAGAGAGAGAGAGAGAGAGAGAGAGAGAGGATAAGTTTTAAAGCCAGAGAGGAAGAGAGAGCTTTCACACATGGTGACAGCTTGGAGATTTAGGGCTAAAGGACACTGAGACACGCTGTGAGTTGAGAGGTGAGAGAGCTAAAGGAGCAGTGACAGTCAGTATGTTTACAGGACATGGACAAAAAAAATCATTGCCTTAATTTGAGTATAACTGGACAACTGAAACACATGAAAACATGTTACTCTGATTAATATCATGAGTTCTCCAACTCTGATTAACAGACCCAGATAATGTGATTGGACTTTGGTTTTCTCCTGCACGGTAGCAGCAGGTTAGTCTGACTTAAAGAAGGCAATGCATGAGTGTATGCTGCACACCACATTCTGGGGATGACTGACTGTGTTAGTAGCAGCAGTGTTAGCAGCAGCAGTGTTAGCAACAGCTTTAGCAGTGTTAGCAGCAGCAGCAGCAGTGTTAGAAGAAGCAGTGTTAGCAGCAGTGTAGGCAGCACTTACGTTATCTCTGCCAGTGCCATGCAGCACATTAGATTAGATTAGATTAGATTAGATAGCTCCTTTATTGTCCCACAGTGGGGAAATTTACAGTGCTACAGCAGTAGTTAGAAAAGTTACAAAAATGTTTTTTTTTAAATTTAAAAAGGAAAAAAAATTAAAAAATTAAATTAAAAAACACAAGAGCATGATGAGAGAACTTTACACATAGAGAACAAAGCACATGTTTATCTTATCAAGATGAAATGATATTGTAGACTCACATCAAACAGAGGAAGGAGGGTACTCTGCAGTACCAGTACAAAAAAATTTGCACACACTTGCTGCTTGTATATTTATATATATATATTGTTATTGCACTAGTCATTACATTACAACAACTACCTCATAATGCACATAACTGGGACAATCAGTACTGTCTTGTTTTGTTTTGTTTTATCTTGTTGAACTTGTCCTTCCACTCCGTACTACTTATGTCTTGTCTTGGGGTACTCATGTCTTGTCATACATGTTTGTTTGTTTCTAGTTTTAGTTTAGCACTTTACCGTTGTTGTTGTACCGTAGTTTAGGATTGTCTCGCTTGCGCACCTGCACTTTGATGTTGTTGTACATGTAAATGCATAGGATAGTGAGAAATGAAATTTCGATTCCTTTGTATGTCAAGTACATGTGAAGAATTGACAATAAAACTGACTTTGACTTTGACTTTGACAATGTAAAAATAAATAATAAATATCCTGCGAAAGTGAAAGTAAGTTAAGTGTTATCAGTTGATAGAGTTAAAGTCTTGCAATATTATGAGTTGATGTGAAGTACTGCAGTGACATGAGTGTTTCAGTATTATGAGTTGATATAGTAAAGTACTTCAGTTTTATTTTAATTGTTTTGGGAACATTTTTTCAAACTATAATTTGTGGCCAACCTGGAGGAGTAGGCCTGCAGACCCCCTTGTTGAAAAACCCTGCTTTAGCTTGTAAGTGCATCGAACTTTCACTGGAACATTTAGTCATAGTTATCTCAGAATTCAGCTCATGTGATGCTGGCAACGCTGTTTGTTTATTAATGGCTAACAGTTGAGTAAAGCAGTCACATATGCTGTATATATATATCAGTGTGTGTGTGTGTGCGTGTTGCTTTAATAGCTGCAGGTATTTGTATAGCAGCGCTTATTTGGGTGGTGTGAGCCGGTCACTAATCCATCTGACCTTCTGCCTCATTTGCATGCGGCAGCCCCCCCTGCCTGAGAGATGCCATGACCTTTATTAGCTAATTAAGAAACATAACAGAAATAAACCTGACAGAATGGAGTGGAAAGGCTCACACACACCCACACACATATGCACACACACTCTGAGAGAGAGGATGTGAGAATAGGAGCAGACAAGGAGCAGACTAGAAAAAAAAGCTGAGAGAAATGTGGCATTCATCAAATGGAAATGACCACAGCTTCACATTCACATGAACTGTGTATGTTTGTGTGTGTGCGGGTGTGCATGTGTGTGTGTGTGTGTGTTCTCTATAGGAGCACACACACACACTCTTAATTGTTTCATTGGCAAGAAAACATTGAAGCTTTATAGTATTATAGAAGTAGTTTCTCTTAATCACATGCTGAGCTCCTTAAATCTCTGTGTTGAAATAAGAGAAGTAAATCTCTGTCTCTGCTGCTGTCTGCTGCCACTTAAATATAGTCGGCCTCTTGTTCTCTCCTCCTTCTGCCACTAAGGACTCATAATAAGCTGCTGGACCCCTCAGGCTATAGCAGGAGGTGAGTGTGTGTGTGTGTGTGTGTGAGAGAGAGAGAGAGAGACAGTATGCAGTTCAGTAACACAAACACAGACACCAACAGTATATGCATGCACCCTGTTTACCTGCAGATGTCTGCACACATTTGCAGAAACAAAACAATATGCATGGCCAAAATTTAAACACACACACACACACACACACACACACACACACACACACACACACACACACACACACACACACACACACACACACACATACACAATTAAATACACAACACAAGTGCACAGAGATGCATAATTTCTTTCTTTCTCTCACACCTCCTCTGTGTTTATTGTGTGCTAATCTGAGGAGTAATCTGCAGAGTGGGCAGATTATCATCTGACAAGCACCGTTTTGAGGTTTGTAGAATTACACAATCAACGGCCCTTCTACAGTACAGCACACACACACATACACACACACACGTACACACATACACACACACACGCACACACAGGCACACACAAACACATACACAACCACGCAGACACGTTTAATGCTGACCTTGCTGAAACAGCACTGAGACGCTGACAGTTTCTGTTGCACAATTTTCAGAACTTTTTCAGAATTTTCAACTCTCACAAAACGTTTCAGAACACACAAAAAATAATAGTAGGTACTTACGAACATTGTTGTACTTTTAAAAATATATAACTGCATCTAAAGTTACTGTGTATATGTATGTATATATATATATATATATATATATATATATATATATCTGTTAATATTATTATTATTATTATAATAACCATCATAGAGGTTATAATTAGGTTATTAGGAAAATGTACCTAAATTAAATTAATATTTGTTCTAGATGTCGATTTATATACTCTCTGTTTTATAATAATATAATTTTGGAGAGTTTGTGAGTAGAATCAGAATCTGCAACATCACAGTGATGTTTATCTGTCAGGTGAAAGCCATATTTCAATGATTTCACTATGTCAAGTTATAGACAAGAAAATCATCAAAAACCCAAATTATCAATTAAAATAGCCACAGTCTGTTTTCATGAGACCTTCAGAGACCCAGGAAGAGACAGAGTGAGAAGTGAGAGCAACATGAATGGGACAGCTGGAAATAAAGAGGCAGAACGTCTGTGTTCAGTCTGTCTGCATCTCCCTGACTCCCTGACTTGTCTGAGACATCAGAGACAGGAAGCACAGCGTACACCCTGCTGCACACAGGGGGCCTCACAGCCATGTGACCACAGTCAAATGACACAGTCCTGCAGCCCACCTGCTATGTCCGTCCCCTGCGGTACACTTCAGCTTTCTGCTGTAGACTTCTTGATGCAGTGTGACTGCAGAGATTTATGGTGTAATGTTGGGGTTAAGGTGTAGTTAGTTTTAGGCACAACAACACTTGATTGGTGTTTGGGTAGAATCACAGAGCAGCATCAGAGAAACGCAGATTATTAACATAAAACTCTTTTATTCAGTGTTTTTACTTGTTGTAAACAGAGACTGTCAATAAACTCACTGAAGAAAGATGAAATAAATTGATACTTATCTTCTACAATTTTGAAGCAATACATACAGTTACTAAAAACTTCCTTTTTTTCTGAAAGTAACAGGATACATGAACTAGACTTACTGCTGCAACAATTAGTTGATTGATCAATTAACTTTTTTAGTTGACAACTCATTTTGAAAAAGAAAATCTCCAAAATCTCTGGTTCCAGCTTCTTAACGTCTCATGAAATAAAACAGTTTTAAACCTGTTTTTAATCATGTTTCTCTTGGTATTTGCCAAATCTATGCAGACATTTTACTTTTTATATGAAAATCCCTTTTTTTTCTCTGTTTGAAATGCTTGTTGGTGTCTATAAACGTTCATCCAATCAACTTATTGTTAACTCTGAGTCTGTGTTGAGCTCTGAGATTTAGATTAAAGCAAAGCTCCGCCCACTATGTTGTGGTCCAGTCAAATATGAGAATTTGATTTCAATTTCCCTCGTAACTGTTTAAGAAGTCTCTAACATCCATTTATTTGGGCCTTTGACTTACTGTTAGCGTCCCATGATGCAACACGTAATGTACAGAGGTACACTACACATTTTAAAAATAACCCAAAGATTTATTTATTCTGCAATGGCCCCTACAGCTGTGGTGTGACTCCAGGTGCTTTTTTCATTGTGGGTTGTTTCATTAAAATTAGAATACAGCACTTCAGAGTCATACTAGACACACTCGAGATTGAACATGTACATAAATCTGGTTAATTGAAAACATTCTGTACTGTACAGGAGACACTGCATGGAGGAGATTAATTGACAATGGTGTACACAATCTCTTAGCCAATCAGGATGCAGAACACACTCTGCGCTCTGTGATGCTGTTCGTCTGCCTCCTGCATTTGTTTGTATTCGCCGCTCTGTCAGCTCTGTAGCGTGATGTCTGAGGCTGTGATTTTTATCCCCCCAACATTCCAGTAAATACTCAAACAAAACGCGGCGTGCTCCGAGGAGCCCCGGGCCAGGGCAATCAATCAAGGAGAAAACAACATAGAGATCAGGCTGTTTCTGCTCCATAAAACATCCTTCAGAACAACAGCAGCCATTCAGTGTCTGGGATGTAGAATTAATCCTCTCTCGCTTTCTCTCTCTGTATATTTCTGCCGTCCTTCCTTTTCAATCAATACATCAAAAAGTGTCACAGATCCGACAGTGAGAGCTGTAAACTGCATTTGTGGCGGCGCCTCTTCTTTACTATATCATTTACCGGCAGGTTGCCGGCACACAACCAGTTGAGTGTTTCCTCCAGAAAACCTGGTGGCAGATGAAAGGTCATAAATCTGAAACAACTCACACGGCAAAGGCAGCAGAGCTGGAATCTGAACGTCAGTAATGCTACAGAAAGTCAGAAGAGTGTTTTCTTTACTTACAGCCTATAGGATCAGGTATAATGTTGTATAAATATTTGATGGTTTCCTAGCAGTGTCTTATAGAGAGAGAGAAAGAGAGAGAGAGAGAGGGAGCAGCATTGAGCTTGATGATCAAGTAGAACTTCAAGGCATGATTGCACGCGCGCGCACAGACACACACGCACAGATGCACACACATGCACACACATTTACACAGTGGTGGTCGAAGTACACAGATACTATACTGTAGTAAAAATACAATGTCAAAAAATACTCAATAACAGGTAAAAGTCCTGAATTTAAAATGTTACTGAAGTAAAAAGTACATATGTATTATCATTAGTAACATCAGTACAAAGTATATGTTTATTAAAGTACACGTCACACAGAGTGTGGTCTATTATAATAGTTTTTGTACTAGTGTTTTAATGACTAAATACATATGAGAGTATTTTAATGTTTTAGCTTATCAATGTGGAGCCAGTTTGCAATACTTTGTGTAGATGAATAGTAACGAACTGCATCATATTTGTCAGAAAGTGCAAATTTAAAAAAGAAAAGAGACAATTTAATACTTACATTTTTTTAGATAAAAGAATGATGAACTTATTATTTTGATGTAAGATATTAAAAACTTAAAAGTAACTAAAGCTCTAAATAAATATAACAAAGTGGAACTATAAATTATGATCAAATGGAAATACTCAAGTAAAAGTGCAAGTAGCTCAATTCAATTCAATTTATTTGTATAAGCCCAGAATCTCAAATCACACCAACGGGCTTTACAGTTTGTACAAAAGCAACTCAACATCCCCTGTCCTTAGACCCTCACATCGTACGAGGTAAAACTCCCTAAAAAAAAACCCATTAACGTGAAAAAAAACCGGAAGAACCCTCAGGAAGAGTAACAGAGGAGGGATCCCTCTTCCAGGACAGACAGGCTGCAGTAGATAATGTGTGCAGGTGGAAACAATACATTATTGTAGATCAGAAGTTCCATGGGAGTCGGTGTTAAAGAGCTGAGCTGTTATAGCCACCCCCTCTGCTCCCCTAAAGGAAAGTGTCAGAATTTGTTCTTAGCAAAGTGTGAAATGTCAGCTGATGTATAATCTTACAGCGATGAATCTACAGAGACAAAGAGTGTTTTTCTCCTTCAGAGCTGTATGCAAATGGGAGCTGATGTATGATATTAACCTTTGCTATTGTAACTCCTGTCTATACTTCCCCCAATCACACACACACACACACACACACACACAAACACACACGTACGGCATACTAATCATATTGATCCACCATTAGAAAGACAACCCTGTTCTTTTTCTATCTCCTGGTCAAAATCTCTGTGTGAGTTGTTAGGAAATGACACAAAAACTGTCTCATATTTTATTTAAATGTGAATAACTTTTTCCTGACTGTCCTAGGAGTGAGTAAACCTGCCATGTGCGCCGTATATTTTACTCAAATTAACTTGATAAATGACAGTCCTCAAGTATTTTCTTTGCCGTTTGTGTTTGCTTGTCAGCGGCAGCCTTTCTCCCTCCTTCTTTTAGAGAAATGGGCTTGTCGGTTTTAGTGAATAGTCAGTTTTAGAGGGAGGTGGAAAAAAAGAACAGAGGGAGGATGAGAGCGGAGGCAAAGTATAAAAACAAATTGACACAGAGGGATGAGAGTGAGATATCAAAAGACTGGATGGTGAGGGATGAGTGAAATAGAGTATGAGACACAGCGTGGTCTCTGAGGTCAGGGTCTATATCACTCGCTGCTTCTGAAACAACGAGCACCACAACAAGCACCAGGGAGCCGACCAATCTGGGCTACTGCATTGTTCACTATCTGCTGAAGAAAACAGCTCTCTCACAGACACACACATACACACACACACACACACACACACACGCACACACAAACACACACAATTGTTCCTCACTGTTCATATCTGCAGAGAGAGAGAGAATAGAGCGTGTTCCTTATTGTCCCCTTAGTGGTGATGTGGGTGTGTGTGTTAAAGCTTGATTGTTACTGGTTTACATAAGGGTATTAAACTCTAGCGTAGCCCTATCTGAGCCAGGCAGATATATTTGTGTTGTGGCTCCTTTATGCATTTGTTATTTCCAAAGAGGATTGGGATGCAGCAGTGGAAGAGAGGATAGATAGCCTGCTGATATTACCCCCTTCCTTCTCGCTTCCTCCTTTTCCCTCTCAAAAAACAAGCTCTGGTGTGTGTTTGTACAAATGTGTACAGTATGATTATCTGTGCGAATATATATATATATATGTGTGTGTGTGTGTGTGTGTGTGTGTGTGTGTGTGTGTGTGTGTGTGTGTGTGTTGCCTCAAGAAACAAAAGTGGGTAATTAATTAAAGAGAAGTGCACTTTCGCGCCATTGTCCTTTTCAACAACTCACAGAAAAACAGCATTCAGTAATATTACTTGTAATAATAGCTGGATTGTTTTAATCTGAAATAGTCTGCAGTCTAACTGCTACTATGTTAGTCTATTGTGTGTAGAAGCCTTTTTATTAAACCAGGAGATGTTTCCTGTCCATTTACAAGTCAATCAACAACACATAAATGTCAGTAATTAAGTCCTGTTTGTGTAGTTACAGACAGAACTGAAGGCACGCGGCTGCAGTATGTTCATACACTGATTGATTTTAGGGGTTTTCCTCCCATATTCTATCTTCTCTCAGACTAATGAAAAAACAGTACAAAAAATATACAGCTATGTTTTTTTCACTTTGTTGATGTTTTTCTGTAAATTCCTCCTACAATGCAAATCTTTGAAGGCCTTTTTCAGAAAATGATTTTTTTCCTTACTTTAAGAACTGAAATCTCCACTTTAGCAGCTGTTACACACGTTGAATTTTACACTTTTATTCCTGACTGTATTCTGAAGGTTTGGTTAGAGCAGTATGTTGAAATATCATTCGCAGCTGCATTTATAAAACAATTTATTTTAAAACATACAATTGATTATTTGTTGCAGACACATCCATCCAGTTTCATCTGTGAAAATCACAAAAAACAAGAAGAATTCTAAACCTGTGTGCACATTTCACATTTCTGATCTAGAGATGTCTGCACATATGTGCATACTTACTTAGAAAATACCTCATCTGCATATTTAAACATTTTGGTAAAGGTGACAGTTATTAGTTGATTTAAATCAGTGAACTGTTAAACATATTTACCATATTTACCTACCCATAACAGCGGCGCATTTATTCCACATTTTAGGTTTGAGTGAGTGTTTGGTGGAGAAACTGCAGATGTTCACTACAGTGATTTGTGGGATCTGCTGTGTATAGATCACATGTGTGCAAATGCTCCATCTTGCAATGATTATATATTGTTGATGAATCTAAGTCCTGCAGTTCTCTCGCAAATTAGCTTCTTTTATTGGTTAAACATGTCAAAATGAAACCCAGCATGGTGCAGGGGCTGCTGAAAAATCACCAAGTTGTCACACATATTCTGTTTTTAGCTATATATATATATATATATATATAGAGAGAGAGAGAGAGAGAGAGTGGGATAGAGAGAAAGAGGGAGAGAAAGAGAGAGATACAGAGAGAGAGACAGCTATGGATATTATAAAGTTTTATATTATAAAAGCTGAGAGCTTCTTTCCTTTGATAGAGCATATTATAATTTAATGAGGATGTCCACTAATAATATATCAGCAGCCATCAGTAGATTAGTTGTTAGCTATTTAGTTGATCACTTAATATTTTCAGTTGGTAATTTGAAGTTGTTTTTGAGAGAGAAAGAAAGAACATTTTCTAACATCATGTCTTATTGATATATGCACTCGTTTCAGTTTTAATTTAATGACGGATTGTTCTTTATTATTTTCGCAGGATTTGTTTCAAATATAATTTTTTTTCATGTTATAATTTGAATTTATCCTTCTGCTTGATTCCTTGTTGTGTTGCATGTTTAGCACCTCTGAGAGGGCAGCACTTATTTTGAGTATTTGTGTGTGTGGGTTTGTGTGTGTGTGTGTGTGTGAGGGTCAGGCATGAGAGGTTAAATCAAAGTGGAGTCAATAACTTCAGCCCTCGATCCTGGTCTGAGCTGCTGGGAACGCCTGCTGTTCGTGAAAGAGGAGGACAGGATGGGGGTTTAACACTTTCACAAACACTGAAGGAGGGAAGAGTCATGCTGCTAATACAGAGCATGATCTAAGACTTTGGCACACACACACACACACACACTCAGAGAGAGAGAGAGAGAGAGAGAAAGAGTTTCTCGCTGTGTGTGAGAATGATAATGAGCTAAATTCTCTTTTCTCTCAACTAGTCCAGTCATGGCCACAGCCCCAGATAATCAATATCATCATCCATAATCTTCATTGTGGGATAAAACACAGCATAAATCAGCACAAAGCCTTTCACACATCCTTGTCTTTAGCAGCTGCACGCAGCAGCCTCCTGGACCAGGCTGCTGCTCCTGGTGTGTGCAGCTCTGCAGCAGCCACTCTCACACACAAGAGCAGCAGAACTCAGTAAAAGTACTCACTTTCACAGTATTTCCTAGCAATGCTACTTTGTCCATCTACTTCACTAAATATACTTGACAGTTACTCAATATTACTCAATCCATGTTAAAATATTTTTTTTGACAAGACACACTCAGTACTGATAAAGATAAATGTGTCTGATATATCAGTCCCAGTACAAATATCTGCAAGACAAGTACTCTTATTTTATTTAGGACTGAAACTAACAACTATTGTAATTTAATTAGCTAATTAATCAATTGATTATTGAATCAATTCATTGATTAGGTGTTAGATGCGGTTGATGAAATGGAGTAAAATATCACTTAATGTTTCCCAAAGCTGAAGATTTAAACTAAAACGTCTTGTCAGAAAAACAGTCTACAACCCAAAGACATCAGTTTATTATTAGAGAAAATAGAAGAAACCAGAAATAATTAGAGAAGAGAAGCTAAAACCAGAGAATTAGAATTTTCTTATTAAAACTGAATCCAATCAATTGATCAATACTATTAAATAGTTTGCAATTACTGTAACAGTTGGCGACTAATTGATTAATCGTTGCAGGTCCAATTTTAGTACTTTTGTGCACAAGTAGAATTTTTCATGCAAGACTTTTATTTGTAATAAAATACTTTTACTCTTGACCTAAGCAGACTGTTTCTTCTTCAAACTCTCATCCTAAAATCTGTTTTATTTTGTTGCGTACTTTGTGTAGCACCTCATAATTGTGTTTTGAAAGGGCTGTACGTGCATCATTATCGTCCCTATTCGGTGAAGGATGTGAGTATTCTGGCTGTGTACAGTAAGGTGAGCTAGAGTAAGACACTGGTGCAGGTGTCTGACCAGAATGAATCAGCTACCTGCAGGCCAGTTGTATGTGTGTGTGTGTGTGTGTGTGTGTGTGTGTGTGTCTGTCTGTGTGTGTGTGCGTGTGTATGTGTGTTTCTTCCTGCCTGAGTGAGAGTAATGAGGTTTGGAGAAGAAAGCTTCACCAAATCCTCTCATCAGTCTTTGCTTCTTCGATACCCAATCAGCAGGCTAATTCGATACCCAATCACGGGGCTAATAGCGTACAGCCAGGAGGAGAACCAATGAGAACTTGGCTAATGGACCTCAGGGAATAACTCGCTGGACAAAAAGTTAGTGCAGAAAGAAAGCTGAATTTCTTTTTCTGTAAAGAAAATGTCTAACGATCTGAGTTTCCAATCACCTGCCGCATCAATCCCGAGCACGTGAAAGCAATGACTGTGAACTGAACTCAAATCAGAGGCTCCATTTAAAAAAAAACTGATATTTTAGTTTATTCCTCCAGTATCTGAGTTTAGAGCCGGTTGTATTATAGAATTACAGCCTTGATTCAGCGTTATACGGCACGCGGCTCTATGACATTTAACATGCAAACACATTCACATCCTCCCGGCACGCACCCGTCCCTCCGGAGCAATGAACAGCGGCTGCATAAGTGCAGCGGGGGCTGCAGGAGTGGCCCCGCCATTGTAGTGTCACAAATCCCCCCTTCCTGACATGCACTGAATAAACTGTCACCGGTGTTATATAGTGTCCCCATAAAGCCAACCATCAAACAGTTACTACCTCCACGGCTTCAGTCCGCTGCACCAACATCACAAACAAATCATGCTGTGGTGTGTCCCCGTGTTTTCAGGTGTGTGTGTGTGTATGTGTGTGTGGGATATACTGTAAAGTGGGCTGCATACATGACTGTTCTGATATGATCATACACCATATAACCCTCTATATGCTGCTGAGCTGCTGCACTCTCCTCCCTTTCTCGGGCCTTTCCCGTGCTAAAAGCTTTCCAGTTTGTCTCATTTTGTGACGCACACTTGTGTTTTCGCAGCTTTGTGCTCGGTCGTTAAAAAGGAACATCAGCATTCATCACATGTGTTATTCTGCTGCTGTATGATTCCAGGGCTGGTTTCATCTAAGTGCTGGAATCATAGACTCATAAAAACAGTGAAATCTACCTTAAAGAGAAAGTAATTCAGAGATTTGCTTCTCAATACTTAAACATGTACGTAAATATAGAAAATATGTAGACACATGTGGAGAAAAATGTTGAGTTAGAGAATTAAACACCAGCCTGACTCCCTGTCCCCTCCCCTATCGGTGCAGACTAGAGCTGTAAAAATTAGTAGATTAATCAATTAGTTAAAAACTTTTTTACATTAACCCAAAGATTTTAATAATTGATTTGGATAATTTAGAAGAAGAAAATGTAAAGATTCTTTGTTTCCAGCTTCTCAAATATGAATATTTTCTGGTTTCTTGTATAATAGTAAACTGATGATCTATCCTCAACTGAGTTGTGGATTTTAGGTGGAATCTTCAGCTTTGTGATCAGTGATCAACTTTTTACATGATCAACATTTTACACGATTTTATGAGCATCTTAATTGAATAAACTTTTCAATAGAAAATTGGATCAGAATAATCAGAGTATTTGTATAATGCAACCCTATATAATATAACATACACTGTATAATGAGAATGAAACAACTAATCGATTAATTGTTCCAATAATCAATAGTTTAATCGACTATCAGATCAGTCATTAGTTGCAGTCCTTATGCACCAGACCACTAATCAGTCTTTCATCACAGAAGATGAAAGAAGACTTTCATCTTCTGTGCTGCTGTTTACAACATGT
Organism: Eupleurogrammus muticus; assembly: GCA_036785175.1. Taxonomy (NCBI): domain Eukaryota; kingdom Metazoa; phylum Chordata; class Actinopteri; order Scombriformes; family Trichiuridae; genus Eupleurogrammus; species Eupleurogrammus muticus. The sequence goes on along the minus strand of JAYKQN010000037.1, from coordinate 135,751 downwards.
CAAACCATGTCCAAAACTTTCTCACTTGATAAATCAGTCTCTGAAATGTTTTTCACACTGATAAGACTGTGGTTTGTTTTTTAATGGACATCAACAGTAAATTCCATTGGGAAAAAAGGACAAATTAAAGCTACAGTGTGTATTCTTTGGCGGCATCTAGTGACGAGTTTGCAAATAGCAATAAACTGAATACACCAAGCATGTAGGAAAACACAAAAAAATACAGAAGGTCATTTCTAGAGATGTTTTTTGTTTGTTTGTCCATTCTGAGCTACTGTAGAAAAATTATGACTTCACAGAGAGAGACCTTCATGTAGAATAAAAACATCCAATTTAAGGTGATAAAAACAACAATTCTTTCTTTGATTATTGATTTATCTACAAAATATGTCCTTAATTTTTTTTTAATTGAGTTTTTTAAGTTTTCTGTAAGCACAGTACTTGAGTACAGGACAGACAGGTGGATGGAATCTATACAGAGTATGGTTGTCCACTCCTCCTCCTCCTTCCTCCTGTCTTCTTCTTCTTCCTCCTATCCCTCCCTGGTGTAAAGGGATCTACAGCTGTTTGCAGCCCGAGGAGGGCTTACTATGTGTTTTTGTCTTCCCATTTTTTGTACGACTCAGACTGACGACAGCCGTCACCACATTTCAACATTGCAAAGAATATGCATTATTTTTTCATGACTTTGAATCCTAATTTTACTTGTTGATGTCTTTAATAATTCAAACTTGAACATGATTGTGTGATGAGTGCAGAACACATATTTATTATTGCTTTACACACACTGCAGAAGAAGCACAAATGCTGTGTTTTCGTTTTTTTTTCTGGGTAACAAAGTAAAAAAAAAAACACAGACATGACTTCAGGTCAGAATAGCTCTAGTTAAGCTGATACTATAAGAAATACATTTTAATGACAGGTTTGGCAGATTTTCTACAAGCCTGCTCCAGTGAAAGCATGTACAAATACATTTCATCACAGAATGAGCATAACAGCCTTACAGGCACTGAACATCACACACTAATGATATACTGCTCTGTACAGCAGCAGGAGTGTGTGAGCAGGAACATTTCTCTTTAATCTTCTTCATGGCTACATCATCTTTCATTGGTGGACAAAGTGAATCCCAGCCTCCAGCCCCAGTGCTTGTAGAGATGACAATTGATTTGCAGGTTATTTCCTTCTTCCTGTGAGCTAATTGAAATAAAGTGGGACGGTAGACTCGACTCTGCACTGTCTGCAGCACCTATCAATACTGCAGCTGTACAGGGCTTATAGAACAATGCTGCTGCTGCTAATGCTGCTGCTGTTACTGCTGCTGTTACTGATACTGCTGCTGTTGTTACCGCTGCTGTTACTGCTGCTGCTGCTGTTACTGCTGCTGTTACTGCTACTGCTGTTACTGCTGCTGCTGCTGTTACTGCTGCTGCTGTTACTGCTGCTGCTGTTACAGCTGATACTGCTACTGCTGCTGCTGTTACTGTAGTTGTTGTTACTGCTGCTGCTGCTGCTGCCTCAACCATTCCTATAGAATGTTTGTTAGATCCTTGCAACGGTTTCTATCAGTGCATAATGACTGTATGTAGGTGAGCAAAATAGGCAAAAAGTGTATATTATAGCGTCAGTAACTGTAATTTCAGGCCTTCTATTATGGATTATAAATGAAGGATTGTGGGTGTTTAAATCCAAATCATCACATAAAAACTCATTTTGAATCCAGATGCAACCATTAATATTTTGTAAGATATAGTAAAATGCAGCACACACACACACACACACACACACACACACACACACACTGATTAGTGCATAAAGTATTTTCCCATCAATCTAAATATAGTAAACATGCTATAGATAAATATACTGTATCCAGCAGTGCACATCTGTCCAGGCGTATGTACATGGAAGCAACAGAGGAAGAACAGTTGATGTGTGTGCATGTGTGTATATGTGCAGGCTCAGGAGATGTGTTTTATTTACTTATAATGTCCCAGCTGTTGTGAACAGCTGGGTTTTACACAGATTTAACTGGTGAGTGTATAGAATCAGATGTACAGTAACACAGTCATCACTGAGAAAATATGAGACTTGGCATTTAATGTCTAGGACAAATCGGCATCATGGTATAAACTGTAAAAAAAAAAAAAAAAATTAAAAAAAAATAATAATATTTTTTATCTTGAAATCTTAAACAACAGTTTCTTCTCCTCTTTTTTGCTGCTTTTATTTCGTAACGATTTTAACCAGCATCATCCAAACTCTTGTTAGGCTGTGAGATCCACTGAATCATCATTAAATCTATCTGCATATTACCTGTGCTGCTACAATTAGCTATGAATCTCATTTAAATCTCATTTAGATTCCTCCTATGAATCTCAATTAAACACAGAGATTCAAACAAACAGGCAGAGCATCGGAAATGTGGAAGTTTAAGAAGACGCATGCACACACACGCACACACACACAAACACCACACACACCCTGCACCTGCTGTTATTGTTGCTGTTGTTTTTAACACGTTCAGTTTAATTAATTTGTTTTGATACTCAAGACAAATCCTCTTACAAATCCTCATGTGGTAATTAACAATTATCATACATTTAATAAGCACACAGAGATAATGAAACAATTAGAGAGAAACAAGCTGTTTAAAGAATGAAGCAGAGCTTTGAACTGTAGAGTCTCTGCTTTCATTTCCTTAACTTCAATGAGCTTCCAGATCAGACTAAATGTCCTCGCTGTGAACAAATCAAACACCCTTCAAAGCGGAATTATAAACCAATAAATTATTACTAAAAAATATAAATCACAAGCTTCCAACAGTGCTGTTATACAGAAACACACCCAACCACACACACACACACACACATACACGCTCCCTTTCTCTGTGGTGTTATCACAGGGGCCAATTAGTGGGCCCCAGCTTTCTGCTCAGGCATGTGTCGGGGGACCTATAGGGAACCCGCGAGGCTGCAAGAGGCCTCCGGGTAGCAGAAGAATTATCACTCTTTCATCTATCACGCATCCTCGCATACACACATCCACTCTCTGCTCTGAGCGAGCGTATTCTCTTTCTTTCTCTCCCTCTTTCTTTCTCCCCCTTCCTCCAGCTTGCCTCCAGAGCGGCGAACAAAATTACGACCCGCCCGAACATCACAGTATGCAAATACGTCAAACTAATTTACTCAGGTGAGGCGGTGGAATGGGACAAGGTTCAATAAACATATGCATAACCTCCCGTGCAGATGAATCAGTCGATGGAGTTTACTCATAACCTTTGATCCCTGTGAACTGTATAGCAGCAGTGACTGTGTGTGCGAGCACTTTTAGTCAACAGAAAAGGCAAAGTCATCACTATACGTGCTGATCAAAATCTATGTCGCGCTCAGTAACATGACTGTTAGTGATGGAGTGCTCAGGGAGACCAGCTGTGTGTGTGTGTGTGTGTGTGTGTGTGTGTGTGTGTGTGTTTGTGTGTGTGTGTGTGTGTGTGTGAGTGTGTGTTTACCACATCGCTGCTTACTGTGTGTGTTTGTTCTTGCTGAGAGTTTTATCCTGATCACACCACCCTTCCAACCCCCTCATCCTTCTTTCTTTCCTCTCATCCCTCTGTGGCCCCCTGCTGAGAGCCTGGTAGGTGGCTCACACACACACACACACACACACACACACACACACAAATACACATGCAAGGAAGACAAAAACACACAGTAAGCCCTCCTCAGACTGCAAGGAGCTGTAGATCCCTCTACACCAGGGAGGGATACGAGGAGGAAGAAGAAGACAGGAGGAAGGAGGAGGAGGAGGAATGGACAACCATACTCTGTATAGATTCCATCCACCTGTCTGTGTTTGAGTACTGTGCCTACAGAAAACTTAAAATAAACTCAATTACAAAAAAAAAAATATATATATATATATTGTTTTTGGATGATGGAACTAATTATAATTAGATATAATAAAAGAAACAGATAAATGCTGCTCAAAAAGGAGGAGATATGGCCATAAACCTGCTAGGGAACTTTTATTCCCCAAAATGTAAGACTTAACAGATAAATAACACACACACGCACAGAAATAAACATAATGAACATTTTATTTGCAATATTTAAGTATCTACTGCTTTTATATTTTATATTTATATGGCTGTTTCATATATATACTTTTGTAATTATATGCATTTAAAAATATATATTATCTATCATTTACTTGTTATTTCAACATAGGTGAGCCTCCCAGCTAAAAAGTTCACATGTGTATTGTGTGATAGCAAAGCTCTTGATGGTAAAGCATAATGTGTGTTTCTGTTGGCTTCTTTTGCCTTTGATACACAGCGCACAGGCAAGCACAGGCTGTTGTTTTTAAAGTATGTGTGTGTGTGTGTGTGTGTGTGTGTGTGTGTGTGTGTGTGTGTGTGTGTGTGTGTGTGTGGGATGTCGGCTGGGATAGAGACAGCAGAGTGGAGGCAGTAGATAAGATAAGTGCTCTTTATTTCTGACAGAGTCATTTAGCTGTGGATGAAGAGAAGAGAGGAGGAGAGGACGGGGAGGAGAGAGTTATAGTTATGGAGCTGTCGGAGGTTGGGAATGTTGAATGAAATGAGGTCCAGCAGAGCAGCAGGGAAACAAAGGTGAAGAGAGAGAGGGAGGGAGCCAGAGAGAGAACAACCAGAGTGAGGCATCTACGTGACCTTGCAGTCAGAGAAACAGACCGATGAGGAAGTAGAACTGTTTCTCTAAATCATATGTGCGCTGCTGTCCCCCCCCCCTTACTGTAACTCAGTTATCATGTCAGCTCACAGGCCACTTCCCATATCTCCCCCCTTGCTGTCGTCTCGCTCTTATTCCCCGAAATCAAGAGGATGTGTTATTTCAAATTGCAGCACACACACACTCTTACGGAGTCACAGAAGGTGTTTCTTTGTCATATATTTGCTTGTATTGAGGCATCAAATTGTCACAGACCTCATGTCGCTGCTGCCGTTTCCTTCTCTCCCCTTCTCCTTGTATAAAGAAAAGTATTTATTTTCATTTTTCAAAGCCTTTTACCCCGAGAGAGAAGAGAAATTGCAGTGTCTGCAATACTGTGTGTGTGTGTGTGTGTGTGTGTGTCTGTGTCAGGGGGGATTTGGAGCAATGCTGGGGGTTATTATGAAGAGTCTGAGATGCGACAGGAGATTCCTCTGATTTGGGAATAAAACACTTCTTATCTATTTAAATAAACTCTGCTGCAACTTCATCTGCACACACGCACACACACATGCACACACACACACACACACATATATAAATACATACAAAAATAAGAAGGCATATACAGTATGACAGTAAAGACACACACACGCAAAAAATTGCAGTAGCCAGCAAATCTATGCATGTAAACAAACACAAGAGCAAATTCACAAAGGGATTTGTAGTAATTAAATTGCAATGATCGCCCTATTTTATCTTCCACTTTGAAGATGAAAAAATAGGGTTGGAGCACGTAAGGAAAAACAGTCTTAATAGAACATGAAATGAACATCTAATTATTCAAGGGAGAGTCGTTACTGCAGGAATGCAAAATAAGATAAACAAAAGGTTTAAGTAGAATAACACAGGTGATCAGCCAATCAGCTGTGATCAACCTGGGCTCCACGCTAACCTGCTGACCTTTGACCTTTGGAGTGGAACCTGTACTTGACCTATGACCTTGCGGCGTCTTTAATAACCAGTAGCTTTGCACCCGCGGCGATGTACAACTGGAAACACGTCAGTGAGGAAGGAGACATGCAAAAGATGGATGCAACAGCAGGACCGTGTGTGTGTGTGTGTGTGTGTGTGTGTGTGTGTGACAGTAAACAGTGAGGAGGAGAGGCAGTGATGTATGTTGGGTCTGCAGCCTGAGGCTGCAGATGTTTACCCCAGGTGGTCTGACGTTAATAACATTCCACTTTTTACAGGCCCTTAAATTCAGCGGAGAGAAGCTGCATTAAATATGCTGCTGTAAGAACGTGGTGATGCACCTTTCATCATCTGCAAAACAAACCAAGTCACAGCAAACAGCTCCAAAAAATAAATATTCTGCCTCTTACATAACTGACCTGGACTGTACATTCTTCATTTCATCCTTTAAACTGATTCACAGCAGTTATTCTAAATGAATAGAAAACGCTTTGATTGATTAGCATTTATCCACAATAGACAGCTGAGGTAAAGATGTAAATAGAGATTGCTGCCTTTTTTAGAAATAATAAAAATTAAAAAAAAAATCTGAAATTTATTGATCACCTGCAGAGTTGGGTTAGGTAATTGGATACGTCACTGGAGTAAATTTTATCATCAAATAAATACTCAACAACAACTAAAAGTCCTGAATTAAAAAATTATAGTATAATTTTCTTAAAGTTTCAAAAGTAAAATAATTTATTATAATGACTGTTAGAATATTCTCGTGTATTATACTACTTTTTTTTAGTTTTTATCACTAACAAATATTTTAATGTTGTACTTCATATTTTTAAATACATTTTTGCTACTAAATATAAAAGATTATTAGTAAAAGTACTTTATCATAGTATATTATACTGCATCATATAATTTTGTAATGATTTGATACAAATATTTTTAAAAGGATCATTTAAAGAGTATGATTATTTAAATTATTTCAAGTAAAATCTGCATCTGAAGATTAACTAAAGCTTTACATACTTTTCCTATTCTAATGTATTGTTTCCACCCAGCAGACATCATCTATTGCACCCCTGTCCGTTCTGGAAGAGGGATCCCTCCTCTGTTACTGTTCCAGAGGGTTTTTTTTTTCTCCCTGTTATAGTTTTTTTTTGGGAGTTTTACCTTGTATGACGTGAGGGTCTAGGAACAGGGGATGTCGTGTTGCTTTTGTACAAACTGTAAAAACTATTAGGGCGAATCTGTGATTTGTGATTCTGGTCTTTACAAATAAAACCAACTCGACTTGACTTGACCTACATGTAGTCAAATACAAAGTAACATTAAATTGAAATACTCAAAACTGCACTTAAGTATAGTACTTAGTTACTCTACCCCATTGTAAAGTACTAATACCAAAAGTATCAAGTACTGCAGTAGTGTACAGTAAAGTGTTCCCTCTCAGTGTCAGATTCATATTACTGCTGCAGTCATTTTACTGCTGTAGATGTTAAACGATGAGGTGCTTTTAATGACTTTATAAACTGTGTAGTTTAATCTAATTTAAAGATCATCAGAGCCTGTTTGTAGCTTCTCCATCCTATGAGAGACATGTTTAAAAGTTACCCAGATGTTAAAAATGTTGTGTAGTAAAATATTACCACACTATCCCAAACATTTCACACAAATTTTATACAATATAATATTTTTCTTTTTATAAATTGAGCATTGAATTTGTATATAAATGTAGACATGGTTGTGCAGTGGGTAGCACTGTTGCCTCACAGCACGCAGGTTCAAGTCCTTGGTCTGGGACCTTTCTATGTGCCTTTGCATGTTCTCTGAATTTTTCCTTCCAAAAATGCTACCTGTCTGGTAGGTTAACTAGGATGGATGTGCCCTGCCTCTGACCTGCAGTATGCTTCTTTGTTTTTATTACCAGCAGATCTTAAGATATCCAAACAGCAAGCAGCAGAGAAACATATTTCTTCTTTTCATGAAACTTCTTTATTCAGTTTTTTACTGCTTTTAGTCAGTGTGTTGTGTTTTTTTTTCCTTTGTTTTATTTAAACCTCAAAAACATCTGGAGCTTAATTTATTAAAGTAACATGTTGAGCTAACATTAGCAGTATCACTGCAGCAAGAATAAATTGATAGTCGATTAACGGTTGGTTAATTGGTTAGTTGTTTGGTTCATAAAATGTAAAATGTCAATCAGTGTTTCCCAGAGCTGAAGATTCAACCTAAAATGCCTTTTTTGTCCAGACATTTTGACAAACTGGAACCAGAGAATTTGTACCTTTTTATTCTTAAAATGACTCAAAACTTATCAAAATAGTTGGTAATTAATGTAAGAGTTGACAAGTAATCGATTAATCAACTAATTGTTCCAGTGTTACGTCATTGATCTTTTTTCACGCATGGTCTTTTCTAACACAAACCAAGTGTCTTTGTGGCTAAAACTACACCTTAACCACAGAGTTACATCATGAAGAAGGATTTGTGAAAATCTGCATGTATTAAAAAATGTTAATATGAAACATAGCAGAAACATAAACTATCAGTGATTCTTTCTGCAGACTGTTCCTGTCATACTCTCGTTAGCATCTCCCATGATCCCACACAACTTCATCAACCCCATTCATTTTGTTATTGTTCAGATTGAAACGGCCCTAGCAGCAATAAAATACCTATTGTGAGTTTTAGTACAGTTCTTTAGTAAATTTACTTTATACTACTGCATCACTGCATTTAACTCATCCTACACACACACAAACACACACACTCTGTGAAGCGCTTGGGGACCCGTGGCATGTTCAGGGGCTACAACAGGAGTCTGAACCCTAACATACATGTCTTCCATGATAATGTCACCACTCGCTGCACCTGTTCAGCATCTGTTCTACATAACGTTAAAATTTTCCTCAGAGAAACAGATGACGGCCCTGAGGCCTGTGGCCAGATTCCGTACATTCATCCCCTCATGTGATAGTAAACAGAGATTATTATTATTATTATTATTGACAGTGTCTGCGAGCGTCTTTCTGTACAATGTTCCTCCTCTTGATTTATTACTCCAAGCAGAAGGCGGTTTGCATTTTGTGACTATTGTAGTTCAAAAACATGCAATTTTACAGTCTGATGCCTTCCGGCCTCCTGTGGAAACGACAGGTAATGAGTTCACTACCATTTTTAAAAAAGCTGCATGTGTGTGTGTTTGTGTGTGTTTTAAAGTGGTGTAGTTGCAGATTTCCCTCATGTCACCTCCCTCTCCTGGCCTTTTCTAACCAAATGTGTGCATTTACATTGAACTGGGGCAGAGAGAGAGAGAGAGAGAGAGAGAGAGAGAGAGAGACAGGGAGTAAAAATAAAGAGTAAAAAGAGAGAAAGACAGAGGGGCAGAGAAAGAGAGAGAGAGGGAGAGAGATAGGGGATTAGTAGAGGGATGGAGGCAGCAGCCTTCTTACTTGGTGTAAAAACAGGATGTAATCAGAGATGGTGTTAACTTCTGCAGGGAGTAAATCAAAAGAATTCACTGCACAGCTCAGCTCTCTGGCTCCACTACACCAATCTGTACCATTTTATAAATAGAAACAATCAATAATAATAAACTCACAATCTTGAATTTAGTCGGTGACAACCCTTTTCTAACATTTGACAGAGAGTGTTTTACTAATGCTACGGAACGCATGAAGGCAGCAGTTCAGATCAGAGAGAAACTGTCTGTCCCCTGCTGCACAAATGAAAGATGTTCACATGCTCAATAGTCTTTGGCAACACTTCACATACCACACAAGTGCAAACACACACAGTCTGTTGACTTTGTATTCCAGAGCAGTTAATGTGTACACAATTTATTTCTCCCCCTCAGAATAGCTGCTCAAGAAGCAGCAGGCAGTGGCTTTCATGATCCCACAGCACGTCCAGCTTCTGTTCCTCATACAGCAGCATGCCAGCAAATGAGGAATTTTGCTTCACACGCTGATCAATTTTGAGATTCGGGTTCTGTAACTTGTTTTTAGACGAGTGTGGGAAAAGTCAAATCCTTTGTATTTGGAACAAATCATCACAGTATAGTGGTTTAAAGATATTTTCCTGAAGTAACTAAATCACTAAACTTTACCATTTTATTCCTGATGGTATTCTGAAAGTTTCTCTGCTTATGTATCAATTCACAGTCTGATTAATACAACATTTATTCATAAAAACATGAAAAAAAAATCAGTAGAGTGGCAACGATTAGTCAATTAATTGATTAGATGGCAACTATTTTGATAATCAATTAATTGATTTCAGTCATTTTTATGAAGAAAAGATCCAAAATCTCTGGTTCCAGCTTCTCTTGTCTGATCATTTTCTGGTTTCTTTAGTCTTCTATAATAGTAAACTGTTGATCTTTCGGTTGTGGACTGTTGGTCTGGGCAAAAAAAGACATTTTAGGTTGAATCTTCAGCTTTGGGAAATAGTGATTAACATTTTGCACCATTTTATAAATCAAACACCTAATTGATATATCTTTTTGATAATTGATTTTTTAATTGATCTAAATATGTGTAAGTTGCAGGTCTATCAACAGTATTTTCTGACATTTGTAGAAATATCAAAAGTCATATCAAAACTCGACTTTACTATGTCAATGAAATGATACGTATGTTGAATCTGCTTTATCCGGAAAATATTTGCAGATTAATGCATCTTTACTGAAATAATCCATCATTTGCATATTTAAAATTTCCATTACAAATAATAATAGCCTTGATGTGAGAAATCAAGAAGTATCTTCATACATACATCCGGTGTTAGTCAGAAAATGATTTTATATGTTGTTCAACAACAAACTCTAAACGTGATGGATTCATTAGTTCCATTATAGTCAGTTAGTGGCACTGGCTTCAGTGAATTCTTCTTCTTCTATTCATCATCTTCTCTCAGCCCGTTAAAAGACTGAGCTGTATTCTTTCCCCATGAATCTTTAATCAGCCTCTTTTAAGTTAGTGGGCTGCTGAGTCTCTGCAGAGCACTGACCTGCAGCCGCTGAAACACACTTTCTGATGTAACCTACACCGCCGCTGTGCAGGTTAGAGCCGCTCACAAGCCAGCCGGGACATCTCCAAGACTCTGAAGTTACAGGATATGTTACGTCTTCTCAGCTCAGCAGAACCACAAAATAACGTCTGGATTCTGCCTTTATATCACATGTGTCAAACTCAGTTCCTGGGGGGGCCAAGTGGGTGCAGGTTTTTGTTCCAACCAGGCAGTAACACACCTGGTTCTACTAATCAACCAATAGAGCTCTTGCTGAGGACCTTCAGTAGCACACACACGGCCCTCCAGGACCTGACTTTGACACCCCTGCTTTATATTGTTGCTGTGCACCAGATGTTAGGTCTAAAGCAATGAATACTACAGTTAAATTTTAGCATTGTTTGAAGTCTGCATGTAGGAGCATCGTTGTGTTTGCTCTCCTGTTAATACTGAGAGGAAAATCCATCAGCAGGAGACCAGGAGAGAGCTTGTGTACGGTCTCTGTTTCTAGTTGTGTCTCTCTCTTCCTCTGTCATGACACTAATGCATTTGCGCATGCACGCACGCACACACACACACACACACACACACACACCTCCTACAGTAAATAAAGCAGTGCAGTCAGGTCACAATCACAGTAAACCACACAAACGACTACCATCTGTCTCTTTGTCTCTGCCTGTACGAGTCAATGAGCCTCACTGGCAACAGTTCATACTACACTGCCCAAACACAATAACATCCAACACCACCGCCTCAAAAAAACTGAATAAAATATCTGTGAAGGAGGCCATTCATTATCCCCTTCTCTCGCTCTCTTCCTTATCATCGTTTCCTCTCTGGCTGGCTCCATCCCTCCTTCTCTTCCTGTAAATGAGTGATTTATCAGCCTTAATTGCTGGCAGTGGTTCATGTGGCCATGTGACCGCAACATGACATCGTGTGATAAATACACCCTGAAAATTAAACCCTACGTCGCAAACAGATAACATGCATTGCTTTTGCATTGCATCTGCAACAGAGCCGCCGGAGTGTGTTAAGATACAGTGCTGACAAAAATAGTACTGGTCTAATAAAAGCGTTGCTTTAAAAACAAAATCTCAGCTCACCATGTGCTTTAAAAGCAAAACGGCGTTCTAATAAAAGACATTTATCAACGCGAGGCAAAGGGCAGAAAGAGAAAAAATGTACAATCAATAATGATAGACCGAGTAAATCTATGGTTATTAGGTGTTTCACAACAGTGCACCATAAACACTGCATGCGTACACACACACACACACACACACACACACACACACACACACACACACACACACACACACACACACACACACACACACAGCTACAGTTGAATCTCTCAGTCATGTTTCCTCCTCTCAGGCTCAGCAGCAGGATGCTGACTGAGGACCTGCAGTGTTCACTTCATGCATCTTATTGTTACCTGGTACCACTTCTCAACATGACCTTTTTATTCACCAACCTTACTACACACTGCTCAGATAATATATGAGGTGTCTCAGCCAAAAGCCAATTCATTGTGTTATATATACAGCGGGAGTGTGTGTGTGCTTGTGCAAAACATTGTGCTCAGGAAAGAAAACATGTTAAAAAGCTATTTTTTAAAGGCAAATACAGTTTTAATCATGTATCTCTAACTTACACTATTTCATTTTTGTGAATTTTTACATAAAAAATGGATCAAAATCCCTGTTTTTAATTTTCCTGTAAACACTTTCAAATGTTTAATGACTCATCCTGACTCAGGGGCATTTACCAAGGTTCATCCAATCAAGGACAGAAAACTGGGCATGATTGAGCTGAACGCTAAGCTTCACACACTTTCTCTTGGTCCAATCGCACGTGAGGATTTGAATTTAAATCCTTCTTCTGACTGCTCAAGCCTCAAATCTTTTTTTCACTCAGAAATAAGTCAGAAAAGACACTCTGTTTCCTGAAGTTGTGACGGCTTTGTTTCTGAATACGATGTGTGTGTTTCTCTGTGGAACATGGGGCCATGTTTATAGAACACACACCTTCATAATATCACACATTAACATCTAACTTTCTACACTATGGGACTTTTAATTATTTGAGATAGAAAACTGTTTTTTTTACTCGGCTTTTCTACAATAGTTATTAACACATTTCACACTCTTCACACTCTTTAACTCAAGCTTAAATATATTGAGCTGTTTTAATCTGATCTGGTTTTATTATCTAAATTCTCACATAAATACAGAAAGTATATTTCACTTGCTTTGCACATTTCTGAGCTGATTTAAGAAAAGCTGGAGATATGAAGACAGTAGATAATGAAGCTTGGAGACATTCGTCTGTCTTACTGTGATTTGTCATACAGACATTTTGTATATGTTTTTATTAAGGATACATATTCGTATATTTTCTGCAGGTTTGCATATTGCATATATATATATATATATATATGAATGTGTATAAACAGATACCATCAGAGGGACTCCGGCACCTCATGTACCATCCCTTCCTGCTCCCTCTTATTTATTTGTCTGTATTAGTTAGCTCCTTCTCAGCACTTAAAATTAATGTCATCCAGCAGAAAATAGAGGCTGAAAGCTAAAAATCAGCACTTTCCCAGCAGCCCGGTTATTTATCAAGCTAACAAGGAGAAGATGCATCCTGTTTCAGCCGGGGCCCAGAAAATATGTGCCATTAAAGACCAGACCTGGTGTTTGAGAGAGAAAAGTGAGTGTGTCAGGGGGACGGGATGGACGGCAGCGCCAGCGATATAGATGCAGAGACACCAGCAGACACATTTATATTTAGGAAACCATAGATACACTTAGGGAGGAGACAAGGACACACACACGCACACACACACACGGGCGGAGGCACACACACTGTCTAGGCCGAAGGCCACGACACATATTCTGCATGTGCTGCATGTGTGTATTTGAAGTGCTGATTTGCTGATGGCTATAAAAGAGGATCCTTCAGGGGGGAAACAGAAGACGTAGTTTGGAGCTCTGAATAAATCATGTGTTGCCAGAGTGAGCTTAGCGCTAATTTTCTCTTTTGGAACTGAGTGTTGAAACACGTCCCCAGGACTGTTAGTATTGTGTCGTGTTAACATCTCTATAGCATCGGGAGCTAACACAGACGTGTTGGAATTCAATTAGACATTGGTTGCAACACTAAGCAGCCAACGTCGGGCCAGTCACCGCAGGGGAGAGAGAGAGAGAAAGGAAGGGAGAAGGATGGTGACATCAAGAGGGGAGCAAAGGAGGAGGTGTGTGTGTGTGTGTGTGTGCTTTTGAGGAGAAAGAGGCTGCAGGATAGAGGAAGGCCCTGGGCTGCGGTGATTCGGGGGAATATATCACACTAACCTCCGGCTGATCACAAGTTTCCTCTCGCTCAATCATGCTGTAAACACAGTCACAACCTAAGGACAACAGTGGCACACACACACACACACACACTTACACACACACACACACATTCAAAAGCTTTACAAGTAATTATGTTTGAATAAAACAGCACAATGCAGGCAAACAAGGGAGACGTGAGAGAAAAGCATGTATATTAACATAAGTTAAAAAGGGGACGGGTTGGTGTTTGCAGGTCTAGCTCCAGGCTGCAGCTCAGCATCAGCTACTCTGTGATTTAAAGTGGAAAAACACATAATACACTTTTAAAAAACCATGCGAGTCTAAACAGGGTTGTTCTGTGTTGGGTTTGTGTGTCTTTACAAGTGGATTTTTTTTTTTGTTATCTCCGACTACTCTATGTACCCTCTCTGCCTTGACTACTAACCAGAGAACATCCTGCTCGGATTCTACCTGCCGTTTGGATTTTCCGGATAGAGGAATGACATCTGCATGACTATCAAGACAGTAGGCGATGTGTCTCACAGCAGCTATATATATATATATATATATATATATATATATATATATATATATATATATATATATATATATATATATATATATATATACTGATATTTATCAAGCACAAGAAGTGTGTCAAACTGTGGAAATTCTGGCTGAGTACAAAGAGCTCAACACAGCTGCAGTCTTAGAAACGATAATTTAATGTTGAAACTGTGTGTGTGTGTGTGTGTGTGTGTGTGTGTGTGTGCTCGCTACAACAGAATCTCCTGCCTGCACATCAAATTTACCCTAATAGCACTGCAGCAATAAAGAAATATTGAACCCTGTTTTGTTTATCGTCTGACATCATGTTGAGGCTTTAACTTCAGGAAATACGATGCACAGAATGTTTTCTGAGAAGCTTAAAGCGTCTTAGTTTGATTCCAAGAAATACAACGATATCTCTCTTCTCTATATTTCATATTTATATTTTTTGCCCGACCCAGGTGTTGATTTCTTTTAGGTGTAAACAGATTTGCGTTCAGAGCCCTGATGTCCACACAAGTACCTGAATATATACTTCCTGGCTTCCTGGCTGTCAAAGAATTGATTTTAAAACACTACTGTTGGTTTATGAAGCACTGAATGGTTTATTTCTGATGTGCCGCTGCGTAATGAGGTGGTCAAGGATCACGTCGGATTTCTGATCACAGACTGAACTTAAGCTGAACAATTAACTTTCAGGGCTTCAGGACTTTTCTGTTGGTCTTCAATTAAACCAAATAATTATTAATTTCTTACTAGTATTATTGCATTTGATTCTTTTTGATAGCTCTGCAACAACTATATTAATTGCAAACTATTTTGATAATTAATTAATCGATTTGAGACATTTTCAAAAAGGTTCCAGCTTCTCAAATATGATTATTTTCTTTCTTTCTTTACTTCAGTCTTGTCTAATAGTAAACTGATGGTATTTGGCTTGTGGACTATTGTTTACCCCATTTCATGAACCAAGCAAAAAATCAACAAATTGACCAATAATTGACTATCAAAATTTCTGTTAGTTGCATCCCTAAAAACAATATTTGCTGATTTAGAGAGATAAAAATTAACAATAAAAAAAAAACAATAAAAAATTGTCTTGTGTTAGGTATTAATCTGTTGTGTCTCACCTCAACACACACACACACACACACCAATATCTCAATCATTTCAATAATCGGTAGATTAATAGACTTGAAATCAACTACTTGAGCTTATTTTGTTTTCTATTTCTTGAATGATATAAGTATTTGCCTGTATGAAAATGTCCTTTTCTAATATTTTTATTTTGTCTGCACGCCTGTAATGTTTTATGTGAATCTTTATGTAGACACATTTCCTCTATTTCCAAACATGATGTGTCTGTGTGCACGTGTCCTTCCTCCTCCTGCCGTGTCTACGAAAACCTGACCTGCCTGCTGTCAGCCACAGAGGCACCTTGCCTACCTGTGCCCCCCCACCTTCATCACCTTCCCTTCCCCCAAGTGGGCGACTCACCCTGTCACTGTGAGGGGGGAAGCAGCGGGCGGAAGGAAGGATGACGGGGGATAACGGGAAGAAAAGAGGTAGTGTAGGGGGGGTCGCGGAGGCTTGGTGGGGGTTCTGAAGCTTCCTCTACTGTGCCCTCTCCGCTCCCCCCGTCTGTGACCTCAGAGCTCTGACAGCCAGAAAGTGCTGAAGCATGCAGGTATCCTCACACTGCAGCCACACACACACACACACACACACACACACACACACCAATGCAGGTGTCCTACAGTATGTCCTTTTTAACTCCTTTACCACTATGTCAATAGAGCTACAGATTATTGAGGGGACGCAATACTTACAACCCCCCCCCCCCCCCCCCAAAGATGACGTTTTATGTTTAAGAACAGGACAGTGATGGAGCTTTTGCAGATCACAGGTGAAACGAGCAGGTGCTTCACAATGCTGAGTACACGAGGAAAGTGGAGTATTCTGTCTGCCGCATGGTAAAATTAGCCGATGCTGACGCTGTCATTTCCTCTGTCCAGCCTTCTGACTGTACCGTGTAAAACCTGAGGTGTCCAGAGAGTGTCCTGTGGGGGGGGGTGTAGGGTTTAAGAGTTGTATTACAGTGGTGATGAGTCGCCTGGCTGTGAGGCTGATACCTCAGCAGCACCCAGCATTGACCAGGCCTTTAAATAAAGCCTTCGATCCTCCAGCGGCAGCAGCAGCAGAGAAGGTCACCGCCTGCCTCTGGTTACCCTGCCTGTCTGTCTGCAGCCACGGCCAGGAGCCCTCCGCCCGCTCCTCCCACAACTTTTCCTTCCTTTCCTCGTCCTTCTCCCTCGATTCTCCGACTGCCGACAAAATCTGCCCCCCCCCACACACACACACACACACATCATCCTTTGCTGTCCTCTGCAATCCTCACATCCGTCCATCTGTGTGTCAGCCAGAAATGAAATAAATGTACAGTGTTTGTCTCCACAGAGAGCGAGCAGAGAGGGTGAAGGGGGAGGTCACAGAGGGTCAGGACAGAGGTGAAAAGGTTTCGGTCTCATCCCACGAGCGCTGCACATGTCACCCTACCTGTCAATCAAACGGCACTGTCAAATCAGAGAGATGCAAGCCGGCATGCTGCTGCACGGCAACGCACAGCCAGAGGAGGAGCGTGGTGGTCACGGAGCTAGAGTATGAAACGCATCTCATTGAAAAAAAGCCTTCAAACGTGTGCTATCACAAACATGACATTTGTTCAGAAATAAGTACATAAAGTGTTTTTCAAATGATCCTTTAAAACCTGCCTGTATTTGATCAGTTACAATCTATATTTCTAAAGAGTGTAGAGGTGAGAAACATATTGGTTAAACACAAAAATGCAGAGCAATGACTCGTTATATATATATATATATATATATATATATATATATATATATATATATAGATATATATATATATATATATATCGAGTCATTGCTCTGCATTTTTGTATATATATATATATATATGATACGAGAAAATGGATGTGTAATTAAAGTTATTACTAATGGTGTCCTGATACGTCAGGCTTCTTGATTACGGATGTTTGATATTTTGTTCCGATTGTGTCTGAATCATGACAACATCGACGACGTTTACAGATATATTATGTTGAGTGAAGAGCAGGTTACCTCAGACTCCAGGGAGGCAGGACGAAGAGGTCACAGCTGTCTATCACAGATGCAGGAATTTTCTTGACGTCCTACAAAGGGAAGAAAGACAAGTGTGTTATTAAAAAAACTATCAAATGTAAGAAAGCAACCAACATGTGGACTACTACTTCATACATATGTAAATTTATAAATTTAAATATATATATTTTTTGGTTTAATTCATGCATGCATTGTTTGAGAGATTGAGACTCTCCACACACTTTCTTTTTTGTGGTTTGAACAAAATCTATGATGGAAACTGTATGTCTTTAGTACATTCTAAATAGATAATTTAATAATCATATTTATTTATATATTATTCTATGTTCACTATAAGATCAGTTGTGAAAAAGAAATTAATATGTAAATGACATTTAAAATGAATCTGAATTACAATAATGATTCTAAAAAAACATCTAACCTGTTAAAGTATCTAAATCTAAAAAAAATGTATTTGTTGACTTTGTGTAAAATTTAAACAAAAACTCATATTCAACACATTATAGTGCAGGTATTGACTTCATACTATATTATATTCACAAACTAGAATGATCATCGACCAGACAAAACCAAATCACACAAAAGCTACAAAGTAAATATTTAAGAAAATCAATTAAAATCATTTGCATTTTAAATCAATAAAATATGGAATGATTTTAGTAATGCAATTTGTTATTTGGCCTTTACTTATAAATATGACAAATATTTTTAAACAGAAAAACACACACAGATGAACACAAACAAAGGACTTATAAACACACACACCCACATGTGCGTGCACGTACACATACACTGCATTTTTGTGTCTAAGTGTTTAAATGGTTCCACAACTTGCGCAAAAGCTACAGAAACAATTTCACCAACCAAAGAAAAACCTGCAAATCCTCCATTAAGTGTTATACTGAAAACCTTTAAACACACTAATTCAAACATTTGTTCATATGAGGTTTATATATTTATTTGCATGTCTGACAGACAGTGTGAACATAACATACATTATCTGAACAGCTCAAGGATGAGTGGACAGATACAGAAACATGACGATTTCAAAGTCCCTGAAAAACTTTTCAGTGCAGCCAAACCAGGCAAAGGAGGCAACAAAGTGTATTAATGCCCCTCAATCCATGTTGAAGCCACAATGAGGACCATTCATTTCCCTGTAATCTGACTCACACTGGGGCCAAATGGACTCTGACCCATTCAGCTCCAGCTCCAGTAGGAGCTCCCAGTGACAAACAGCTCCAACATCCACACACACTTCACACAGCTTCATGTTCAACTATAGAAATAATGAACGTTTTAAATTGTCAAGTTAAATTAAAAGCAGTGCGCTGTGCCACTGTTACAACTTACATTAAATAAAAAAGAGTTAAAAACAAAACATTATCATTTAAATTTCCTTTTTTATTTGTAATTGTAAATTTTTACATTGTGTAAAAACAATGAGTGAGTGTAATCTGCTATTATAAATACGTTTTAAGACATCTTATGACCTTAATTCCTAAATAAACTCATTTTATTATCCACAGGAACCCAAGTCTGTAAAATATACTTTAATATTGGATTTACCTTGACTTGTCAGTGAATGAGTGTTCAGATTCAAACATATACTGTTATTTTTGCATAATGAATACTTTTGTTTTGTTAGTTCATGTACATTCTGCTGCCAATACATCTCTACTTTTAGTTCAAATCCACCTAAAACATAATTTTTGTCTAACATTGGTATGTGCCATCTTTCTTTTATGAACAAACTATTAAAAAGTGGATATATCCCAGCTTGTGTAAGACAAACCAGGCAGGAATGTTCTATCAAGGTGAGAAACTCGCCTGCTTGTCATGATGCTGTTGGTTGAAATTGCTCTGATCAAGACCGCACAGGTCACGTGTGCACTTTTTTTATCGGAAGAAAATGTGATTGCATTTTCTGTAACAAACCAACAAACTGTTTTTTGTAATGTTTGCTAATGTTTTTTGGCAAATATATAGTTTATTGACCAGAGATGTGATCCGAAGGGATTAAAAAGACATTTTTCATTTTAGGTTAAGATTTAAGGTGGAGTTTTACTTGTACTTTTTCATTGCATTATTGCTATTTCAGTTTAAGGTAAAATATCTGAGTGCCTCCTCCATCACACATACAAACAAAGAGCTCATTATACACACACACACACACACACACACACACACACAGGGTCATCAGATTCACATGTGTTCCACTCTGTGTTAATTTTTGCAAACACACACACACACACACACACACACACATGCACAGGAGTGGGTAGAGTAGCGAGGGCCACGTGCAGCAGTGTGTGGGGTCAAGGCCTTTCCCAGGTACAAATGAAAGGGAGAGGGGAGACTTTGGGAGAGCTGCTCAACAACACTGGGTCACCTTGCCTGGCAAAGAGATCAATGTCTGTTTGACTGGCGGAAAGAGGGGGAGGCTGCAGCAGAGGGGTGTAAATCACCTCGCTGCTTCATTGAGATGCAGGTAAAACACACAGGGGTCGGGCCCAGCTCTAGTACCCTGCATAACACAGACTGCATGCACACACATAGACAAACACACACACAATCCAGCGACTGTGCCCTGCAACTCAACTCAATATTGAAAAACATCACAGCGGCAGCTCTGTTTATATCTGAGCGTCAGAATATTGTGATCACTTATAATTAAAGCGTAATTAGCTTTTATCTCTTCGTCCCTTTAGTGATGCGTTCAGGGGGAAAAGCTTCTTACAATAACAAAATTCCAGTGCAACACAACACAAAAAATGAGACTCATTTCACGCACCTACAGTGTATGTATGTTCTTTTTTTTTTTTTTTTTTTTTACAGCTGAGCATTTACAGTAATCTTAATTCAACACAAGACTATAGAATTGGATTCAGACAATCACATTACTTCCGCTCTCCCCCACGCTTCTATTTGCTGGAAAAATCTCCATGAAAAAGCCAATAAGACACATGCAGCAGCGGCAGCAGCAGGAATCTTTACAGCTGCTGCATTCTTACCACATGCATGGCCACGACAGGAGGGGACAAGTTAAATTATTAGGGTTTCAAATAAATGACACATAACTCAGGACACTGCGAGACAGAAAGAGAGTGGAGGGGGGAGGTGCGGGGGAGGGGGGAGAGGAGCTGTGGATGATGGACGGACCACAGAGGAACATAAATGCAGCTGATTTAAATCACTTTAAATGTAAATGTTTATCGCGTGGAGTGATGCAGATGCAGATTGAGTGGAAGAGATTGAAATTGTTTCCTCTTTTGAATGCGAATATGTTTTTAACCCTTTGGTGGGGGAGTTGTTTCTTCATGTTAACAGAAAAGAAAAGGAAAACATGCAAAATAAATGAAATAATTGTAATACACGAGGCTTGTTTCTCAACAATTACTAAAGAGATTCTAAAGAGATAAATTCTCTAGATTTGAATGAATCTGAAGGCTTTAGATTATAATAAATATTTAGATGTTTGTTTTTTTAACATTTAATGTTTTAACAACTATTGGAGCAACTTATTAATTTATTTGCAAAGAAAAATAAACACAGCCTTCTTACTTTTGTCCTTTAACATATTTTTTTTTACTTATATCTATTAAGATTTCCATTTTCTGTATAGGTGTAATACACTCACTTAAAGCACACACACAAACACACACTCTTCCACCCACAAGGTCAAATAAAAGAAAAAGTTGCTGGTTATTGAACACTCACACAGACAGACAGACACAGACACTAAACAGAGCAGCACAACTTTCTTCCTATTAATTCTGAGGCATTAAAGCAAAGTACACAATGATGATTTAAATGTCAATACTGATAAATTTCAAAGTGATTTCCCATAGTTGACCTGAAAAACAGAGTCCAATATTGTGACAGCAGACAACTACATTATCTTTAATAACCTAATCATTGGACAGACTGCAAATGATCACAGTGCAAGAGTCAATAGACTGCTGGGCTGGAGAATAGAATTACAGTTCATATTGATAAGATTAATAATACGGTTTCTGTGTGTGTGTGTGTGTGTGTGTGTGTGTGTGTGTGTGTGTGGGTGTGTGTGTTATATTCATACTGCACAAAGACACACACACAGAGAAGCTGTGAGTGCTGAGAAATGAGGAGGAAGTGCTGAAATGTAGTTTCCTGCCTCCTCCTCCTGTCCTCCTTCAACACAGGAAGTGAATCAGTGCTACCGAATCCTTCTTTTTTTGCCCCTCAGTGGGTCTATGAGTCAATAAACACACAAAGCATCCCACGTTAATTTCCACACATGCCCACCAAACAAAAAAAATCCGACTCAGGGGGTGAACAAGCATGTGAAGCATGACCCTGAGGTCCAGGTCCTAGGTAGGACCGTCACAAGTTTTGTCCACAGGACTTCTCTGGCCCCAGGTGCCAGATGTAAGAAGTGTAGCATCTCCAGTTCTAGGTTATAACACAAATGTACTTAAATAGCGCACTATATTGACCTAATCCGAAAGGCGGGACATAAATTAGTGGACACATGCTCTCTAAAAGGCCTTCTCCTCTCAGCTAGGACACATCTCTGATTGTTTATCATCGGAGGGGAGCAGGACGGTGGCCAGCATCTCTCTCTCTCTCTCTGTCTCTGTCTCTCACTCAGTTTTAATCACAGAGGAAATCATTCCTCCTACAGGCAGGAGACCATCCCGCTCACACATCTTCTCCCACGCCCGCGGGGTTTCAATGGAAGCCAACGCGGGCCAATGGGAGGCAGGTGACACCATTACTCAGGTGAGACACGCTGCTGGTGACCACACACACCACGGTACTGTGTCTTTACCTCACATTTCTACATGAAACTCTGACCTCATATGAGCTGTTTGAGCAGCAGAACATACCAATGTTAGACACTCTAAACTGCAGGCCAGAAAGAGCCCAGAACAGCAAAGGCTTTTTTCTATTATTATTTTACTCTATTATTCTGTTTTTCTTTGTCCAATATTCTGTTTGTTATATTATTTGTCGCCTGTATTATGTTTATCTGTTATTTTTTGATCAGTTTGTTCTTTGTCTACTATTCAGTTTGCTGTATTGTTATTTGTCTGCTGTCTGCTGACTGTTATTAGTCTATTATGTTATATTGTCATTACGTTTGTCTGTTGTCAGGCTGTTTGTGTGTGTGCGTTATTCTGTATATGGTTCTGTATGTGTGTGTGTGTGTGCGCGCACGCGCGCGTGTGTTTCTCTGCAGTAACATTTTTTATTCAGTCCTTTCCGCTTATTTTCCATCAGTCAAATCTCGATTCTTTCCAGTGAAAACGTCGAGGGTCAAACAGCGAAAATTTCATCAAAGCTATATATTGAAGTGTTATTTAGAAATGATGCGATATAAAATATCACCACAGTGTTATTATTAAATGTTTATTAAGTTCCTAAAGATTATTTTCAGACGCTACAGAAAGTTGAATTATCATGATTCAAATTCAGGTTCGATCATTTTTGCCGCAATAAAACAACGTAAATCAGTTCTGTCATAAAGATATGTTTTGTTTCTCTTTATTTTTTTACATTCGTCGATTTTAAACGAGACTTTCAAAATTCAACAAGTGGAGCTGCCAAGTAAAAAGTGCAAGTTTACTCTCAAATCAATCATTGACTGTTCGATGGTTTCTGGGACACCTGCAGCTTTCCAGCAAAAAACAAACACTTCACGCCTGCGCTTTGGGCAGGGTTTTTTTGCAGATTTTGAAGGGAAATAATAATAGCAGGATAAGAACAGCTGTTCTGTCTTTCATTGAGCAACAGGTGCAGGCCGGCTCTTTTATTAACGGATAAACAAAATGTACAAGTTATTGAAATAATCTGCCTCTATTTTTGAGTCAAAGCACACATTTATACCAGCTAAACTTAATACCGCAGCTGGTGGGACCACGCGCCTCGTGCGCAACATCTGCATCGCGCTTCAGTCTAAACCAGATGTTTGTAACGTTTGTGATTGGAGGAAATTATAAGAGATTTGTGACAGCAACAACAGCAACAACAACATCATGCAAAATTAAAAAAAAAAAAAAGAAGAAACATTTTCAAGAGAAAATAAGTATGTGCGTTTTAATGAAGGTTTATTGATGAATGGTTTATTTATTAATTAAATTCCATTTTGAGTGAACACGGCGTCTGTCACTTAACAGACAAGAAACATTTATAATCCAGAGTGAAGCCTTCATGCTGTTTTATAATTTAACACCGGGATTAAAGTTCCATTTTTAAACAGTTCACAGTTATAACATCCATAAGAATTTAACTTAATTACCTTCCTTAAATAAAAGAAACTGCTGAAAGATCATTTGTTCCCTCTTCTTATTTATTTGAGGACATGCTGGATCATAAATCAGAAATCATGCTTCTGTTCTGGTCAAAGCATTTTGCCTTCAACTCCACTTGTTGATCGTAATAATATGTTTAGTTTGTGCATTTGTCAGGAAAATGAATATAGTTTCTATCCCCTGGTATCGATCAGCAGCCTATAAATCAATAGGACAATGTTGCTTTATTTAGCAAATGTCTTTTTTCCCTACGAGGCTCCAACAGAAGCGTTAAAGTGTCGGAGGATCCATGTTCGTTTTCGCGGGATTGTTCATGGAAGCAAAGTGCAGGATGGATGTTTCCCACTTTTTTTTTTTTTTTTTTTTTTTACAAATAAATCCCCCCCAAAAACATGATGATGCAGATCAATGCAGTTATGATATAGATATGTATATATATATATAAAACATTATTATACACATAAAGAAAAACGAAACCAACATGACCCGCATGCAACTTCTGTTACAGTCTGTTCATCTAAACTTCTGCTGGAACAGAGTTTGGATGCTTTTCAGAATGAAAAATGGTTTTAAATTCGCTTTAAACAACAAGAAAAAAAGAAAATAAATTGTCACTGAAATGAAAGTGTCTGAGGAGAGGTTGAGAGCGGATGCACCAAGATTATTTTACCAAGTTTCCTTCAGAATATTACTATTATCACCAGAGCCCGAGCTATTTAGGAATCTGATAAGTAATAAAACATAAACTTGATCCTGAACAATTTAACTGAAAAACAGAATATTGTAAAAGTTTTTTTGTTTAGAACTGACGCGCAAACTGTGTTTTAACTGCGCATAATTTATTATTATTTTTTGCGTTTCTCGGTCAGGTCGGGTTTCGGAAAAGTTTTGAGCCGAGACTCACATGAAAAACTCCGGGGACGAGGGATTGTTGTCGCTGCTGGAGCCTCCGTTTTCTCTGAAGCCGGTGCTGATGAGCTTCTCGTACTTCTCCTTGTAGACGTCCCTCTCCCTGGCCAGCCGGGAGATCTCCTGCTTGAGGTGGTCCACCTGCTGAATCAGCTGCGTCTTCTCCCCCTCCAGGACGTGCCGCTGCTGGACCCGCTTGTAGCGGCAGGACTGCGCGTAGCCCCTGTTCTTTAGCGTCCTCCTCTTCTGTTTCAGGCGGATCACCTCTTCCTTGCTGACCCCCCGCAGCTGTCGGTTCAACTCCCGCACCGACATGGTCACCAGCTGCTCGTCCGAGAACCGGTCGTCCAGGCGCAGGAGCTGGTGGTTCCCGGCCGTGCCGCCGCCCGTTTGCGCCGCGGAGGACGCGTGGTGCGCGCCGGCGTGGTGGTGGTGGTGGTGGTGGTGGTGATGGAGCGGGGTCCCGTTCTGAGCGGCGGCCGCGGCGATGACCGCGGACACCACCGCGGCCGCTGAGCCCATCTCCTCCCCGGCCATGGCGCCTCCCGCCCCGGCCGCGCCGCCGAACTGCTGCCCCCTGGCATAGCCGTCGAAGGTCTGGAGCTGGTGACTGCTGCTGATCAGCGCCTCTACGGCGTCCTCCGGGCTAAAGCCCAGAGCTTCGGGGTTCAACTGCTGTTGGTACCCGGTCATCCAGTAGAAATCCTCCAAGTGCGCCTTCTGTTCGCTCCCTGATCCCGGGCTGGGCGCCGAGAAGCTTGGAGAGGGGGGAACCGAGCTGCAAGGCGTGCTCATCGGGGTGGAAGACAGGGATCCCCCGGCGACCAGGCGGCTGCACTGGCTGATGCTGCGATCGGGCTCCACCGGCTCCTTTTTCACTTCAAACTTCATCAGATCGAAGTCATTAACATATTCCATGGCCAGGGGACTGGTGGGCAGGTCGGAGTTGCTCATTGCCAGCTCTGATGCCATCCTCTTGCTGTTGACAGTCCTCCAAAGGGGGTGAGGAGCACCTGTCAAAGTGGGCTGCTGAGACACGCACTGAGCCAGCTTGATTTCTTTATTTATTTTCTTCAAAAACCGAAGGAAAAAGTGGCTTTTCTCGCACTAATTGTGCAGCGCAGGTTTTTTGCTTTTTGTGTGTGAGTCGATAAGTTTTTTTTCTTTCCTCCCCTCAGCCTGTGGTGCTGCACAGACGCATTGGAGCTGCGCTGTTTCCTCCCTCTCTCCGAGCGTGCGGGTGTCTGAGCGCCGCTCTCTCTGTTTCTACCATTTAACACTTCATGGCTCCTTTTCAGGATTAGTGCGCCAAATTGAGGAGGTTCGCAGACGCGTCCCGGACAAACAGTTGCGTTTAGCAGAACATGAGCAAGAAGAGGAGAAAAGAACTCTACCCAAGGATTGATAGTTTTTTTCCCCTAACGAGTTAGTCAACCGACGAGTTAAAAAGTATTGCTTAGTTTTATAGGCGCCCTGACGTCAGTACTGAAATATGAAATTGAGCCAATCCGCGACGCCGCCCGGGCCTTATTAACATAATAGTACAGAAAGCAAAGTTTTCTCGGAAAATTGACACGCGAGGCTCGATGTTCTGCTTTTTTCCCCACTTTGCACAAAGAAAGAAGAAAGCAAAACAGAATCAAGACATGACTGATGGTAAATATGGATATTTTCAGAGCAACTCGTTATCTTGTTTTTCTCGTGTTTTTCCCATCAGAATAATCACGTAACATATCATTTGAATTAGATTATGCACTAGATCCAACATTGTAATGTTTTTTTTCGTTTGTGTTAATTATTCAGCCCGAATTCTGCATTTAATGACGGTTTATGTTGGCGTACTTTACACGATCGTTTTTCATTAATTGTAGGAAACTTGCTAATTAACTGAGAAATTGATCTAAGAAAATTTGCGCAGACAACACGACATCGCTCACATCCAGACCGTTATTAGAAAGAATGAATTATGTTTTTTTTTATTACTGCCAGTGTAACATGAGCGCAGGACAGAGGTGAACATGCGGGACGAAGACCGGCTCTGATCCGGCTCAGTTCGCTCCGCAGATTTAAGAAACCCGAGGTCGCCACCTTTCGGTCAAAAGACAAACTACATAGACAGTCGTCTATTCGTGTCCGATATGAACGTGAACGTTTTCAGCTTCAAAAAGAACCTACTGCTGGACAGAAGTATTCTGACCCTTACCAACAAACAGTGGAAAACTTCTCCACTGCAATTAAAAGTCCTGCATGAGAAATCCTACTACAGTAAAAAGTACATATTATTATTAGGAACTTGATGTAGTTATTGTATTGCAGATGACAGTATGACACACTTTTGCAGTAAATTATTGCAATATTATGAGTAGATGCAGTTAAAATATTGCAGTATTATGATTTGGTGCACTAAAGTATTACAGTATTGTCTGTGTTTCTCTGTCATCATATTATTAATATACAGCATCAGTGTTTAACAGCATGTTACTGTTGTAGTTGCTGCATGTAAAGCTATTTGGATTAATTTAAATACACTTAGCTGCTTTAGTCCACTGGTTCCCAACCTAGGGGTCAGGACCCTCTAAAGGGTCAGCACATAAATGTGAGGGGTCCTGACATGATGGGAGAAAGAACAAAAAAGTTATGATTCAATAATCTGTTTCACTTTTTAGACTTTTTCTGTAATCATTGATCTTTGGTGAATTATTGGATGATTTGAACATTTATTCAAATGAAACATGTGAGAAGATTAGAGGTAAAATCTTTATTTGCTGTAACTCCTTCAATCATAGACATGTGGAAGGTGACAACTACACTGATGTTTGTAAGACGTCAAAGACTCAAAAGGTTGAAACCATTTTAAACCTTCTGTTATTATCACTAAGTCAAATCCGCATCTTACAGGAACTAACGCTGCAGATAAATGTAGAGGAGAAAAACGTAAAAGTTTTACTCTGAAATGTAGTAAAGTAGCAGCACATGGAAATACTCAAGTAGAAATACGTCAGTATTAAGTGCAATACTTTATTAAAAGCTTCAATGACTACAAAAAGGAAAAACAGAACAAAATGTACCTAAGAAACATTATCGGAACTACAAACACATCAAAATTATTTAAGGAAATAAAGGGTAAAGCACACGTCTCGTGACGATGTCAAATATATGCACATTAAATGCTTGTCAACATAAAATCCTTGTTTCTGAACAGTTTTAACATCTGTGTTCTCATGGTGCCTGTAGTCTCAATCCCTGGCTAGGCAGCGTGGGATTGAGACTACAGAGTAATAGAATGATCAGAGTTTCTCTCTGGTAGCAATGTCCCCAGGAGTGGTGCCATATAAGAACAAACAATAAGGAGGCTGATCCACAGAGGGCTGCAGAGTAAATAACAGCACTCTCTTTGGAACGCGTCACACGGGGAAGCTTCAGAAAACTACAAAGCCGCCAGCACATAATCCAACTCCCTGGTGCCTCAACACAAGCAAATATTCTCTTGGTCCCTGTGATTGTTCACAGGGACTTAACGTTAAACAGGAAGGATAAACATCGTGTTTTATTCATCAGAACACACAACAGAGACCCTCTGATTTTTGAATAAATATTAAACAGATGAGGTGTCCCGTCTGATGTTGCTGCACTGTGGTGTAAATTCAGAGTGACTACACTCTCAAAAAGTAGTCCAGGCGACCTTCTACGTAATGAAATGCATGTTAAATTATTGATTTAGACCCTTTTAAGATGCAAACATTATCTGATGGTTGTGTTGATGTAATAACGTTGGTTATTACATCCATCATTTTAATATAGTGTGCAAATTAAAATTAGTCTAACTTATTAATTCTTTTCTAAAGGTTTTTCTTTCAACATAAAAATGTGAAAAAGCTAAAAACTACTACAATACTACTACTACTACTACTATTACTACTACTAGTAGGAATGTATGTTTGTATGAGACATTGTAGTAATGCTGAGAAGACTGTGTGTGTGTTTGTGTGTAATTCAGCATTAATGATCTACAATAAATAAACTTATTGAATCAAGACAATATATCGGATAAATGTACCTCAAATGTTTGTTCATTAGTGTGGGTGTGGGTATATGTGAATATTTTCATTTGGAATAATGTGTACTTTTAATCATCTCACTTTTCTTGTTTATTTTTTCCATTACGTTGGTAAAAGTTATTAAAAAAACATTCATACAGTTATAAGGAATTTCAATTAATTTATTTTTGTTTTCATATGTTTAATTTGTTACTGTTAATGTATATTATTTCTGTTTTATGTCCTGTGCTTCATCCTACACAATGGCTGTTATAAAAGAAAAACAAAGAAAAATTATAAAAAAAAAAAGAAAAAAAAATAGTGAAGAAAATGAATTGAAAATGTTAAATTATGATTAATGAACTTACAAACTTGTGTTTATATATTAAATAAGTGACTGGTGATTGAAATTACCTTTGATTAAAAGGTAATTTCAATCACCATTTCAAATTTCAGTGGTGTTCATTAGTTGCACATAATGTTTTTTAGGTGTGATAATTCTAAAACGATTGATGCATTTTATGTTTGGTGTTAAACCAACACATCTGTTTTAAGAGTGTTTATATTAAATGGTTTTAGACTTTGATTGTATAATGACACACAACACGAAGTGGGATGTGGCATGTCCAGTTTGTTGCAGCAGCTGTGGACACTGAGTTCAGGGGTTAACAAGCAGAGTCCAGACCAACATGAGCTGTGATGCTGAGCTTAATGGTCCTGTAGGAAAGCAGACGTCCTGGACTGTCCTGCCATCAGCTTTATTACTGTCCTTATTCCTTCAGGGATGATCCCTCCATTTAGAAATATATCAGGAGATCAGCTCATGCTGTAGGAGGAGGCGTTGGTTCACACACTGGGTTAGTGTAATAATTTAACCCGTTAAAAAAAAAAAAACACACTCACCAAACTGTCATGTGATGTAATCCTAAAAACGTTGTACCTGATACTTTAACCCTCATATTAATGTTTAATTCTCACATAATCATGATATGTAAAAACGGTTTACAATTGGACTTTTACATTTTCTGAGGACTGATGAATGCTTAACTGTATTCTAAAACGTTTTTGACTTTCTCATCTTACCAATCATTTGACACAAAATAAATATGATCACAGGATCAGAAAGATAAGACTGATGTTCACACCTTACTAATGAAAATAAATAAATGCATCAGTGTGTTTCTCATAAGTGTGTGTGTGTAATTTTGTTATATATATAGCTTTTTAATGTTTTAATGTTGTTTTCATTTGTTCAGGCCGCTTTTAACAATAAATATTAAGTCACGATAATTTAAATAATGCAGATATTTAGGTTTAAATCATCTATTTATTTAAATGTTTATTTAACAGGGACAATACCTACAACATTGCCAAAAAAAGGAAAAAGTGATCTCCATAAGATGTCTAGCTTCAGCATATTTACTGTGTCCCTGCTCAGGCTTGGAATACAAGAAAAGAATATATTGAATGCAGTAAAACTACAATTAATAAAAGTACAGTGAAACCATTTTTTTAAAAAAGGACATAAATTTCAGATTAAAACACTAAAAAAAATGACATTAATATGGTAAAGTGCAGTTGATCTTGTGTTGAAATTATCTGCTGCCACTAGCCACTAACACAGTTGATGTAAGCACACAAACTTTTCTTCAATTTACAAAATCTAAAAGTACACAGAGTAAAGTTCAGGCATCTTTCAGGTGACACATTAGATATTTGTACTGTTTGAACTAATAAAACTACATTTTGAAGCAGGTAAAGTCCTAATGTTTCCTACAGGAGAAGATGTTAATGAGATCATCTGACCTTTCAGAGTTCACCCCAGGCGAACTGATGCATCCTGGGTAATGAGTAACCAGTGCTTGTGATTTACTGGAACCGTGACTAATTATTCCTATCTATTAAAAACATCCTCATTACAGTATGACTGATGCCATGTTGCAACAGACTTCACCTTTATTTTCAGTGCACTAACCTTTGTTTGCCTCTCAGTCCCTGAAGCTGCACATCACAGCCAACACTGTTTGTGTTGTTGTTTATTTCTAGAAGCAGGAGCTGCTTGTGAGGTCTGTAAAATCAGGAAAAGATGCAGAAACACAATTTATTAAAGACGTATATGGCAGCACGATATGATCCTAATTATGTCTGAAATATGACCACAGCTCTTTTTTCCCCCAAAAAAAGGAAAGAAACGGTGGGAGGAGGAGCAGCATTATAAAAAAAAATCATTAAACTCACTTTATACATCTGCAAGATATGCGTTTTATTTTATAACCCCACCAGCACAATTCACATCTTAAGTGTGCCAAAAATAGCTACAGACATTACCATATTTAACAGACAGTAACTTCAATAAAATGACAGAAACTAAACTAAAGGATTTCTGTATTACCAAGATTACACTTTATAATCATTCATTACATTCCCAATGGGAGGTTTGGCTTCATATTCATCCTCAATCCCTGTTTAATACCGTATATTAAACTCTGGTGGCACTGCACACAGGGGGGAGACGACCAGGATAGGCTGGGCTCATCTGAGGCACATTTAATTAGCAGCACAGAAAATGAAATGTTTCGTGGGGTCTTAATGAACTGTTGTATCTTTTGTAATAGAATGAAAAGCTGTGAGAGGCTATTAGAAGGAGAAGGGAGAAGGGAGAATGGTGCAATGCTTCTCCTCTGCCACTGTTTTACACAGGGAATAAAAGACTCAGTCTTTCCCTCTGTCTCATTGTCCTATTCCCTGCAGCTCTCCTTTATTCAAGACGTTTTACAACCTTTTCCATTCATTCACCTGCTCTGGAAGCAGCAGAGAAAGTCAGAAAAAAATTGAAAGAGTCAACAAGTGAATTTGCCCCCCCCCCCTCAAATTTCAATCAGTGTTTCCAAAAGCTATGTTTTAAAATCATCAGTTTACTATTAAAATAATTAGGATCATTTGCACATTTCAATCTTAGAAATCTCACTTAATTCCTGATAAAGAAATAGTTGCCGATTAATGTACCAGTTTGCAAATGATTAAACCACTAATCATTGCAGCTCTTCTGATAAAATTTCTTTTACTTGAGAAACATTTTGGATTCCAGACTTTTACCAGGCCCTTTTTTTGTCGACAGAGTTCCTCCTTTTACTGACGCAGAGAGACGTCCTGCTAATCTCACACCAGCCTTAAGCCTGAAAATGGAAACATTGTGCTTGATTAGAAACTCCAGGCTGTGACATGCTGTCTCTCCTCTGGCTTCGAGCCTGCAGCCGGATACTTCAACCTGCTAATTGGCCACAATGAGCAGACTTGCATGTGTCAAACTCTCCTCTTCACATCTGGTTATTGTCTCTCACAGCAGGTGGACATCACAGCATTGTGTGAGCAGTCTCCTCACGCTTTCTGCAGTTTCTGCTTTGCTGTTAGACTGTTTAAAAGCTGCTTGCGCGCATGTAAATTTACACTATGATGTCCTGCTTAAACAGGTCACATAAGGAAGGGTGGAGTCTGAACACACTCTCAATGAAATTTGTCAAATATCAGAATAAAAATGTATTTGAGGATGTTGTTGTGGCAGTTTTTTTATTGTAGATTCGCAAATGCAAACAGTCTGACCCGGGATAACCTGAGCTCGTAGACATGTGTGCTAAGTTATTAGCGTCATCAGCGCTCAACAACGAGCATCACACAGCAGGTGATGGGTCAAGGTCAACACTCCTCTAGCACTGCAACCAACGACTATTCTGAAAGTCGTTTAATCCATTTATTAATTAAATGATCAATCGATTATTTGTTGTGCTTTATAAAATGGTGAAAAATATCAATGAAACCTTCCCAAAGCCTAAGTTTCAATTTTTATACATCACAGTGCATGTTGGAAGTGTTGAAAGGCATGCGTGTGTATTTAGGATGCTCCGGTATTTCAAGATCCAGTAGCCAATGACCTTCTGTCCTTTTGAGTGTTAACTGTGTAGTGAATATTTTGAGGACAAACATGTGTTTAGTGGAACTGATGACATCTTGTAACCAGGCAATATGACAAAGTTTAAGAATATGGTGTGATTATAATTACAGAAGAGTATTAAGGCCACTGCAAAAGAAGAAAAAAAAGTAAGTATTCTGACTTTTTTATACCTGGAACAAATTGAAAAAATATATATTATTTACATTTTTATTCAATTTTAGTGGCCCTAATACTCTTTTGTAATTGTTAGTGCAGTGTCGTAGAAAGGCTGTATTCCTGTAGAAAAGTAAATAGATAGATGTAGGTAATTTTTTCTTGTTCCACACACTGCTCTGATAACCACAGTGTGTGTAGTAAATGGTAAAATGATAATAAATCTTTTTGTGTTTCTCCTCTCAAAGAAGAAAAGACAGCAGAATGTAAACTTTTCCTATGAAGTTTGTTGTTTTGTGTCACTATGGCTATGGTAGCCTATGTTAGTGAGGACTGACATAGGCTTCTTGCTCTATAGATAGATATGTTATTATATTACATATCTTATATATTTTAACAACAAAAAGAAACCAGAAAATATTTAGATTTGGACATTTTCTTCTTAAAAAGTACTCAAATTGATTTATTTAATTATCATAATATCCAGCAACTAAGTGATTATTTGTGTATGTGTATGAGTATATGTGATTAAAGCGTCTCCAGCTTTCAGGTTTAGTGTTTGTGACTGTACTGCATGTGATGATTCATGCTGCAGCTGCAGGTTGCTTGTTATTGATGTGCTATATGTACCGGGCTATATGCTCCGTGCATCTGTACGCTGTTATTAATGTCTACTCTCTGCTGTTATTAATGGGACTCATATACATGTAGAGTTTCCACATAGTCAGAGAGGAGCTGTGACGTCACAAAGAGGAGGAGCAGGAAGCCCTTTTCCTTCTCCTCTTCCTCCTCCTCCTCCTTCCCCTCCTCCTTCTTCTCTTTATCCATATCCTCCTCCTCCTCATCATCCTTCTCCTTCATCCTTCTCCTTCTCCTCGTCCACCTCCTTCTCCTTCCTCCTCCTCCTTGTCCTGTCCATCCCCCTCTAATTTTCACTTCTTATGTTATAAAACTTAATGATTAAACGAAGTTGGTTGTGATGATGTTGATTCAATTAAAATGCAGTGCACTGTAATTGTTTACATGTAGATACTATTCACGATGAATACATCCATATATTATATATTTATATTCTTTTTTTATCCCAATAGATGTTTTATTTCATTGTACTTTTATGCAGAGACCAAGTGGAGGCCCTCTGTGTTGGGGCCTGTTATTGGTTGGGGCTGGGATGTTGCTTCTTATGGGGACACTGGCTGGACTGAGTGGGGGTCTGTGGCTCTGCAGGGGTCCTCTCTGCAGTGCTGCTGGTCCTCTGCCAGTATGTAGTTTGGTGAGCTGAGCTGTGGCGTTTTTGCAGTCACCATAGCTGTTCAGGTACACCTCACCACTAGATGTCTTCATATGTTTGAAACAAGATAATTAAGCCACTATCTCCAAATCCATGGCTGTGACAGCGCTGCTCTCAACTAAAGAAATTCGTACTTGTATTTGCAACGTACTGCACTTTTATTGCATAGCCCCAGAGTGCCACAGTATATATTAAAACATTGTTTAAAACAAATTGTTGGAGGACAGAAAAAAGTCAATAAGCAAATCACAGAATACATAGAATAAATATTAATAATTAACTAGTTTTTGTCAAATCTGTAAAATGTGAGTTTTCTAAATGCTGTACTGGAGAAGGGCCTTGTTAAATCTAGAGTTTACCAGAGTTGTGCTTATTAAAACTAACAGCAGGAAACTAATTGACTAACAAATCTCTAGTCGACTAAGACCAAACCAATCAAATTATCAACTAATCGAGTATGAACAGAGACATTGCAACAGAGGATGCCTCGATCTGGATATAGGCTTCCAGAGACAGATGACATTATCCAACATCAGTGACAACATGGTGGAGCCTCTTTAGACACTGCAAATAACAACTAATTGATGGTTGTTTAATCTATGAAATGATTAGTAGAGTAGTTGTTTGATTCAAAAAATGGTGTAAAATGTCAATTGCTGCTACCAAAAGCTAAAGAGTCAACCTAAATGTCTTTTATTTGTCCAGACCAACAGTCCACAACCAAAGTTCATCAGTTTACTATTGTAGAAACTAAAGAAACCAGAAAATAATCAGGGAAGAGATGCTGGAACCAGAGAATTTGGACATTTTCTTCTTTTTTTTTTTTTTTCTCTTCACACACACCCTGCACCTTAAGTGTGCATTAGCTATGTATGTGTACATGTGGGTATGTGCGTGGATATGTATGTCCATATATATATATGCAAATATGTGTGTATGTGTATGTATGTAGGTATGTACGTGCATGTATGTATGTATATATGCCTTGCTTATGCATACTTTTTTCTTTTTTTCTTACTATTTATTAGTATTTTCTCTCCATTCTATGTCGATAATGCATACTGTGTATGTGGTTCATCAACAAATTCTGCAAATTTGTACATTGTGTTGTGTGTTTTTTATTTTTATTTCTTTATAGTTTTTTTTATCTTCAGCTTTATTTTCTTCTCTTTATCTGTAACGCTGCAGTAACACACAAATTTCCCCGTTGTGGGATCAATAAAGTCTTATCTTATCTTATCTTATCTTATCTTATCTTATCTTATCTTATCTTATCTTAAAAATGACTCAAATCTAATAACTGAATATTAAAATAGTTGGTGAATAATTTAATAGTTAGCAACTATGAATTATTCGACTAATTGTTGTAGCTCTAACTACAACAATAAGGTGAGAATCCCTCTAACAAGCTGCTGCTAGAGTAGGCCTCACAGTCTCAGCTTTTACATCTTTAAACTTGCTGAGACACTGTATCTCTTTAACAGGGCCTACGAGCTGTTGACACAAAGTATGAGTCCTGCTCTGATGGATCAGATTAG
Organism: Eupleurogrammus muticus; assembly: GCA_036785175.1. Taxonomy (NCBI): domain Eukaryota; kingdom Metazoa; phylum Chordata; class Actinopteri; order Scombriformes; family Trichiuridae; genus Eupleurogrammus; species Eupleurogrammus muticus. The sequence continues at coordinate 99,848 of JAYKQN010000037.1, read as the reverse complement.
ATCAGAGCAGGACTCATTCTCTGGATCATGTAACCACAAAGACTCTCACTCCACTTCACACCTTGAAATGTGACTTATGCAACCATTGTTATGAGAGTGTTTTTTACAGTTTCACCATGTGATCCAGAAATATAAGCTCCTGGTTTCCAGAATCAAGCCAGAACTGAATAAGATGCCTGGATAGACGGCGAAACAGCTTCAAGCTACAAGAAGAAGTCCAGTTGCTTACAAGTAACTCCTTTGACACTACAATGACCTGGATGAATGAGAATCTACACAGACATCCCTTTGAAGATTCAACCAGGAGAATGATGGGAATGTAAACACCGCCCGCGCACAGCATGATTGAAGATTATTGCAGATGAATGTAAATATTAATTTAACCTCACTGTGATAATCCCCTCATCTGTTCCTTGGAAAAAAAAAGAAGAATCATTGGGCCATAGCTCTTCGTAAGCAGAGCAGTGTGCGAGCGAGCCAGCGACCTAAAGTCTCATCTCTCTGCGTTATTCTGCACTCTGTCAGGGAGGAAGAGCAGAGACAATACAGCCCACAGGACACGGCGGCCTCATACAACAATCCTTTATATCTCCGCCAGATTAATACGTGGAGACAAATGTACTTCCACTGAGATACTCACATCTCTGAGGGGGAGCGTGGGAGGAGGACGGATCGTTATGGGACTGAGGGACGATGATGAACAGGTTTCATGTAACGGGTGGACTTTTGATTAGGGCAATATTGAGTGTGGAAATGAGATGTTTATCAAATGTGGTTTTGAGGGAGCAGAGGGAGGAATGAGGGATCCAGGGAGGGCTGGAGAGGCGTTAATCCGGCTGCTAAATGGAGGGTTTGTCATCTTGTGTCTGCAAGGAGAACCTAGTGGGATCCGTCTCCTCCTCATCGCCTCTTCATCGCCTCTCTGCAGCCTCTGATCGAGCTCATAGACGTGGCGATGAGTGCACAAATCGTGATGTACATGTTTGTGAAGACACAGATCCTGAGAGAGACACAGAATTTATTTATTTATTTATTTTATTAAAAAAGGAGGTTATGACAGCAAGTGGGGGGGAGGTGAGGAAGAGACGAAAGTATCTTTAAGCTTTTCCTAAAAACGCACAAACAGACTTAGTAAGAATTAGTCATGGTTCTTTGCGCACTCACAGTAGATTTGGATGCTTACACAGGAGCAGAGACACTCTTCCTGTTGCTTATCCGCTTCCTGAGCCTCAATTTGTATTGAAATCCCTCACAGGCAATTATCCATATGCGAATGGTGTACTTACTCTGAGCTTATATAAGTTTCTTTCCGGGTAAGCCGCACCATTTTCATTTAAAAAGTCTGATTACAATTTCAGAGTTTATTCCAATGTGAAAATAGCAAAAAAAGGGTAAAAAATTGGGTGCTCACAGTTGACGCAGAGCATAAAATCCTGCTGGAATTCTTAGCAGCTGTATAATTTGAAAGATTGAATCTTTTCCTGGCAAGATGTTGAAAATCCCTTTGCAGGAAGAGAGATGTGGGCAGCAGTTGGCATCTATGTGGTCAGGAAGACATTTTGTTGAGTAAAGTGTTGGCAGGGAGACAGACAAGCAGGCAGGCAGGCAGGCAGGCAGACAGGAGGAACCCCCCCCCCCCCCCCACACACACACACACACACAGTCAAATGTACATACACACACCACCTCCTCACCCACCTCTCAGCCTGTCAGGAGTGTCATATATCTGGGGGATATCTGAGGGCGAGGGAGATCGCAGCCCAATTACGGGCTGATAACTAATCAATAGGCCGCTTATTTCTACAGCAGGAAGTAAAAGAATGGGCCCCTGGGACACATAGTTCAGATTACTCTCTCCTCAACACGGGACAGCCACTAATGATGAGGCAGAAAAAGAAGAGGAGAGGGGCAGACAGGAGGGGAATTAAAAGAGGAAAAGGGGGAAGAGGGGGCTGCAGTATTACAAGAGACAAAGACACAGAGAGACAGAGACATAGAGAGAGACACAGAGAGAGAGACATGGAGACACTTAAAGAGGGAGAGAGAGATCGACAAACACAGAGACACTGAGAGCGACAGAGAGAGGAGGGGGAGAGAGGGAGAGACAGAGAGAGAGAGAGAGAGAGAGAGAGGGAGAGACAGAGAGAGAGAGAGAGAGAGAGAGACAGAGAGTGACACACACAGACACACAGAAAGACAGAAAGAGGAGGGGTGGAGAGAGGGAGAAAGAGAGACAGAGAGGGTGAGAGAGATAAAAACAGACAGACAGAGGTTGATATAAATGGAAATTTTCCTTTAAAAGGACAGTATGTTACTGAGCTCTAAAAGAACAGGATCTTTTTTTAATTCAGAGTTGGTCACTTTTAATTTCAGAAAACATGCCACTTTTCACACTTAGTTGTGTTAAGTGGACAGAAAGCAGCAAATGTGTAAATTAGACATGTTTTTTTTAATCTGAGATGTGTGTACAAATTGTAGTGTAAAAGCATCTTTCAATTATAAGAGGCACTTAGGTCACAAAAACAACACCTGTGCATAGTGTACCTGTATCGTAGATAATTATCTACACTTAAGTACAGTACATAAGGACAAACAGTACTGTATACTACATAACTGGACCTCTTCCCCATTTAAAATCACTGTGAGACAAGGACAGGGACAGAGACCGAGTCAGGAACAGAGACAGAACCAAGGACAGGGTCAGGGACAGAGACAGGGTCAGGGACAGAGACAGAACCAAGGAGAGGGCCAAGGACAGAGACAGGGTCAGGAACAGAGACAGAACCAAGGAGAGGGCCAAGGACAGAGACAGGGTCAGGAACAGAGACAGAACCAAGGACAGGGTCAGGGACAGAGACAGGGTCAGGAACAGAGACAGAACCAAGGACAGGGTCAGGGACAGAGACAGGGTCAGGAACACAGACAGAACCAAGGAGAGGGCCAAGGACAGAGACCGAGTCAGGAACAGAGACAGAACCAAGGAGAGGGCCAAGGACAGAGACAGGGCCAGGAACAGAGACAGAACCAAGAAGAGGGTCAGGGACAGAGACAGAACCAAGGACAGGGTCAGGGACAGGGTCAGGGACAGAGACAGGGTGAGGAACAGAGACAGAACCAAGGAGAGGGCCAAGGACAGAGACCGAGTCAGGAACAGAGACAGAACCAAGGAGAGGGCCAAGGACAGAGACAGGGTCAGGAACAGAGACAGAACCAAGAAGAGGGTCAGGGACAGAGACAGAACCAAGGACAGGGTCAGGGACAGGGTGAGGGACAGAGATAGGGTGAGGAACAGAGACAGAACCAAGGACAGGGTCAGGGACAGAGACAGAACCAAGGAGAGGGTCAAGAACAGGGTCAGGGACAGAGACAGGGTGAGGAACAGAGACAGAACCAAGGACAGGGTCAGGGACAGAGACAGGGTCAGGAACAGAGACAGAACCAAGGAGAGGGCCAAGGACAGAGACAGGGTCAGGAACAGAGACAGAACCAAGGAGAGGGTCAGGGACAGAGACAGAACCAAGGACAGGGTCAGGAACAGAGACAGAACCAAGGAGAGGGTCAGGGACAGAGACAGAACCAAGGACAGGGTCAGGAACAGAGACAGAACCAAGGAGAGGGCCAAGGACAGAGACAGGGTCAGGAACAGAGACAGAACCAAGGACAGGGTCAGGGATAGGGACAGAGAGTCTGGCACAGGGGACAATGATGGGGACATTATTCTTTTCTAGTTATGGTTATTTTTTTCTATTATGAAACAGCATGTCTTACTTGTATAAAATGTTGTTGGTTAGATAATTAGTTCTATTTTCTATATTTCCTGCTAAAAGAACCCCCAGGCACAGGTGAGGGTTAGGTATTTTTTGTTACAAATTGTTACTATTGTTCAATTCTAATATTATTAGTATTTTATTTCAAATTTGACAATTTATAAATTTCATGATTTTGGTGATTGTTGTAATTTTTAATTTGATATATCATTATTTATTATACTTCTGTTATGTGTCTTTTTAGCAATGTAAGATACATCTTATAGTAATAAAGCACCTTGAAATGGAATAGAGAGAAATAGAAAGAGAGAGGTCGAGTTTATGTCTTTGCAGAAGCTTTCATTGTTTTTCTGATATTAACAATGAGAGACTATCTGTTTACATAAACAGATAGTCATTGTCTATACGCACTTATTTCTTATTAGGTTCGCAGGGGTTCTGCTGAAGTAAATACCGGTATATTACAGGAGAGAAGAGAGGAGTGTTTACATCAACAGCATAAATAAATATTCTTTCCTATATACACAGTGCAGGTAATGAAATGTCAAACAAACTGAACATGCTAATTCAGTTGCTACTCACACACAATAATACCATGTCACAGTAGATCAGAATAAAAAAAAAACACTGTCTTCAGGTCTTGGAGTTAAAAACAGCAGTTGATGGTGTATTAATCTCAACTGTCACCACCAGTTACTGAAGCTTCAATGTCATTTGTTAGCTTGGGTTTAGTGGCTGGTTCCATTTAGGATAACTCATGGATGTATTATTAGACATAGATACAGCACCACCTTCTGCAACACATTATTTTTTTTCCAGTAGCCACTCATGGTAATGCAACAAAAAATCCCATGAGAACCCAAAATCATTTTTTCGATACTTAACAATAGTAAAAGAGAAGCGTATAAAACTGTTGATAGGACACCTCCAGTTGTTAATTACTGACACAAGGATTAACAATAAGTAATTAAATCTTGTATTTAGATTTTTAAGCCCTGAACTTGTTACCTGTCAAAAAACGTTTCTAACTGCCATAGTTCTGGTAATGTCTCTTTTCCCAGCATGACGTTACAGCTGTGTGACACGGTGCAGTCATATTATGGAGGGAAGATTTTTTTTTTTAATTCATGGATTTTTTCCATCTTTGTTGTCACTTTTCCACTTTAGTTTGTCATGTCCACTTTATCTGAAATCAGGTCGCAGGGGCAGCAGCTTTAGCAGGGAAGCCCAGACTTCCTTTTCCCAAGCTACTTCATCCAGCTCTTCCAGAGGAACCCCAAGGCATTCCCAGGCCAGCCGAAAGACAGAGTCTCTCCACGCCTCTTGATGTGTCCAGGAGGCATCCTTATTAGATGCCCGATCCATTTCATCTGGCTTTTCTTGATGCGAAGGAGCAGTGGTTTCGTTTGAACTCCTCATGGATAACTGAACTTCTCACCCTATCTCACAGGGTGGCTAGTGAGAGCCTAGACCTGGAAAGAAAATTTATTTTGGCTGCTTGCACTCACGATCACTTTTGGTCACTACCCAGAGCTTGTGACCATACGTGAGGGTAGGAATGTAGTGGTAAGTCAAGAGCTTTGCCGTTGTGCAGAGTCTGCATTACTGCAGAAGCCGCACCAACCTGCCTGTCAATCGCCCATTCTAGCCTTCTCCCATCCATTAACAAGACCCCGAGACACTTGAACTCCTCCCCTTCAGGCAGGATCTCATCCTTGACCCAGTGGCTGCACGCCACCCTTTTCCGGCCCGAGAACTATGATTGCAGAACAAAGACAGCCCTACAACATCCAGAACCTGGAGGAACTGGAAGAGCTTTTTGACTACCCCTGTGATCTCGGCCCCAAAGAGAGGCAAGACATACACTGGTTCCCTAAATTCTGATTCATCAAAGGATATGCTGGTAGTATTGAGGATGGAGGTTTTCCATCCAACAAAATGAAGGGTTGATATGTGCCTTTCCTATCAGACTTTGTGCCCTCCTCTATGAGGTATTAATCCAACTTTGGTATCTTCATGGCAGCGTAGTCTCATTTCTGAAACATGCTGCTATGTGGCTAGTGGAGACACCGTTTAATTGTTTATTTATAGGTGTAAAGACAATGCCAAAAGTATATACAATATTTGATGTAAAATTAAAGCTATAAATTGTTTATAAAGTATTTTATTATTTGTTTTACCAATACTTCTTACAGTGTAGATTGTAGATCTGTCTCTCTGGCCAGGTCCTGTATTAGTGGTGATTATTAACATGCTGGTGCAGCCTCTACAGAAGAGCAGGTTCACAGCAGTCAGCAGTCGGGCTGGTTCCAGTCTCGGACCTGATTTCTTGCTCCAAACAAACCCCCCTTGATGCTTGAAGGCTTCTCTTTCCATGGAACACAGAAACTATTTGTTCTCATTTCCTCTGACAGGCCATTCATTTCGTGGCTCCTCTGTCACTGTCAGCCTTCATGAAGAAATATGGCAGCCGCCTCTGCCCTGGTCCCCCACAACCTGTGCCCTGAGCTGACAGCCTGCAGACCCCGACCAGGCCCGTCATCCTCAGAGCCCTCAGACCCTCACACATCTGTGATTTGACTGCTCCTCATCCTCCACTTACACCCCAATTCATTACATTTCTGCTTTTCTGTTTGTAATATCCAATTTTCCCTGTAATGTTTCCATCTGCACACATCATCTACTGCAGCCTGTCCGTCCTGGAAGAGGGATCCCTCCTCTGTTTCTCTTCCTGAGGGTTCTTTCGTTTTTTTTCCCCGTTAAAGGGTTTTTTTAGGGAGTTTTACCTTGTACGATGTGAGGGTCTAAGGACAGGGGATGTTGTGTTGCTTTTGTACAAACTGTAAAGCCCGTTGGGGCAAATCTGTGATTTGTGATTCTGGGCCATACAAATAAATTGAATTGAATTGACTAAAAGATAAAGGGCTGTGATTAGTCAGTTTAATTTTTTTCATAAAATGGTGTAAAATGTGCCCCACGATTGGCTGGCGACCATCTGGGGTGTATCCCTGCCTCTCGCCTTAACGCGCTGGGATAGGCTCCAGCAGACCCCTGCGACCCCGAAAGGGAATAAGCGGGATAGACAATGGATGGATGGATGGATGGATGGTGTAAAATGTAGATCAGGGTTTCCCAAAGCTAAAGATTAAACCAATAATATCTTTTTTTGTCCAGACCAACAGTCCACAACCCAAAAATCATCAGATTACTATTATAGAAGAATAAAGAACCAAAAAATTATCAGAGAAGAAAAGCTGGAACCAGAGGATTTGGATTTTCTTATAAAAAAACTGATGACTCAAATCATTAATTAATCATCAAAGCAGGTGGATTATTAATTTGGTAACTAATTCATTAATTGATCAATTGTAACTCGAGTGTAAAGTAGTAATCGACAAAACATTGAGCCTCTGTTAGATTTTGATTTGAGTATCGAAACTTAGAAAAGTGACCAAATGATTATTATATTAGGTTCAAGTATTTGAAGAACTGACACAAATCCAGAACTGAAATATGACTGCAACTATTTTTTTTTCTAATTTGTCAATTATTCAGTTGATGTTGTGAAAATGTCAATTATTGTTTCCTAAAGGAGACGATTTGACATAAAATGTCTCTTCTGTCCAAACCAACAGTCCACCACCCCAAAAAAATCATCAGTTTAAGTTATAAATTGACTCAGAGGAAGAGTCTGACTTCATTCTACAGTTACAGGAGGTTTATTCTCTGATGTAGCTCCTGTCTTTCTCCCCCAGCAGCTGTCTAATCAATAGAATAGTGGTTTTGGCCATCAGGCAGAAGCAACAGTGAGACAAGAAAGCCTAAACCATCACCATTAACACTGATCAAGTTTCTCCCAATCTGCTTGTGTATCCTCCTTTCTACCCAGATCAGTACAAAGCTACTTTACAGCCTCTTAAAGCCAACATGTTTCTTCAAGACAATACAGACGGGACCACAAAAAAGCCCTTCATCTCCAGATCAGCTGCATTTGGCATCTGCACATTGGCCAGATCCAAACTTTTTCACTCAGAAGAACAATGCCACGCTCTTTCCAAATTGATTGGTAATACGTCTCATCCCATTGATGCCATCTCTAATCCGTTCTGGGCTCGTTTGCAAGATGGAGACAGTGAGGCAGGGAGGGAGAGGTGCACAACAAGGCGCGTGGAGAGAGGGAGTAAGAGTAAATACTGGCTGAGCAGCCATGTATTCTGAGGAATTTGTGTTGTGTCTTTTTTTTTCTCTCTCTCACTCTCTCTCTCTCTCTCTCTACTGTGATGGGGCTATGTCGTTAAGCTCTTTAGTCCGCGTGGCTAATGAAATAGGGTTGGCAGGATTACACAGGGCTAAAGCACTGTGCCTGGTGAGCCTTGGAGAAACCGCTGTCGCTCCGCCAAGTGAAAGGGAGGAAAGGATGGAATAGTAGGAGGAGGAGGAGGAGGAGGAGAATAGAGCAAGGAGAGGGTTTTGGGGGAACGGAGACAGCAGGTTAAAAGTAGAAAGAGACAACTGTCAGGTCTTGTTCTCAACTTTTTTCCTTTTCAGGAATTTTCTCTGTTTTGATCATCTCTGGCCTCCAGAGCCTCTTAATTTTAGGGTGAACAATCAGAAAATAGAGTGAAGTAGAAGATCCCTCACACTCTACTTCTAATAGCCATAAAAGCAGCAGAAGGTTTTTAACTACTCATAAAACCAGTGACAAGAACAGCGGGATATTAATTAGATTAGTGCATTCATGGTCCTGTGATCACCTCTTCTGCTTCCATGATCATTTCTGAGAGATGGAATTAGATCAATTCATCATGTGAAATTCTGTACCGAGTGAATCATCACAGCGATACACACAAACACGTTACTTAAAGTCCTTGTAATAAAAATGTGTTATATGTAATAATACCTACATAGGTCCACTAGACAAGACTTTATAACAACATCATCCATCAATGATTATTAGATTGATTTAACTTAAATTATTTTGTCATTTGTTCACTTTTAATAACTTGTTTTTTGTAAATGGTTTATAATACATTATTAATGATTAATAATAACTCTGTAGTGCATCTAAAACATGTGGAAACCATTATAAAATCATGAATACTACTGCTTACTGCTACTTACAACTACTTTACTATTGTTTCAAAACAAGTTTATATAGACATCAAATATACTATATATTGTTAACAGTTTTTATTATGAAGCTGTGTTAAATACTTGATTCAGATTAAGTTAAGAAGAACAGACCATTGCTAGGGGCACAGATCCGGAAGGACCATAGAAGCTAAATAAATCCACATGAAGAAGTTCTTTAAAAAGTCAACTGAGAAATCAGTCACCAACTATTTTGACAATCAATGAACACATTCTTAGCTTTTTTAGTCTTCTTTAATAGCAAAGTGATGATCTTTGGGTTGTGGACTGTTGGTCTGGACAAAGAAAGCCTTTTCAGGCTGAATCTTAAGCTTTGGAAAACAGTGATGGATATTTTATATCATTTTACGAACCAAACAACTAAACAATAATCATTTCAATAATATAATATCAAAATAGTTGCTAGCTGCTGTGGAACTGTGGAACAAAGGAACTTTCTGATGTGGTCTTATTTTCGCCCAGATACAACATTTTTCTTTCTTCATGGTTCTGTCTCTACAGATATAATGATTCCTCTTACTATGTAGCTCAGCAGCTTTTCGAACCAGCAGCTGATGCAGAAGATAAAACACTTTTATTAAAACATTTAGTTGTGGACAATAAAAGGAAACAATTCCTTTAAAAAAAGTTCTTTGTTGTGTTTATTACTTACAAGGTCAGTTCAAAGATCCAATTTATGTGTATGGTTGATCTCTTCTTGCAAATTGTAATGATTGTACAGCTTCCTAAAACACTGGTTTCCTATAAACTTATAATTATGTTAATATGCATTTTAAAAGTGCTTTGTTACATATTAACTAATATATAATACCTTAAGTCATAGTGTTTGCAAACATTTAAATATATCCTTGTGTGTAAAGATGTATATGAATATATAGAAAATTCCTTCCTTCCTTCCTTCCTTCCTTCCTTCCTTCCTTCCTTCCTTCCTTCCTTCCTTCCTTCCTTCCATCCTTCCTTCCTCAGCTTCCTCCCCTCCTCCTGTCACACCACAGGAATAAATCTGTTTCCAAACATAATGGAGCCCTACGGGGGGGAGGGGCCTCACTTTAGTATGACTGGCTCTCATTGGCTGCTCAGCCGATGTTGTATATGATGATAAATCTGGCCCAGGTGTCACCTCCTCGGCAGCAGGTGAGGATTGATGGGATACAGGAGAACTATCCATCATCCCGGGCAGGTGGCATGCTATTGGAATTTGGGAAATCTGTTCCCAATCAGGGTCCCGCAGAGCTCGGCGGGTATCGTGGCGCTGTTTGGGAGACGTTACTGGAAATCAATGGCAAGCACTCAAGGTCAATGTACTGTTAGAAACTCTTTAAGCTCTGACGGATAGATCCCTCCACTTTCTTCCTGCCTCGTTCACCCTCTCCTGCTTTCTCCATGGGTAAATGCAAGGAGACACTGACGTCTGGCATCCTCCTCTGCTGCTGCCACGGCCCCCCTGGTTAAAGGAAAGGTGGTTTTTAGGTAGATGTCATAGTGGCTGTCTGGAGTAATTTGCGACGTAGCCCTTCTCCAGGTGGAGCCGGTGAGTGCCAATCTTGGGCCGAGGCTGGGACTGGGGTTGGGGCCGGGAGTATTGGAGATCTAATAAAAGCCCAGGGCGCCTGCCTGGCTCCTTATTCTTATAGATTACCTGTAAGTCACCTTGTCCCTGCTCCTGTAAGGGTAGGGAGTTAAGCTGCATAAAGGCAGACATTCACCTCACCTTCTCACTGCCTGAAAGTCAAACAGCAGATCACAGGAGGAGCAAACTTTGTCCCAGGCCTGATGCAGGTGAAGTGATTCAGCATCAGACTGAGTCTGCAGCTCTTCCTGCTGGGAAAGTCATTTTTACATGTTAAACTAGGCCTGGGTTTTAAAACGATATCAATCGACATCATCAATGTACACAATATCAACACAAAGATTATTTTTAGGTGAAGAAGGTGCTTAAACTTTATCTTTAATGTTCCCTGGATCTTTAAATGAATGTTCTGGAAGGTTTGTTGAACAAAACATCCTTCTACACCATCTTTAGAACTTTGTGGGAAGGTTAACAAACTAAAACGTGGATGTTAAAGAGACGGACAGCATGAAGCCAAATAAATAAAGGCGTTACTTAAAGACATTACACCCCAATCATGCCAATAAGCCATAATTTTATGATTTATCATATGGTTTGACATGTTTAGTCAAAAAATGTTCATAGTTTATTTAAGGATTTAATTTAATTTTTTTCATGGATGTATTATATAAACTGGATACTAGACTGAAGTCATCCCCTGTGATGTTAAAATGCAAAAAAATCACCTTTGAGTCATTATTCAACTTAATACTAAAGAAAAACAAATTAAACAATCTTCAGCAAAATAATCACATTTAAATTCATTATTAATTAATTATTGAAAAACAAAAAAATCTTCACTCCCAAGATGCAGTCGGACTGCACTGCTTCACACATCTGTGACTTCATGCTGGGAAAAGAGACTTTTCAGAGCTTTTCTTATTGTTAGAAAGATTTTTTTACGAATAAAAAGTCTATGACTTAAGAATCTAGAATACAAAGCTTATTAATTACCAGGGTTATAGCTGTGTGTCCTGTCAACTTCAGGCTTTTATTATTGTGGTCTATGGGAAAATGATTTTTGGGCTGCATGTGATTTTTATCTCAACTATTTATTTAACCTACTTTCTGTAGTCATCAGATTGTGTCAGATGTTACTGATGTTAGATGCACCTCTTACTGTATATCACTGAAAACACTAAACGAGTTAATCTGACTGACCATATTTTCTCAAAAACAATACTGTACATGCACGATGAGTGGGTATATCTACAGACACTTCAAACATCTTTAATAGATCCTGAGACTGACCTTATAAGTACTAAGACTCAATAAAGAATCTGCTTCTTCTTCTTCTTTGTTTTTTAAAGAAACTGTTCTTTTACTGTCCACAACTAAATATGTTTATTGAAAGTTTTTTTTTAATCTCTGCATCAGCTGCTGGTTTGAAACACTGCTGAGGCTCAGAAGAGGAGAAATTGTATATCTGTAGAGACAGAACCATGAAGAAAGCAAAGTTTTGATTCTCTAACATGCAACTTTATGGTTTGGTTGAGTCTTGCAGCGCTTATCAGTTTTTCTTCTGCAGCAGACAGAAAGAGTTTTAGGGCCGACCATAAAAAAGTAAGGAGGAAGATTAGTTTTTATTCAACATTTTGAGAATGAAGCTGTGTTGAGAATAAGTCAACTCCTCCTCTGCCAGTCTGGAGCCAGATCTTTAAATGTGTGTGTGGGCTTCTGCTTTTCTGCCTGAAAATCTTGATAATTATTTCCACTCGCTGTTCATGCAGTAAAAAAGAAATAATTTCTGTTTTAATGAAAGCAGAAAAAGAATTTCACCAAATCATCTACACAAGACATATTTTTTTGCAGCAACCATATTTGCAAATGTTGGATTTATATAAACAGTTCAACTTTAATCTTCAAATGTCAAGTTTATTCACACATTGCAACTTTATTCTCAAAATGTAACAAATCTTCTATTCCTGACTCTAATACGTAGTTTTTCTTTCCATTAATTATAAAAACACATAAAAAACCCAAAAAATAACTCAGTTGTCCTCAGAAACATCTGAGTCACCCCTGTCAACCAGTGCGTTACAATATGCAAATAATCTACAATGTATGACTGAACACATACATGATTTTACCTCTACAGTCTGTAGACTACAATTAGTTTGACATCGATTTATCAGTTAGTTTAAAACTATTTTGAAAATGTCCAAATTCTCTTATTTTTAGGAGACTGTTGGTCTGGACAGAAAATGCATTTTACTGTAAGTTGAATCTTCAGTTTTGGGAAACAGTGACCAACATACATACGTATAAATATCAAAGTAGTTGTTCGTTACAGAAGGATGCGAGGAGATCGGTTAATTTATTTTTAACTGAAACATAACAAACAGAAAGTGAGAGTGTGGGATCAGAAAGTATTCACCAGATGCCACCACCCCCCCTCCACACACACACACACACACACACACACACAAATACACACACACACACACACACACAGGATCCGTGTCGTGACGTTGACCTCATTACCTGACTGTAGTTTGGCTGCAGCGAAGGTCACAGCCCTGACGTCTGTAAGCTCGTATCCTCCTCTCACCTTTTACCTTCATGCTCAGTCCTCTTTTATCAACTTTCAATTGTACGAGACACTTTTATATGTCTGTATTCCATGTGTAAGTCCATCTTAGCTTTTTCTTAACCCTTCTCCACCAGTGCTCCCGCCATCCCTCTATGCCAAGGTGACCCTGCCTCCCAATCCCCACTATCGGTCCGGCTCGGGCCTCTATTAATCCTACTTCATTTGTCCTGCCTCTCCCCTCCACTTTAGGAGGAATTTATGACAGCACCTTAAATGCTAATGGAGTCTAATCTGTGGAGAGCTCTGCTCTTTTCTAAAGACTCCTATCACTCTTTGTGCCGCATGCATACAATGAATCCACACATACAGGAACGGAGCCAGACTGGTATTAGAGAAAAGTTCCGCCAGTGAATAGACAGTACATGTTCATTCAATCATTCAAATGTATTTCCACCCAGGAAATCAGGGCCTCTTTATGGAATGAAAAAAAAAAATTATGTGTATAAAAAAAAAAAAAAATTCCCTTCTCACCCTTCCACGGGTGGTCTCATCCACTTTCCAAGCTCGGGTCCTCTACCAGAGGCCAGGGAGCTTGAGGGTTCTCCGCAGTATCCTTGCTGTTCCAAGGACTGCGCTCTTCTGAACTGAGATGTCTGATGTTTTTCCAGGGATCTGTTGTAGCCACTCCTCCAGTTTGGGGGTCACTGCCCCGAGTGCTCCGATCACCACGGGCACCACTGTCGCCTTCACCTTCCAAGCCTTCTCCAGCTCTTCTCTGAGCCCTTGATACTTTTCCAGTTTCTCGTGCTCCTTTTTCCTGATGTTGCCATCACTTGGTATTGCCACATCCACCACCACGGCTTTCCTCTGCTCTTTATCCACCACCACAATGTCTGGTTGATTTGCCATTACCATTTTATCAGTCTGGATCTGGAAGTCCCACAGGATCTTAGCTTGGTCATTCTCCACCACCTTTGGAGGTGTTTCCCACTTTGACCTTGGGGTTGCCAGCCCATACTCCGCACAGATGTTCCTGTACACTATTCCAGCCACTTGGTTATGGCGTTCCATGTATGCTTTACCTGCCAGCATCTTACATCCTGCAGTTATGTGCTGGATTGTCTCAGGGGCCTCCTTGCACAACCTACACCTTGGGTCCTGTCTGGTGTGGTAGATCTGGGCCTCTATTGCTCTGGTGCTCAGGGCCTGTTCCTGTGCAGCCAGGATGAGTGCCTCCGTGCTGTCCTTCAGTCCAGCCCTTTCGAGCCACTGGTAGGATTTCTTGATATCAGCCACTTCAGTTATGTTCCGGTGGTACATCCCGTGTAGGGGCTTGTCCTCCCATGATGGTCCCTCCTCCAGCACCTCATCCTCTGTTCTCCATTGTCTGAGACATTCACTGAGCATGTCATCTGTTGGGGCCTTGTCCTTGATGTACTTGAGGATCTTGGATGTTTCGTCCTGGATAGTGGCTCTCACGCTGACTAATCCTCGGCCTCCTTCCTTACGGCTAGCGTACAGTCTCAGGGTGCTGGATTTGGGGTGGAACCCTCCATGCATGGTGAGGAGCTTTCGTGTCTTAACGTCTGTGGTCTGTATCTCTTCCTTTGGCCACCTTATTATTCCTGCAGGATATCTGATCACTGGCAGGGCGTAGCTGTTTATTGCCTGGGTCTTGTTCTTACCATTGAGCTGGCTCCTTAGGACTTGCCTTACCCTTTGGAGGTATTTGGCTGTTGCCGCTTTCCTTGTTACCGCTTCAAGGTTGCCATTTGCCTGTGGTATCCCCAGGTACTTGTAGCTGTCCCCAATGTCTGCTATTGTTCCTTCTGGGAGTGAGACCCCTTCTGTGTGGAATACCTTCCCTCTCTTTGTCACCATCCTGCTACACTTCTCCAGCCCGAATGACATCCCAATGTCTGTGCTGTAGATCCTGGTGGTGTGGATCAGTGAGTCGATGTCTCGCTCGCTCTTGGCGTACAGCTTGATGTCATCCATGTAGAGGAGGTGACTTATGGTTGCCCCATTTCTGAGTCGGTATCCGTAGCCAGTCTTGTTGATTATTTGGCTGAGGGGGTTCAGACCTATGCAGAACAGCAGTGGGGACAGCGCGTCTCCTTGGTATATGCCACATTTGATGGAGACTTATGCAAGTGGCTTCCCATTGGCTTCAAGGGTGGTCTTCCACAACCTCATCGAGTTTGCAATGAAGGCCCTTAGAGTTCTGTTGACATTGTACAGCTCCAGGCATTCAGTGATCCATGTGTGTGGCATTGAGTCATAGGCTTTCTGGTAATCAATCCAGGCTGTGCACAGGTTGGTGTGTCGGGCTCTGCAGTCTTGGGCGACTGTTCTGTCAACCAGGAGTTGGTGTTTGGCTCCTCTGGTATCTTTGCCAATGCCCTTCTGTGCTCGCTCATGTATTGATCCATGTGCCCACTTATCTTAGCCGCAATGATACCTGACATGAGCTTCCATGTTGTGGAGAGACAGGTTATTGGCCGATAGTTGGATGGGACTGCACCCTTTGAGGGATCCTTCAGGATCAGGATCGTTCGCCCTTCGGTTAGCCATTCAGGGTGAGTCCCATCCCTTAGCAGCTGGTTCATTTGTGCTGCTAGGCGCTCATGGAGTGCAGTGAGCTTCTTAAGCCAGTATGTGTGTATCCTGTCAGGGCCTGGTGCTGTCCAGTTTTTCATACCTGAGACTCTTTCTTGGATATCTGCCACTGTGATGGTAACTGGATTCTGTTCAGGGAGGTTGCTGTGATCTTTCCTCAGTGCCATCAGCCACTGTGCATCGCTGTTGTGTGATGCCTCCCGCTCCCATATACTTTTCCAGTACCTCTCAGTTTCCAGCCTTGGTGGGTCTGCTCTGTTGTTATTACCCTGCCATTGAGAGTACACTTTCGCAGGTTGAGTTGCGAAGAGCCGGTTTATTCGTCTGGCTTCATTCTCATGTGTGTACCTCTTTAGGCGGCTGGCCAAGGCTTGGAGCCTTTGTTTGGCAGTTTCGAGTGCTTCAGGTATGGGCATCTGTCTGTACCTCTTGGGCACTGGTCTTTTCATTGCACCTCTCTGGGCCTCTGTCAGTTGGCTCACTTCACTCCGTGTTGCCTTGATTTTAGCCTCCAACCTTCTTTTCCATGGTTTCTCATGGCTCCCATGGTTGCTCTTATAGCCAAGCATCTCTAGGATCACTGCTGCTGAAGTGTATATCAGCTCATTGGTTTCAGTTATTGTTGTGGTAGGGATCGCTCTCAATGCTGCATTCACATCTTCCAGGAGACCTTCAGATGGTACTTCACTTAGCCGTTGTAAGTGGCATCGGGGTTGCCTTGTGTTCATCCTCGCCATGATCCTATCTTTCAGGTCAGTTGCTGCCTCGTTCAGCGTGCTCGCCCTTGTTGGGGTTGTGTTCCCAATCTCTGATGGGGGAGTTGGTGTTAACTCCCCTCTGACCTGGCGTCCTGGCTCCCCCTTGCCGTAGCATTTTTTGTGTTGTATCTCGTCAATCTCAAGTTGTGATAGCAGCTGCCGTTTGTGGATGTTGGAACACTGAGCTACAAGTTGTTTCGCTGTTAGTCTCGACTGTGGGTTTCGAAGTAACCATTCATCCCACAGTCTTTGCATGTAACCCCTCTGACTAGGGTAACTCGAGTAGTAGCATTCCAACAGAGCCTTGTTCTCGCATCTCAGCCATTTCCGCCTTGTTCCAGTAGCCCATTTCTCATCAAGGTGCTCTGGTTCCCCAGCACCTGACGCAGACCTTGTTAACCCGGGCGACGTCTGAGCCGGTGTCTCCTGTATATATATATATATATATATATATATATATATATATAGGTTAAGAGAGGAATCCTCCATCAGAGGAATCCTCCATCAGAGTTCAATGGCTCAGGTTGAGAGTCGCCATGGTGAACAGGAGAGATTAATTTTATTTCAGTGAATGACTGTGCATCTGTCGCGCTGTCTGTCCGCCGTCTGTCTGTCATCGTGACAATTAACATGGAAACTCCTCGAATGTTTAGCCTCACTGGAGGATAAAACCTGTCAAAAATAAGTGCTTCCTTTTGAAAAATGTGTGTTTATAAAGAAGAGGATAAAACTGGACAATTTTCTGCCTCACTAGTTTATTCAATGCAGGGGTAAAATAATGCACATTTTAAATGGATGTAATTACTAGTTATCACTGGCAGTTACCCTCAAGTCACTTTGTGCTGGAATAGAGTGAAGGGACCAGTGGTTCCTCCTCAATACTGTAGCTATATGCCAGACACATAATGGTGCTGGGAAGAACAATCCAGGCCATTCAATCCTGCACACGGAGCCTCGTCAGTGGAGGATGATACTCAGGCAAACAGCAAGTAGACACACATAAAATTCTGTGACGATCAGGAACGACTTAACACACACATGCATAAAAACACACAAACACATTATGGACACACGCTGTGATCACAAATTAATAATAAGTTATTTAGCAAAGTGTTAGAACTTCTATTGATATCATCATAATTTCTAATACAAGTGGTTTGATGAAGGAGTCTGGATTCTGTAAGGTGAGGCTGAGCAAACACTGACAGCAATTTATGGTCCATCAGTGTTTCACATCAACATTTAACTTTGTGGTTTTGTAATATTTAACATATAACCTTTTTTCATGCATATCAAATTTGATAAATGTATCAATATATGTAAATATTTTTATACAAGTACACATATCACATCAGCATTTTTAATATATATATATATATGTATGTATATATATATATATATATATATATATATATATATATATATATATATATATATATATATTATGATACACATTATATCAAATGCATTTTTTCTACATATAATTACGTTTGATGTATGATATCAACATTTTTTTTCAAGAAATGTATCCGTATCATATTAAAATTTCATATGTATATCACATCAATGTGTTTAAATTATGTTTTACAGTACATGATTTCTAATATCTATTACACCAATATTTCAGCTCAACCTTTTTTTATATATTTTACATTATTATACCTACCATATCTATACTATTACTTTTGTATCTCATCAGCATTTTTTGTACTTTTCATATAATTTTTATATATGTATCAAATTATTTTTATATGTATGTAAATGTTTCACATTATTGTTTTTCTACATATCATATCAGTTTTTTTTAAATACATGCATACTTTCCTAAATCCTGTGCCCTACTGTGATTAAGCTGTAAATCTTCAGATAAATGTCAGTTAAATTAAGTTAAGTAAGTACAAATTGTCCAGTCATCAGTGGTGTTGAATATTTGTCTCCTGCACCTTCTCCAACTCCAGACAGGAAACAAAGCACTGATCCATGCACTCAACCCTCCTGCTGAGAGAAGAGGAATAGGAGTGTGTTCACAGCCTCCTAACTACTAAACACACTTCTATTGAATTCTCATATTATTTTCCTCCAATTTGTAACTTACCTGCAATATTTTCTGCTGTACATTTTCACTTATGTAAAAGAAAACACTAAATCTAGGTACAGGTGACAATAAAAATATAATGTGATACAATGCAGTCAGACTTTAAGGCAACTGTATTGCTTTCAAATAGATATTCTCCTATAGATCAACTTTTCTCCTTTAATATGATCCCTGCTGAGTCAACACACACATAGGACTGATTTACTCTTCTTCTTTTTTTTTTTTTTGGAAAAGGCCTCTGCTTTTCCCCGTTGCGTTTTTCCTGCCATGACAAATTGAAGTGCTGAGGTGGTGGATCTAATATAAATCTATGACTATGTCTGATAAGTATTAGAGTTTACCTCGGCATTCAACTATATGCAGAAATATATTTTGTTGTAAAAGCTGTTATGCCACATCCTGTTGGGCCACAATTCAATTTCAATATAAATGTATAAACTGCAACATCAACAAATTTCCCCTCATTCTTATGCAAAGAAATACTTTATAAATATGTATATGATTCATTAAACTTAAAATAAAAAGAGGTGAGAGATGATATGAAATAAAGAAAAGAACAGTTTCAACAATATGACAACAATATTACAATTATTCCATATTCAGTCAGTCTATTGTTGCATTTCAATTCAAAAATATTTACTCACTGAACAATATTTAACATTTTAAGCAGCAGGTGAAGATATCTCCTGCCTTACAAACCATTTACTAATGAAAAACTATAGATATTTTATAGTATATTAATATTCTATTCTCACTTCCTGTCATCAACATGAGCAGCCTTACCTATGTTTCATGTCTTTGAATAGAAACAGGCCCCAGCAGCTTGGGGGGGAGGGGGGGGGGGGGGGGAGGCCGAGCTGCCCATGAAACCTAAACATGAACAAGAAGAAAAAATATGCTAAAATAATGCACAGCATGGACTGACAACATGACTATGGTTGCTGATAACACACGTCAATCTTTGTTTCTTGTTTTTAAAAAAGATCATTGTGCATGCTGCAGAAAATACAAATAATATTAAAACCACACATGCCAGAATTCAATGCATTAGAGAAGCATGAGATACTGCTAATCCAGTGGCCTGACTGGACCCTTAAGTGGGCTGGTTCTGGCCTCCGGGCAACATATTTGAGAGTTCTGTTCTGGAGACCTTTAACATTTGCATGTGCTTATTATACAGTCACCTGAGGTCAAAGAACTAAAGCAGATTGTCCATAACTGTGAATGTGACCATTATTGTATAAGACATGGTGTGTGTGTGTGTGTGTGTGTGTGTGTGTGTGTGTGTGTGTGTGTGTGTGTGTGTGTGTGTGTTTGTGTGTGTGTGTGTGTTGTACAAACCTACAAGAATGAAGACAAAATTCGTAAAGCTCTGGATGAATACATTCTGTTCTATTTAACTATTCATGTTGGTTAACACACACACACACACACAAACACACACACACACACACACACACACAGGTAAATATAAAATGTTTTCTTTCTTTTTCCTCTTTAATTTTCCTCATAAAATAAAAAATTGAATAAACTAAACTGAACATGATTAACTATAACATTACAAGCAGCCTTAACATGTCTATAAATGTGTGTTTATGGCTGTTTCTATTATAAATACTGGTATATGAAATGAAGCTTACTAACATGTTGGGATATTTAGACATTTAGGAGGGATTCCACGGACAAATCATCCCTAATAATCACCTCAGTATAATTACATCCACAATATCAATGGAGAAACATCATATTGGAATGCACTGAGGCGTGTGTGTGTGTCGGGGGGATTGTGTGTGCAGGTTTGTGTGAGTGCACGTCTGTGTTAATTCCGTGCTGGTCACTGGAGTAAGCTACGCCAGAGAAGGCAAAGCTGTGATTGCGTTGAGCTGTGCTGCGACTTAATACCAGCCCCACTGGGCCCAGATCAGCTATTAAGATAAACCAGACCAACTTATTTTAATTCCTGGGCAGAATTACGCTCAGTCCTGGTCCACATTTGCATTCGGGGGAAATTTCATTAAAAGACTAATTTTGGCAAAGATTTAGGTTCTCCTGTTATTTCTGAAGGCGGCAGGACATCCATTTGCATGAATCCATTATGTATGAGAAGCACTGTGACATGAAGCAGTTTAGGGAAAAGATGCACCTTTTATTTCAAGTCCCTTTTTTTATTATTTATAGGAGCCAGAGCTGGCGTGGGTGTATGATCCAGTATCACGTGCAGGCCACATTTATTACAAAGCCTGTCAGCTGTGCTCTCTTTGTGGTCGTGACCTCTCTGAAAAGGCCTGTGTGTGGTGCAAATTGTTGGTTCATTTATCTGAATATGAATTGGAGCAGGTCATTGACTGGTGCAGCAGTTCAGTGAAGCAGCCAGAGTAACGGCGGCGGCGGCTGAGACTTCAGCGAGCCTTCAGTAATCAGCTTGTAATAAAGCTGCTCATCCTACAGTTAAAACACTGCCTGACAGTGAGCTATTGTTTCCTGGAGCTGCAGCTACCCATAAGCCACTTCTACACTCATAATCACCGCACATAATGGATGATGTGGGTCAGCTTGGAGGTGGGGGATTTTTCATGCTCACTTTTAGCTGCCCGGCCGATTCTTTTACAGGGAACAGCTCTTCGAAGAGCGTCGCCACAATTCCCACACCGCGTTTCTTCCTGTTCTGACCTTGGTTTGACTTGTTTACCTGCAAATGTCAGGCGAAGGTCACGCTGGAGGAAGAAGGATAACACTGAAAAACAAGTTTTACAGTGGTGTTCCCTCACTGCCCTCCAGCGTAATAACTCAATTCTCGCCCAAAAATTAAATTTACAGAGGGGGAATATAAGAAATGCTTTTTAAAGCACTCAAGAACACAACCACGCATTTCACCAAGCTGCTACTGTTGTTTTTTGTTGTTTGTTTATTTTTAATTTCTGTGGAGCGTGATTAAGGAAAACATGTGGGCGAAACCCCCTTGTAATACATTTTCATACATGTTTTCATATTAAGCTCTACATGAATTTATGGCTGGTATTGAATGTAAAAGACAATAAACCATATGGCATTTTTATTTGTTTTCTAGTGCAGCTTTACAGCAACAAATAAAAGTAAATGTATAGAAGTTTTATGACAAACACACAAGACTTTTCACTGGACCCTGATGGCTGAGGACAATTAATGTGGCAATCAACAGCATCTTGAACAGAGCTGCATGATCCTCTTCCTGTTTAATCATAACTGAAGCTTTGTAGATGCACATGAAGCAGAGAATCCTGCATAAATATTGCATTAATCAGATCTTGTTGTCTGTACACCTCCTGTATGTCCACACAGATACACACGCACACACACACACACACACACACACACACACACACACACACACACACAAACACTGAGCGTCATGCACTGCTGCCTCCTGATCCCTAAATCCATACTGTAACGCTGTCAGGGGCATTAGTGGATGTGTTTACAGTGCCGTGCGGCCAGTGATCATGAAGTAGCCTCTTTCCCCCTCAGCTCCATCTCAACCGCCTTAAAGTTTAATAGTGGACAGTTAAATATTAATAACTGATATCAGCAGGGTGGCTTTACTGTTTCTGGCAGTGGTACAACATTAGTCTGACGGAGCTCTATAACTACTGCTCTGCTGGTCCTGCTTCAGAGAACACACACACACACACATAAGAGAGAGAGAGAGACACACACACATAACAGACACACACACGCATGCACAGAGAGAGAAAGAAAGACACACAGACACACATACTCAACAGAGACAGGCAGACACACATAACACACACATAAACACTATGAGCTGTGTTTTGTAGGAAAGGTGCTATCCAAATATTTTGTATTATTATTAATAAATTTAATATTTGTAACATTTATAGCATTATAAATAGACCTGAAATTAATATAAAAAGTATTAAAAACTTAAGAAGTATGACTTTTTAAGTATGTATTAAATAAACAGTGTCTCAGCTCCAGCGCGACTCCCTGAGTTTCTTGTGTTCTTGTCTGTGTCTGTTTCCTAAACAATGACTGTGTGATTTCTCCTAGCTGGAGGTGGGGCGTTGGTACGCCTTCAATCAGCTAATTACCTGCAGGATATAATCTCATGTCTCCAGCCTCCAGTTTTCAACCTCCTGTCTCCTGTCTCCCGTCTCCTGTCTCCAGTCACTAGTCCAGCCTCCAGCCTCCAGCCTCCAGCCTCCAGCCTCCAGCCTCCAGCCTCCGGCCTCCAGCCTCCGGCCTCCAGCCTCCAGCCTCCAGTCTCCTGTCTCCTGTCTCCTGTCTCCAGTCTCCAGTCACTAGTCCAGCCTCATGTCTCCTGTCTCCTGTCACTAGTCCAGCCTCCAGTTTTTCAGTCTCCAGTCGCTAGTCTGTAGTCTCTAGTCTCCAGCCTCCAACCCTGTTGTCTCTCTTCTCTCCACTTTGCCTACTTCCAACTGCTGTCAACAGGCCACTGCCTACCGAACCTCCTTCTCTGTTGCACTGCCTCTTTAGAACCTTGAAGTTTACCTTGCCTCACTGCCCTGCTCTGTGCTGTACCACCACTGTCTAACAATAAAATCTATTGCACTTTGAACATTGAGTGTGTCTCTGTGTCCACTCTGGGGTCCTGCCTACGGTCTGTCACAAAACAATTTTCTACGAGTTATTTTTTCTCTGAATTATCACTTCTTAGAAATAAAATGTTAGTCGGACTGATTCTTATTAAATCTTCTAAAACTGGCTTTATGCATCACTCCACTACATTTATGAGCTTTAGTTACTTTTTAGATGAAATGTGATCATCTTACTGTCCATACATCAGTTTTATGTTTTAGTGTTTCAGTATTATTATTTTTTTTCCAATAATATATTATTGATACAGTTTGAAACCCTGATCAGAGACAGTTTGTATAACAAGTACTTTTAATTTCATACATTTTTCTTCTAATACATGTACCTAAGTAGGATTTTTCATGCAGGACTTTATCTTGTGTTGTTCGTACATTGTTGTTTTGGTACTTTACTTACAGGCTGTGAATAATTGTTAGAGCTTTAGTTGGTATAAAGTAAAGCAGCATAAAGACGCCGACACTGCAAAGAGCTTCACACTGGAGGCAGTGCTGTGCTGCACTGGAGAAAAAGTGATCTGCTGCCTGAAATGAAATATAAATAGAGCATGACTTTAGTTCTATTTCTGCAGGTGTAACACACCCAGGAGATGATCTTAGTAATATCATGCGAAACACAAATGATTTATGGCAACAGTAACCACAATTTAATAATTTAAAGCTCCCATATTTTACCCTATTTTCATGTGAAGTTTGCA
Source organism: Eupleurogrammus muticus (assembly GCA_036785175.1). Taxonomy (NCBI): domain Eukaryota; kingdom Metazoa; phylum Chordata; class Actinopteri; order Scombriformes; family Trichiuridae; genus Eupleurogrammus; species Eupleurogrammus muticus. Next base: position 76,008 of record JAYKQN010000037.1, on the reverse strand, counting down.
CACTTCTGTTTTTATGTTAATATCTGTGAATCCTTTCTGCACCTTTGTACATATTTTATTTCTGTTATAAACGCCCTGAGACAATGACATAAAGGTAATGGAATGGAAAGTGAAGTGAATCGACATTCTGATCTCACTAAGAAAATATTGTTTTAAGAACTAAAACTCATCTCAGTATAGTTTTACATTTGCTCATATAAGTATCTCTCTGCAGTTCTAAAATAAGGGGTGTGTGATGATTATATAGTTGTGACATCACAACTTTCACAGATGTCCTGGCGGGTGTTTTTAGGCTAAGTTTCTGAATATGGGCTGTGTGGATTTCTCTTTGGATTTACAGTTCTGAAACACAGGACAGTATGTATAGAACACACAGATCTTCTTATTAAGTAGGCCTGCAACTTTTTCATGGATTAATCTACCAAACTCCTTATTATCTAAATGTACAATTTCCTATCGAAAGTAATTCTTTGGACAGATAAACTAATCACTGGGGCTGATTTTAAAATTCACATTGACATTGCTTTCTTATCTTAAAGATCTCATAGATCCTAAAATGCACCTTACTAGAAGTTTTGGAATTTCTAAAATTGAAATGAGAGGCTGAGCCTTTAACTACCAGGCTCCCCTCAACTTCCTGTTTCAGTCCAGGGGGCACACACCCTGCCATACATTTAACCACAGGTAAAAACTTTCCTATTTGAAAAAGCTTATAGTTAGGACTGTGAAAGGTTCAGACTGCAGGGACCTGATGGGATACTCTGAGTTTCTCTTTCTGAGCTTTTTTTTCTTTCTTCCACCTGTAATATCATGACCCACTGAAGTACCATTTTAAAGCTGTTGTGATCCCAGAGTCCTGCCCTGTGTTTTTGTGTGTTTTCTCATTCTCAGAACATGCTGCAATGCAGCCACTGAAGGATCTTCAGTTTTTGGAGGGTCTGTTGTTGTCCTGGTTCACCTGGAAGCTGCAAAGCTTCACTTACACCACAATTCAATATATTTCTGTTATTCTAATAACAACATACTTAACTCTTTTCCTGTTTACTCTTTAAATGTATTATTTTTATCCTGTTCACATCATTCATTGCAGCCTGTCTGTCCTGGAACTTGTTAAAGGTTTTTTAAGGAGTTTTTCCTTGGACAGGGAATGTTTAGTATTTGGATGTTTTCTTCTTAAAAACTCAAATCCATTAATCACTTGGAATATTTGAATAATTAATGCAGCACGTGGCAAGTAAATGATTTATCATCATCAGCATCACTATAAAGAGACAAAAGTGGATCCACAGTCCTTTATATTCTTTTTACCTGTAAGTCTGTATAAAAAGTGTTCAGACGCTGTCCTCAGGTGCAGCATCCATGTCTCATCGAGTCTGCAGGTCCTGACCTGACCATGCAGCGTCTCCACAGCTCAGCAGACGCCAGACGTGTCTCCGGTTGCCCAGAGGCTGCATCAGGTTCTCCAGGCTTCACCGCCGACCTAACGCTGCAAAAACACAACCTTTACTTGCCTCCAGGCTCAAACAGGCTGGTCTTCAATCAAAATTATCTTAATTAGTGAAGAAACTTAAGCTCAGCATTCACCCAAAGCCACTGACCAGGCGGCAGAGAGTCAACACAGCTTTACATCAAAAGTTCAACCCAAAACTCATCAGCAAAAACATACAATTCATGAGACTTTGACTTGAGTCCCTGCATGACGCTTTAAACACAGAGGATGCTTTACACAAATTTCCAGAAAATTCAAAGAGCTTGAGATCAGATTGTTACAGATCTATATTTACAAATTCCAAAGCCAACAAAAACATAAATAAATATTCCTCTTAAACATATATTCCCAATGAGCGCTCGCCTATTTACCTTTTTGTTTTTTTTATCTGAGGAAACGACTCTTCCAGAAGAGCCGATGTCAGCAGTTTCCTTCTCTGAATCCTTCGTTCTGTTTTTTTATTACTGTTTCTGTCATCTCTCTCTCTCTCTCTCGCTCTCTCTCTCTCGCCTGGTGCTGCGCTTTGCATTTCCCAGTTGATCCAGACGGGTTAAGGAGTGAATGAGCACATACACAGTAATCCTTTATTTGCTTGATGAACATATTTGTTTACTCTAGAGTACTGACTCTTGGAGGTAATTACATTTCGCTATCTCATACTAATTACAGGTTTTGTACAACCAAGGTCCTCAAAGTCAAGTGAAACACCTTTTTTGTGAATATTCATTATTTCATTTCCTATTTCATGTTACAAAAATCTGCCTTCTTAACATCTATGGACCTATTACAGCTGTCACCTCATTATCTTCTGGAAGGTGTCAAAGCGTTTATGTTTTAGTTGGCCAAGAAATTCAACTGTTAAAACAAATATAGGCTTGATTTAAATCTATTGATCTTATCTGACCAGTGTGAAAGGTCACATGACCAGAAGAGTTTACTTCCTGAAATTTCAGTTTCATGTTCTCTCTGTGTCTGTATGGGTTCTCTCCAGGTTTGACAGCTTCCTCCCACAGTCCAAAACATGCTGAGGTTGATCTCTAAATTGCCTGTGAGTGTTCGAGTGAATAGTGTGTGTGTGTGTGTGTGTGTGTGTGTGTGTGTGTGTGTGTGTGTGTGTGTGTGTGTGCTCCATGATAGGCTGCTAGCTGTCTGGGGTGATGAGCTGGGATTGGCTCCAGCAGACCATGTGACCCTAATGAGGAATAAGCGGGTATAAAAAATAGTTGACCTGCTCCACTACTGATGTATTTTGACAATTATACAATTATAAAGTGACCTTTCCAATGAACATATTTTATCATTTTCACTTTGGTTAACATAACAACATTGTTGTGCAAATGTATTTTGTTCAAGTAACCTTCACACACCATTCTGTACATTTTAAACATTGCCTTAACATTTATGGAATATTAAAATAAACATTACAAAGAATGTTTGTTTTACATCAGAAAAGTAACATCCAGCTCTAAACAAATGTTCCTGGACTGTTGTAGGATACCCGGCTCTGTCCCCCCTCCTGGGCCATGAGAATCTCTCTGCGAGAGTTTATTGACTCTCAGCAGCTGTGATGGACTTGTGCAGAGGTCATCGTGGAGGAGACTCAGCGGCCAGCGCCGGCCCCTCACTGCGCCGCCAAGACGAGAGCAGGAGCGCTGCTAATCTGAGAATTGGGGGGATTAGGCTGCACTGTTATTGTCTGTTTGATGAGGGATTAAATTTGGTTAATCCAGACCTTCATATGGGATTCCTCATTTAAGATAGCAGCGCAGTTCCATCACACAGCTTAACCGAGTCCCACCCCCAGCCCCTCCACCCCCCCGTCTCCCTCTCTCTCTCTCTCTCTGTCTCTCGCCCTCCTCTCTCAGACAAATCAATATTTATTTTGCTCTCTCTCTTCTCCTTGTGTCTGTGCACATCTTTACTCCTCATTCACCAATGACTGATTATGTCTTATAAATCTGAACAATAATGAACTAAGATGGGATGGTTCTATTAACCCTCAATTTCATGAAACTTAGACATGATAAAAAAAATGTCAAATGTTTTTATTGCTGACATCTTATATCTACGGTATAAGTCATAAACATTGTTTCAGGATAGTTCCATGCTATTTAAATCAATGGGACTCCATTAGGTTGCATTTCATATTCGCATTTTGTTGCCATATAGCAACAAAACTATTGAAGCATATACATAAAATGTATAACAGTAAAACTGAATTAAATGTAAACAAAACAAAAAAGTTTACTTAATCCAGATAGTGAATTTATGTCCATGAGCATAATGAAAGGTCATGTGACCTCGTAAATTTGATGTCCTTCAAAAATTTTCACAAATAACTGTAAGAACACAGATTGTATATCACAATGAAAAATAGAATAAATAAAACTGTTAAATATATACTGTTGCCATATGGAAACAATAAGTTTAAGTTTTAGGGAAAAAAATTGTAATGCAAGTAGTATACACAAAATCAGGCTGATAAAACAAGCTGCGTAACAGTGTGTGATGTTTGTAATATAGAAGATCAGGAGGCAATATTTCACTGGGATGTACATCTAAAAACAAACATTAATTAGGTTCCTTCATTGATCCACCATCCTTCAGCCAACAACTTAATTATTTACTGTAAAATTTATTTATTTAGACAAGGACACAAGTCCAGTAACCTCCTTAAAAGATCTGCTTAATTAGCTGCAGGAATACTGTTTCCAAAAATACTAAAATAAAAGTACTGAATTCTAAATGTTACTTGAGTCCTAGTGTGTAGAGAGTTTTCAGAGACTTTAGATTATTTCTGTAGTAATAGTGCTGCATTTTTTAATTGAAATTGAGGTTTTAGAATCAATTGAAATGCTGTGGAGAAAAAACACCAACAGGACAAAAACAGCGGTGCAAGAAGAAACAAAAAAAGAGGTGAAATTCCTGAAGGCTTCTATGAAGGTTTGTGATCTCAGTAAACTCAAAATAAAAAAAATACTCCTTTACAAGTAAAAGTCCTGGATTAAAAAATCTTAATGTTGCCTAAAAAGTACAGAAATATTATCAGTAAATGTATACATATAACGTATAAAAAATAAAGCAGTTTTTTATGCAGCTTATGTTATTAAAACATATCATATTGCTTGTTTTTATCTCTAATAAATACCTGTAAAAGTATTTTACTGATGTGCTTTTATTATTTGCCAATTTTATCAACTAGTAATTCTGTAGTACTGTTTCTTTTATCCTACACTTGATTTATTTTACAGGTTTTCACAGTGTGTTAAAAAATAAAGGTAGAAAGAAACAGACAATTTAAACAGCAATTATATAAATGTAATATATTGTTTATGTAACATCTCAATCTGAAAAGTGGGTTTGTGTCTTTTAAATAAATAGTACCTCAAAATGCACTTGTATTTAGTTGCTTTCCACCACAGTACTGCACTGTATTACATGATTTCTATAGAAATAAGACCTTTTTTTTAATAAGACTATTTATTTATAATATATCTTACATACAAAGTGCATGCCATAAGAATATTAAATTCTGTTTTTTCTATGTTAAGTGCATGTATAATATGTATCTCGTTAGTACAATTTTGTCAGTTTCCTAGGGGGGCCTTAGCACCCCAACTGGACTTTCACATGAATCGCACTGTTTTTTCTGTCAGGTCAGTCAATCAGTTCATTGTCTTCACCTGTTTAGTTATGGCAACTACTTAAACCCCACCACTTCATCTGTTCGTCCTCGGATTCTCTGTTTTTGCTGTTGACCTTCTGTTTCGGGGTCTCTGCTTATGCTGCTGACCTTCTGTTGCAGATTCTCTGCCGATTCTGCTGCTGATATTCTGTTGTGGATTCCCTGAGTTTCTTGCCGTTTTTGTTGGTACCTTTTGTTTCAAGATTAACCAACCCTCCTTTGTTTTTTCGGGAAAGAAATAAAAAGAACTGTTTGGAGCCTAGAAAAAAGATCTGCATTTCAGTTCAGTTTGTGAGATCCTGACAAATTTTGTATCTCAAATTTGTACTTACATGCATTTCTTGAGTAAATGTACTTCTCCTGTGTTTCTTGTTATTGGTGCTGCAAATGTCATAAAACCAGAAGCTGTTTTCCACCATTTTAAGAGAAAATCTCCAGATTACAAACATGCAGATTCAGCTTTACAACATGCAGTGTGTGTCTTCATATCATGTCTCTGGGATGAAATATTGACATTGTTTCTCCCGTTCATAACACCGATTGATGCATGAGAATAAATAATTTCATAACTTCAAATATTTATGATTCGAATGTGATTTCCTCTTTTTTTCCTGCAGGTAGAGATACTCTCAGGAGAACACATAAAAGGACAATAACAATATTCTAAGTGCCATTCTGCTGTATCATCACTGTCCTCGCTGATGTATTCAGTTTTATTGTACTTTTCAGTCAGTCAATACAAAAGAAAGTGTTTTTTAGATAGCTTGCCACTTGCCAATACAAAGGCATGGGCCATAAAAGTATATGATCTAATTGATTCGCAGTGAAAATAAAAGTTTTATGCATCTGAGAAGGCCCTGCACAGGAAACAGATGTAGATATATTTCATAATCTCCCAAAATATGCTTACTGGTGACAGGCAAATAAAGCCACATATGTACATTTAAACAGTTAATAAAACAAAGCATGTTTAACAATCGAAGCATGTGTGAGGGCAGCGAGAGAGATGTCAGTATATCATCCATTTATATCTGCAGCACCTTGTAAAATACAGAGCATTGTCTCTGCCATGCATGCACCTCCTCCTCCTCCTCCTCCACTCGCTCAGCTCCAACACCATTTAGAACAGTTGGCATCATTAATGGGAGGGATTGCCTCTAAATTGGCAACAATGGAAAGACAAATTATGACTGGCAGAGTGCTGAAGAGAGAGAGAGAGAGAGAGAGAGAGAGAGAAGAAGGGATGAATTAGAGTATTTGAATAATTTAGCCCCCTGTGGCTGTGATGACAGGAGTGTTATTCTGAAGGAAGGCCCCGCTGCTGCAGGAGTGAGCGGTTTGTAATGAAACGTGTGTGTGTGTGCGTGTGTGTGTGCGTGCGTGCGTGCGTGCTCGTCCACATTTGATTTATCAAGTATTTCCCGCACTGAGCAGTCAGGCCTGTTACTGAGTGGCTGCTGTGACACGAGCCCTGTGTGTTTGTGTCTGTCAGGAACAGAGCAGCAGTTTGACATGTCAGCGCTGAGGTTTTTATTTTTTAAGCTCACTTTCTGCCACACCATTAGACTATTTACCCCTGTAACTATACACATGGTACTGCAGCTTCTAGAACTTTAACTTTTTTGAAATAATAATGAAAAAAGAGAAACAGAGAGAAAGAGAAAGAGCCCTCCCCAAAAAGAAATGTGGTGCAATTCGTTGAGTATTTGTACTGGACCAGTGAGCCTTTCTGTGTGTGCTGCCTGTGTGTGGATGTGGTCCCAATGACAGCTCCGTCCCTCACCTGTCCCCCATAGCGCTGTCTAGGGACCCCCCACTCCTCAGCCTCCTCTGTAGGGGGGAGGGGAGGCACCCAGATACTCTTCCCAACACTCAACTCCACTTCTGCCTTTGAACAGTTCCTTGACTTCAAATAGGAACTTGTCTAAAAAAAGCTCTTGCTCTCTGCTTCCTCACACAGACACTTATAAGAACTGTCCCCTCTCTCTCTCTCTCTCTCTCTCTCTCTGCTGGCACTTGTAATTATCTTATGCCTGGGAGACAGGTTTTAAGCAGAGGTGTCAGTCCAGGTGCTTCCTGACAGCTGGGGATGATTAGGAGAAATCTAGAGTTCTGTCACTGGTCTCCATGGTGCTCCCCACGGCGACCGGGACGCCTTGTTATCACAGCAACAATAGCAACTCTTAATTTGTTGACTGGGAGAAATTCATCAAGGCCTGAACGTGGCTGTGCAATCCCTAAACAACAACAGGCCCCTCTGGGGGGTAAGAAGGTGCAGGGACATACACCAAACTTCTTCTGCAGCTCCGCTCACTTCACTTCTCACTTTTTATTCATCAGCTCCATCTCTTCCTGCATTTGTGTGTGTCGTTGCTCACTGCTTCCTGTAAAACTCTGTAAATCTATCACAAACTGACCCCCACACACATGCATGCATGCACACTCACTCACTCACACACACACACACACAAACACACACACACTCACTCACTCACTGATGTTTGTGTAGCGATCAACACTTAACAGAAACAAACTCAACGATTTGCATTAATCTGTTTTTTTATTTATGAAATTATGTTCAACAATGAATGTAATTGAATTAGTGGAATTAGATTTTCCTCTACAATCAAATGTGTTTTTAATTGCCATTTACTTAATAACTAACAGCATAAACATGTTTTTCAGTTGATTACTCACACAGATTGAGTTTGTTGAATTTCCATATTATTAAAAACAATTTTTTTAATTATATATATTTTATTAACATAATCAAGTTGACAACTGTTTAAAACATGAAGTTGTGCCTTTTCTTCAATATTATTTCTAGTTTAAATTTTCATGTTCTTGTTGAATTTAGTTTTAAATCAATTAAGACAGAAATTTAAGTATTAATTACACAATATTAAGTTGATGTAATTACCAACATTATTACATCAAACCAACTGATCAAATAATGTTTGAAATTTAATTGTCTAAATCAAGTTAGGCTTTTTATCTTCCAGCTCTGAATTTGATTGAGAGGCAGTAAATCCCTCGTTTAGAGTGTGTGTGTAACATAATAAATACAGAAGCTTCTAATTTAAATAACTGACCTGGCTTGTTTTATTAAAAGACATACGTTTACTGACTGATTTGAAATGTACCAAATAAATAATGTTTATCTTTTAATTTAAATGAACAAAAGCACAATTTTAAAAAATCCACATTATCAATATTATTCCTCATCCTTTTTTACCTGGTTCTAATCTGCAATTTGGATGTGTGAATGTTGTAATGTGGTGTTAAGAGACTGAGTTTTGTGTCTCAAAACTACAGATTTCTATAGAGAAGACACTCTTAGGCACAAAGGGGAAAGCTGCAGTTCACTTTAAAACTGTTCTACTCTAATGTGAAACCAAATGTTATTGTATCAGTTGAAAATATGTTAACACTTAATAAAATTACCTCTTTACATCTTTTTGAAAATTTGGTGGTAATGCATTCTATATGGCTGTATAACATGAATGTTCTGCTGATAATGACATATCGAGTCCTTCATTTAGGAGGCAACCTTCTGTATAAATTAGTACAGACATGTCATTCAGACACTTACAGTCTTAGACTTTTCTGAGACAGTTTGAAGTCATGAGTTATGAGCTGCAGGTGGAGAGAAGGAGGACAAGGAAATAAAAAGCAACCAGGACACCTAAAACTCTCTCAATCCATCTTTGGGGGCCAGAAGTGGCCCGCTAATGGGTTGAAACCATGGATTGAACAAATTGTAAGACAAAATGGACCAGTTCCTGTTCTTCACACAAATGTGAAGTCGATGAGAATCTGACCTTTTAGCTCCTGAAGGTGCTCAAAGGGATCACATATTTGCAGTTTTGATTTCTAAATAATATAAATATTTGTAAAGCAGGAGATAACTTCACCTGCAGCTTAAAATACTAAATATTATTCAGTGAGTAAATGTTTGAAGACTGACTGAATATAGAATAAGTGAGACATCATAGTGTTGAAATCATACTTTTTATGCCATCTCTCCTGTTATGTAAATTAAAAGGTTAAATAAATAACATAAAGTTATAACATATTTCTTTACCTAATAAGGAGGAAAAAGATTTTGTTTTTTAATGTAGTTTATTTTTTCTGAACTGACTCACAGATCAAATTGTGCTGAATGTAGCCCAGAACCTAAAATGAGTTTGACTCCACTTACCTAAATTGACTCATGATCATAACAAGTGAAACTACTCAGGATCACTTTCAGATCTGAACTCAGTGATGATTTTAATGGCTCAAACAATAGAGAGAAATCATACAAACCAAAACCAAACATTATGGTGAAACAGACACTGTAGCGTGGAGGAAGAAAAAAAACAATGGAAGTAATGCATGGTTCAAAAAACTAAAATTAGAGGCAAGTTGATTATAGGGAATGAGGTTTAAACATGTTGACCATGTGACTGTAGACCAGACATGTCCAAAGTCCAGCCCAGGGGCCAAATGCGGCCCGTGGTAAATTTTCATCCGGCCCGCAGCCTCCGTCATACAATCAATAACGCTTGGCCCGCGTGTAGAATTAGGTAATACATTGGGCAGCAGCGCTGTTACCTGCGTGTTCTAAGTGCTGCCATCTAGAGGCTACAGTGCAGACAGTGATTCTGGTTGATGATGGACAGGAGGGGTCAGGTGGGGAGACACGACCACCCATTTAAACACAAGCGGAGGAGAGAGAAACACAGAAGGAGCCAACAAACATCATCACGTCATCTAGTTATTATTGATGACTCCTAGTCTATAAACATCTCTAAAAACCTTTGTGTTAAATCAAATATTTCTTTTTATATTAAGTAGAGTTTTTCGCCTGGGAAATCCAACTTCAATGACTTTTTTATTTATTTTCACATGTCAAAACTTTTTTTTTTCTGAATATAATGAATTATGACAAATATCAAATGACACCAAAATAGAAGCTGTTAGATAATACACATTTTAAATAGGTTTATCAGAGTATCATTGTATAATTAACTTATTTCTTCATAAACTTTGGCAAATATTCAGAAAAGAGTTTCAGTTCCCAGATCTGTTTAATTTAGAGAGAACACTGTTATTATTATACACAAAAATGAAGTTGTTAAAAACCTTATAACTTAATTTAAAAAGTTCTTATAGTGTAGTGGTGGATGTTAACTCAATGTGATTATTATAAGTTCCAAAAAAACTAAACTCAGAAACTGAGCTGTAGATGACAGGATTTTGGCAAAGTTGTGATGTTACTTTTATATAATTTCCTACCACCCCACATTCATAGCCGCTCGAATCAGCCAATCAGTGGAGAGGCTCAGTAAAATATTATTAAACTGACAGTATCAACCTTCAGAGCTGCAGTTAGCTGCGTGTTAGTGACAAGACAACTTCACAAAAAAACATGGAGAAGTCAACAATCTGGGATGTTTGAAGCAACTGGCCTAAACTTTTCTACATCCTTGATTGACCTTGATTCTGTCTTTTACAATCACACGGACATATTCTCTTCTTAAAGTAGTCTGCAGAGGGAAGCACAATTTCTATTTGACAGTTTATATATCTGCATATACACATCATATCATTAGTTTTTCATTCAAACTTTATTTTTTACAAATCCTGATTTTTACTGTGAAGATGTTTAGGTTTAGGTTTGATTAGGTTAAGGCACAAAAATGTTGGTTAATGTTCATTAACAATTCTGGTCCTAGATAAAATGATGAATGTCAGAGTTGCAACGATTACTTGATTAATTTATTAGTGTCCAAATATTGCATTAATCACCTGCTATTTTGATAATCGATTCATGGATTAGAGTCATTTTAAGAAGAAAATGTCCAAATTCTCTTTTTTACAGTTTGTCAGATCTGATTATTTTCTGGTTTCTTCAGTCTTGTACAACTGGACAAGACAAAACCAGTCTTGTCCAGTTGTACAAGACTGGTTTCTTCAGTCTTGTACAACTGGACAAAAAAGACATTTTAGATTGAATCTTCAGCTTTGGAAACACTAATCAATATTTTATATCATTTTTTTAAACAAACAACTAAGCGATTCATTGTTTTAAAACTCAATAGAATAATAAACAATCAGAATAGGTTGTTGCCGCCTAATCATTATGTAATGTGATAAAACAACTGTCTAAGAAATGTGAAAGTTAAGAAAAATGTCATCTGAACTACATTTCCACAGAAACTGTCAAAACTTTCCTCAGGAATCTCAACTGCTATAAAGACACACACCGCACACACATACACATACACACACTCAGATGGTCTGTCCAATTACATCTTAGTGATCAGTGAGGCAGATTTTCAGTGGAAACACTCTTCAGTCGCCTGTATGATGAACTCAGCAGGGTGAAGGCATATAAAAACAAACACACACACACACACACACACACACGCGCGCGCTCAGGCTTTCTGGGTGGTGAAGCGAGAGGGTCTAATTGAGGGGGGATAATGAGTGAGTCGGGCCTCCCTGCTGCTGCACCATGATGCTTTCACCTCTCATCACGTCTCATTCTCCGGCAGAGACAAGGTGCTCGACATGCAAAGGAGCCTCTTAGTGTTGCTGCTATTGATTTGCCATCATGAAAAGGCCTGAAATTAATATTGATTTAAAAACATCCACATGATGAATTCATCATGTGCTGCACGAATGGTGGATACATCTTAAAGGAGAAAAGGCAGGAGATGAGCCGGAGCCGCAGACTCTCATCTCCGTGACACTCTGAGGAAGAGAGGTGCACTTTGAGAAGTAAAGAGGACAAAAAAAACAAGTTAAGAGGGAAAGTTAAGTAAAATGCTGATATCGGCAGAAGAGGCTTCGTTGTGAGCATTGTTCATACGCTTTCTTGCAAATACAGAAAAGAGGAATACTAGAGGGGAATAAAAGCTAATTAAAACTAAGATCAAAGCCTCCCTCTAAGTGTTTTTCCTCGACACATCCGGGAAAACTCAAAACACTGCTTTTATTTTTCTGCCACCTCAGATATTTCATTTTGGGGTAAAAAAAAAAAAAAAAAAAGACAAATACTTTGAACTTTCTTTGAGTACACATTGTTAACTAATTACCCAATTCAGTTAGCTAACATCAGCTGCTAACAAACATGCAGGGCGTCGGGTTCCAGCTCCTTTATGGCCTAGCTGCATACAAGATCATCTTGAATCCTGATTTAATTTCTCTTCATAAACGATCTATTCTTAATCCAGCAGCAAGCGATTAAGAATGGAGTCTTCGTCTCTATTAACATTTCAATTAATTTTCAGTGTGATGAGTGCATGTGTGTGTGTGTGTGTGTGTGTGTGTGTGTGTGTGTGTGTGTTGGAACCCAGGGTCATGATAGGACTGTAGCTCTGTGAGGATTACAGCCCTAATCTACACTGTCACTCTGAATAAGCCCATAGACACACACTCTGCACTGAGGGGTGTGGGAGTTGTCAGGTCCCGTTACTGCAGATGCTATAACTACATACACACACACACACGCACACACATGCACTACGGACTCTGATGCACTTTACATACAGCATGTATAGTGCAGCACGTATGGCTGCTGTGAGGCTTCCTGTCCTTACAGAGTTTACACCTCACTCGCCCCAGATTAGGGTTTTTGCTTTGGAAGTATTTGTACTTTACAGGAGTTTTTGCATGTGGTGCTTCTGTTTTACTTCTACTTCTAAAATCAGTAGAGTATAAGCTTCAGTCACTTTTCAGATGGTGATTTAACCCATTTAAACCTTTTTTACAGTTTTTATGCATATAATTATATCAGTTATATCAGAGTCACTAACAATCATGTTTTGTATCTTTTTTTTTCCATTTTATTGACTGGCATCTACTTGCAGCTTACATTTATATGCCCATGAACACCTATTTATCACAGGTTATTCTAGAGATGTAGAGGCTTGAAGATTGTCAATAACAATAATAATAATAATAATGATAAAACAACATGTGATAAACATATGTATAAATACCCAAAGTGTCTAAATTTAGCTCAACATTAATTTAAGATGATTTAAAACATTTTACAATGCTCTTAGTTTAATGTTGAAACAAATAAAATAATATAATAATATAACACAGTCTATATGAACAGTACTTTTACTTTTGATACTTTTACATGTTGTTGATAATACTTTGGTACTTTTAATGAAGTAACATTTTCAATTCAGAAGTATTTCTACTTTATAGTAAAGGTACAGAGTATTTTCATCCTGGACTGCAGGTGACTAAAAGGATCAAAGTGATAATTGATATACATCACCAAGAAACTTCCTCTTTTAATTTCTTACATTAAGATAATTGATTTTTGTGTGTTATATGCAAAAGTTAGCTAATTATTATCTAAGTAAATAGGAGTTGATTTGCAAACTTTTACAGTAGAGAAATATAAACATATTCAACATCCTTGTTTATTGTTGTTGACATATGAGCAAATGACTTTTACAGATGGAGTTGATGGATGTGACTGTATGACTTTAACAATCAGAAAATACTATCACTATCAGTTTATTAGGACTGAAACTAACAACTATACTGATAGTTGATTAATCAATTGGTTATTGAAACAATTACTCAATTAGTTGTTTGGTTCATAATATTGTGTAAAATGTTGATAAGTGTTTCCAAAAGCTGAAGATTCAAATTAAATGTCTTTTTTTGTCCTGAACAACAGTCCACAATTCAAAGCTTGTGAGTTTACTATCATAGTAGTGGTACTGTAGTTTATTATTGTTAATTGTGTATCAGGAATTCCTCCTCTGTGTTCCATGTTAGTCATCATTTCTTTGCTGTAGTGATTAGTCTTTTTTCTCAGTGTGGAGTGAAATTGTTTTTCTTCTTCTTTTTCTCTTCTTTTTTTCCATTACTGTGCTTGTTTCAGATTATCATGATTCTCTTCTGAGATCCAGGATAGCTCGTCTGTAATTTCAAAGCCTTTCATTTGTCACTCTCCGAGTTTTACCAATTAAATTCTGCTATCTCAAAGTTTTCTGCTTCCATTCACATCAATGGTGGTATTTCAGAAACCTTGTGTTTCTCTACAGGCTTTGGTGTTTCATCTACACGTAACCGCAGTTGTGGGCTCCTCAAACATGAGTTTTTTTGTAGCCAAAGTCCAAGGTGAATTTTTTTTTACCAAGGTGAATTTTCAAAGTGTCAAATTTCATGTTCGGACTGGAAAATCACAATTTCTTATTATTATTATTTGAGGTTTTAGGGCAGCTAGCAAAAGTTGTATTGTTGCTATCTGCAGGACTAGCACTTTATTGTACTATATCCAATTTAAAAAATTGAGAAGTATCATCTTCCCCTCCCACTTGACCCTGTTTAGAAAATGCTTTTTAGAGATTCCTCTTCTAAACCAATCTCTTGTAAATCCCTGCCTCTTGTCTTTGGAAGAAAAAAGGTTAAACATATAATTTCATTCATTTGACATCACACTGTGCAATGACAAACAATGAATTACATCTATGTAGACTTGAAACATTCTGGCCTAGTGATTTGAACTTGTAAATGCAGTCATATGATATAACACTGATGTGATGCCACATGGATAAAGTAAAGCCTCCCCTTCCCAAAAAAAAACCTAAATGGTGGTTTTTACCCGAAATGTTGTATAAACAAACACATGAAGGTGTATTCGTGAACATGTGGACCCAGATGTGTCTGCAGCATCCCCAGGATTCTAAAGGCCCATACAGCAGAGGTCACTTTCATCCTGAGGTGTCCTGTGGTCCAACAGGAAGTGACATTATTACCTGGTCCACTCAGGGTTATAAGTGATTGAGCTGTGCTGTGATGTGACACCGTATTGAGTTAGACCCAAACAGGTCATGTCAACCCTTCACTCCTCATCAGCATTACTGTGCCTTAAAAACAGCTCTCACCTCAATCAATGACCCTCGTAGACATACATTTGCATACTAACCTAATGGATCTTTACCTTGATTAGACCTGACCAGCACATGGACTTTCCATTGTCAATCAACTATGTTAGTTAAAGGAAATGGCTGGAGACTTTCTATATGTCTCTGATTGTCAACACATCTCATATGCATAATAAAACCAACAGTGATTGCTCCAATTATCAGTGCGTGTTTGTGTGTATCATTGTTCCACAGAGAGTAAGGGCACTTTGGTTTGTTTAGAAATGGCTCCAAAGATGAATAAATCAGGTTTTTATGTGAAAACACTTCCAGAGCTTCACAACCTTTTAATTTCTAGCTTCTCTGAAATAATACAAAGGATTACTGACAATTGAAGAAAAAATATAAAAACTCTCCAGCCATTTCGCTGCTTCGTCCATGTTGTCACCACATTGAATATGGTCTCGTTTTAGAGATGTTCTCAGAGAATACACAGACATTTCGTTATTTCATAGCATTTTAAACATTGAAATCCATTGGAGTGATGTAGATTCACATTACACATCTAAAGTGTTAAAAGTTTTAAGTGGAGATTAGATGACTGCAGGTAAACGATCTGGAGGTGGTTTGTGTGTAGCTGGAGGAGATTGAATTATGGTGCAGGTGCCTCCATATCTGTTTGGAATTATATTGGAGCAAGAAAGAGGGAGAGGGACAGAAACTATCTACTAACTATCATACCATGTCATGGTGTGCTAAGTTTAAAGCCTAAAGCTTAAAGCCGTAAGTGTAAAGCCTGACACTTCAAGTCTGAAGCCTAAAGCCTGAAGTCTTAAAGCTTAAAGCTTAAGGTCTAACACCTGAAGCGTTAAATTAATCTTTTAGCCTGAAGCCTAAAGTCTGAAGCTTAAAGTCTGAAGCCTGAAGCTAGGTTTGAAGCCTGAAGCCTAAAGCCTAAAGCCTAAAGCCTGAAGCCTGAAGCCTGAAGCCTGAAGCCTGAAGTCTAAAGCCTGAAGCCTGAAGTCTAAAGCTTAAACCTTAAACCCTAAAGCCTGAAGCCTGAAAACTGAAACTTGAAGCATGAACCCTAAATCTTGAAGCTTGAACCTTGACTTTTGATGCATGGAACTTGAAGCCTGAACCTTTAACCTTAAATCTAAAAGACTGAAGTCTGAAGCTGGAAGCCTGAAACCTAAAGCTTCAAGCCTGACGCCTGAAGCCTGAAACTTAAAGCTTGAAGCCCGATGCCTAAAGTTTGAAACCTAAAGGTGAAGCCTGAATTTTAAAGTTAAAGTCTGAAAAATGTAAAGCTTAAAGCCTGCCCCCAGATTTAATGGTTTCCTTTTTTATTCTGCTGCAAATAGTTTGGTCCTGATTCAGATGTCCACCCATCAGTCCTCTTTCAATACTTGCTTACTTGTCACTCTCTGAAATTTGTCTCTGCTTTCTGGTCTATATATTCATATATGTTGGATTTACTTCTGCAGAAACATAATGCTTCCTGAGAATGTTTTTGCCCTAATCATGGATTTTATCTGCACTTCTCTATCTGTCTTTCGCCATATTTCTCTGTTTGTCTCTCTGATATCTAACGAATACACTATTAGGAGAGAGAAAGAGCAGGAGAGAAGGCCAATGGGGTACACTCCTGCCAAGTGTCCTCCTCAGGGCAGGCCTGAGTGGGTCTGTGGCAGTCCATTTATTTATCAGTGGCTAAATTCAATAAAATGGTCCATATACGTATGAAAGAGGGGGAATAGGAGTGCTGTCTGACTGCAGGATTTATCACAGCTGGGAAACTCATAATTGCTCTTATCTGTCCAACACGGCTCTCTTCTTTCAACGTCAATGACATATTGCTCTGCTGACTCTGTCCACTACTACTGGCTGTAGGGTTCTCTGACAGTCAACTGCTATTTACAGACACTTACAGAATCACAGCGGGGTTAAGCTTTACAAAAAAACATCTGTTTATGCATTTGTGATCCTTCATATATCATATAAAGATACATGTTCCCTTTTGATTAAATAAATGATTTCACAAGTTGAAACTAATCAAAATGATCATTTACTTTCCTACAATAAAGGCAAAAGCATAAAACAGATGTGATTTGTTCAATAACAAAAGTAGATAACTGATAAGAAAAGCTTCTTCAGAAAACTAAATGTTGGAACAAAACCTAAGAATTCTTGTCTTGTCTACAGTAAACTTCCACAGCTTATCCAAAGTGGGGTCACGGAAGAAGCAACCTTAGCAAGGAAACCCTCTCTCCAGCCACTCCTTTCAGCTCTTCCAGGGGAACCCCAAGATATTCCCGGCCAGCTAAGAGAGATACTCTCTCTAGCATATCCTGGAGAGATTGGAACACCTCACCAGGAAGGCGACCAGGAGGTATCCTCATTAGATCCCCGACTCAGCTCATCTGCAGAGGAACAGCGGTTCTACTCTGGTACCATTTTGGGATAATTTTGGTCACTACCCAAAGCTTATGATCATAGGTGAGGGTAGTAACATAGATTGACAGGTAAATATAGTTTCACCTTTTGGTTAAGCTCCTTCTTCACCATGATCGATTGGTGCCACAGCAGCATCAATGCAGATGTCACACTCACGTATAAAATTTGCGCTCCATCCTTTCCTCACTTCTGAACAAATTGAACTTGTTACTTAAGGTCCTCTACTTGAGGCAGGATCTCCTTCCAGACCCAGAGGCTGTGCTCCAAACTTTTCCTGCTAAGAAGCATTTCCTCAGATTTGGAGGTGCTGATTTTCATCCCATCCACTTCACACTTGGTTGCAAACTGCTCTAGAGAGAGCTAAGATCATGGTCTAATGTTGACCGCAGGACGAGATCATCTGCATAAAGCAGTGACCTAATCCTGAGGCCACCGATGCAGAGTTCAAAAATGAGATACAAATACACGAATTGAGACAAATACATATTGAGACAAAAACACAATTAGAGACAAATACATGTTGGGGCAAATAGAAACTGAGGCAAAAAGACAATGAGACAAAAACACATTGAGACAATTACACCTTGATACAAATACACATTGAGACACAAATACACAGTGAAACAAATACACAATGAGACATCAATAAAAACTGAGAGTTATCTAAGCTCGTCCACTAGTCGGAAGATTGGTGGTTCGATTCCCGGCTCCTCTGAGTTGCATATCGTTGTGTCCTTGGGCAAGATACTTAACCCCGATTTGCCTTTTGTGAGTGCTTAGTTATCTGATGTGCGGGCGGTTCTGTATATCACCACCACCGTATCAGTATGGGTGAATGGCCACTTGTAGTGTAAAGCGCTTTGAGTGGTCAAAAAGACTGCGAATGCAGCCTGTTTACCTTTTACTACATGCTCCTTAACATTGTCCTTGTACAGAACTTGAGTAAATGTGTAGGAGCCGCATTTCTGTTTAAGTTGTTTGAACTCATGTTTTGTTGCTTTCTGCATTTTGGGAGATTGCACCCGCTACAGGTGGTGAGATGGAGCCACCAAAGAAGCATAAAAGGATGCACCATTGTGCATGACAGGAAGAAGGCAGGAGGCAGCCATACTGTTCTTTACCTCGCTCGCTCGCTCGCTCGCTCGCTCGCTCGCTCACTCGCCACTGCTCACCTGCAATATTATTTGACAATTGTGCAACTTATGGAGTGCATCCCATTGCAACTTTTCTTTGTATTTATTTTAATTTGTAATAAAACCGGCAACATTTCCATTCAACCTCATCTCAGTGGATTATTAAGGGTGTGAGTAAAAACACCTGACACCTGCCTTCTCATCTGGGAACAAAACGGATAGGACTTGGGCTAAAGGAAAAGCCAAACCTGTTTTTAACCAGTACAAAATGTGTATTACAACAATTTTCATTTTTTTAATTCAGACATCAGTCAAGTCTGGAATCAAATTTGGCATTCAATTCAATTCAATTTATTTGTATAGCCCAGAATCACAAATCACGGATTTGCCCCAACGGGCTTTACAGTTTGTACAAAAGCAGCACAACATCCCCTGTCCTTAGACCCTCACATCGTACAAGGTAAAACTCCCTAAAAAAAGGAGTAGTAGTAGGAGGGATCCCTCTTCCAGGATAGACAGACGTGCAGTAGATGATGTGTGCAGGTGGAAACATTCACAAGGTGGATTGTAAATTTTCTGTTTGTCTAAAGATTGTCAATCCTGGAAGAATCTGACTGTTTCCTCAGATGAGTCAGAACCAGGTAACGGCAGCACAACCGATGGAGGCTAGAGTTGAAGTCCAGCTGTTTCTCTTTCTCTGAGGTGTGAAGAAAATCATGAAACAACCAAGTCACTCTGGCTGAACCTGACCCTCCTTCCCTCCATCTCTGATGTCTCAACTCTGTCCCTGCTGCAGTTGTTGAGAAAAGCTGCAGCATTTTTGACCACTTCACTCATCTTTCATCTTTTACATTTTTTTTTTTTATCGTAAATCCACTTTTCAGCAATAACCGTTTTGTCAAAGACATTTTCCAGCAAAAGATCTACTTTCAAACTACTTATCAAACTAGGAAAATTAAACCTGAACTTCCAACCTTCTCACAAACCTCCAACAAATCTAAAGTTGCACAATTAAAATTGTACTATTTATTGCACTTTCTGGACTTCTCCACACACTTCACTTTTTTTTTTACTTAGTTTTTGTCGTGAGCTCCCTCTCCCTCTGCCTGGTAGGAGCACTAATTATCTGCTGATTACTCTCACCTGTCTCTCTGCCACTCCCTCGTTAACCAGCCAGCTGCTCCTCATTTCCTGCTAACCATGCCATGTATAAAGAATCCTGTTTCCCAGCACACATCGTCAGATCGTCTGCTAAGCCCGCGCCTGTCCTGCCTGTTACCTGCTACTACTCTGACTCCTACCTGCGATCCCGGACCTGCCCGACCACCCTCTGCTCTACAATCCCGGTAACTTGACCTGCCTTCTGCCTTTTTGACCACGATTACTGCCTTGCCCTTGTCGGTACTACTGCCCTGGAGGTTTTGCCCTGCCACTCCTCTCCTGCTGTGTGTGTGTGTGTTCCCCCAGGACTTCCAGCCCCTTTCGGCGAGAGAGCCTGGACCCTCAACCCCCGTCTACACTCTACGCCTCTCAGCCGCTGGGACGCACACACACAAAGACTCAAACCCATTCCCCAACCCCTTCAATAAACTATTGAAACGTATTGCTCGTGTGGTCCTCGTCTGTCCAGATCCCTGACAGTACGATCTGACCAACATAATGGACCCAGCGAACGTTTCACGAAACATGGACTTAGAACCCCCCACCGCCATGCAGCGCCTGGGAAACGCTGAGAGGGACATCCATCGGATGATGGTTGACGTCTCCTCTTTGCTACAGCTTGGCAACCAGCAGCAACAGCAGCTGCAGCAAACACAGCAGCTGGTACAACAGCAACAACACCGGATTCACGAACAGCAAGATCACCTCGCTCAGATAACCCGACTGCTTGCCCAACTCATTCCTCAGTCCCAGCCCGCCGCTCCAGCCACCGCCAGCCTGCCTGCCACTCCAGCCACAGCCGGTCTGCCTTCCGGTCTAGCCCGAGCCAGCCCACCCGCCAGCACCGCTCCAGAATCACCCACCCAGGCCACTGCTGCTGGAGCTCCGGAACCTAGAATCGGCAACCCAGAACGATTCAACGGTGACCCAAAGCAAGTGCGCCCATTCCTGACCAGCTGCAGGCTCTGGGGAACAGCGGAGTTTGAGCGTCAGACCCCGGCGTGCACATCTTTTGAACTGTTTGCTGAGGAGATGCTCAAGGTTTTTGATCTGGGCTCATCCTCTGAAGAGGCATCCCAGGATCTTCTGAGTATTCGGCAGGGTCGACGGACGGTTGCAGATTATTCTATCGATTTCCGGACTTTGGCAAGGCGCAGCCCCTGGAACATGGCAGCGTTGGTGGACGTGTTCTTCGCCAGCCTGGCCGACTACATCAAGGATGAGTTGGTCTCTCATGAACGGCCCTCCACCCTTGATGACGCCATCGCCCTGGCTGTGCGCATAGATCGACGGATCCAGACCCGCCGCCGAGATAGGGGGCGCCAAAATCCCCTAGACACCAGCTCTCGTCACGTCCCGACTGTCCAGCCGTCTTCCCCGACTACTCCTCCAAACCAACCGGACCCGTCTGAACCCATGGAGATTGGCCGGGCTTCTCTTTCCCCTGCTGAGCGTCGGCGCCGTATCTCCTCCAATCTATGTCTGTATTGCGGAAGGGAGGGACACCGTGTTGCCAACTGCCCTTTAAAAAGCCCAAGCTCACCAGACATAGGAGGAGTCCGTCTGAGCTCAATGACCACCCAGTCCTCCAACCTCAAACCGTTGGTGCAGGTCCGTCTTCATCTTCCCGACTCCACCCACACACTGGCTGCCCTGGTGGACTCAGGTGCCGAAGCCAACATAATAGACACTGAACTCGCTCACCAGCTGGGACTGGAGACCCTCCGTCTGACACCCCCCGTCCCTGTTCGGGCACTAAATGGTCACCCTCTTGGCACAGTCACGCAGGTCACCACCCCTGTTAAAATGATGCTGTCTGGCAACCACACTGAAACCATTCAGTTCCACCTGCTCCACTCCCGGGGCCAACCTCTCATCCTGGGCTACCCATGGCTCCGACGGCACAACCCTCACCTTGATTGGGCAACTGGAAAGGTCAGAGAGTGGGGAAGGGACTGCCACCAGACCTGTTTGCTTGCGGCCATGCCACCCTCTCACCCGGTACCCCCCGGCTCAGCCCCAGACATCTCCAATGTCCCGGAATGCTACCACGGTCTCAGGGAGGTCTTCAACAAGGTCAAAGCCACGTCTCTGCCCCCACATCGACCCTACGACTGCGCCATCGACCTCATCCCTGGTTCTGTTCCCCCCAAAGGGAGTCTTTATTCCCTGTCTGCTCCTGAACGAAGGGCCATGGAGACGTACATCAGCGACTCTCTTGCTGCCGGAATTATCCGCCCGTCCTCTTCCCCTGCTGGCGCCGGATTCTTCTTCGTGGGGAAAAAAGATGAAACCCTTCGCCCCTGCATCGATTACCGTGGCCTTAACAGCATCACTGTAAAGAACCGGTATCCTCTGCCTCTGCTCAACTCTGCCTTCGAGCTACTCCAGGGGGCCACCATCTTTACAAAGTTGGACCTTAGGAACGCCTACCACCTAGTGTGGATCCGGGAGGGCGACGAATGGAAGACGGCATTCAATACCCCAACCGGCCACTATGAGTACCTTGTGATGCCGTTCGGCCTCACCAACGTTCCAGCGGTTTTCCAGGCCCTAGTGAATGATGTACTGCGGGACTTCCTAAACAAGTTCGTCTTCGTTTACCTAGACGATATCCTGATCTTCTCCAAAACCCAGCCTGAACATACACTTCATGTCCGGCAAGTCCTTCACCGCCTCCTGCAGAACTCGCTCTACGTCAAGGCAGAGAAGTGTGAATTTCACACCAAGACTGTGGCTTTCCTTGGATACATTGTGGCAGAGGGAGAGATCCAGATGGACCCAGCCAAGGTCTCAGCAGTCACCTCCTGGCCGGTTCCTGTAAACCGCAAGAAGTTACAGCAGTTCTTGGGCTTTGCGAACTTCTATCGACGGTTCATCCGCAATTACAGCTCCGTAGCTGCCCCTCTCACCGCCCTGACCAGCACTAAACAGCCCTTCACCTGGACCCCAGCAGCTGACAAGGCATTCAGTATCCTCAAGGCTCGGTTCTCCAGGGCCCCCATCCTCCAGATGCCAGATGCAGACCGACAATTCATTGTGGAAGTGGACGCTTCTGATGTGGGAGTGGGGGCCGTGCTCTCACAACGAGCTGCAGAGGACAACAAACTCCACCCGTGTGCATTCTTCTCCCGTCGCTTATCCCCATCAGAATGCAACTACGACATAGGGGACCGTGAGCTGCTCGCTGTCAAGCTGGCCTTGGAGGAATGGCGTCACTGGCTGGAGGGGTCCACCGTCCCGTTCTTGGTTTGGACGGATCACAAGAACCTGGAGTATATCCGCTCTGCCAAACGTCTGAACCCGAGACAGTCCGCTGGGCCCTATTCTTCACCAGATTCAATTTCACCCTGTCATACCGTCCAGGATCACGTAACATCAAACCAGACTCACTCTCCCGCCAGTTCCAGAAGGAGGATGCCCCTTCCCGGAACCCTGCACCCATTCTGCCCAGTCCCTGCGTCGTAGGTGTCCTGACTTGGGAGATTGAGAGACAAGTGCGGGATGCTCTCCATGACCAACCTGGCCCCAGTGCTTGCCCTGCTGACCGTCTCTTCGTTCCTGAACACCTGAGGTCTAAGGTCATACAATGGGGACACGACTCCCGTCTGGCTTGCCACCCTGGATCCACTCGCACCTGCCATCTGCTTTCTCAGCGATTCTGGTGGCCATCACTGAGGAGGGATGTGCGAGACTTTGTCCTTGCCTGTCCAACCTGTAACCAACACAAATCATCTAACCAGCCACCTGCCGGATTACTCCAACCTCTGCCCGTACCAACACGGCCCTGGTCCCACATTTCCATGGATTTTGTCACAGGACTGCCCCAGTCCAATGGCATGACTGTAATCCTCACCGTTGTGGACCGTTTTAGCAAGATGGCACACTTTGTTCCCCTTCCAAAGCTGCCATCTGCCAAGGAAACTGCCCAGCTGGTCTTGGAGCATGTTTTTAGAATACATGGACTACCCAGAGATGTCGTCTCGGACCGGGGCCCGCAGTTCACCTCCACTTTCTGGAAGGAATTCTGCCATCTGCAGGGGGCCACGGTCAGTCTAAGTTCTGGTTTCCACCCCCAGTCCAACGGCCAGTCAGAGAGAGCAAATCAGGAGCTGGAGAAGGCACTCCGATGCATGGCATCCCGCAATCCTCCCACCTGGTCCCAGCAACTGCTATGGGTGGAATATGCCCACAACTCCTTGACCTGCTCTGCCACCGGTATGTCACCCTTCCAGTGTGTCTACGGCTACCAACCACCCCTATTCAACAGCCAGGAAGGAGAAATCACTTGTCCATCTGCCCTTGCCTACGCCCGCCGATGCCGCCGCACCTGGGCCCAGGCCCGTGCCACACTCCTCAAGTCCATCTCCAGCTACACCACTGGAGCCAACCGTCACAGGACTCCTGCACCCGCTTACCGTGTTGGACAAAAGGTATGGCTGTCGACAAGGGATCTACCACTGCGGGTGGAATCACGAAAGCTGGCACCTCGCTTCCTCGGCCCATTCCCCATTCAGAGGGTAATCAGCCCAACTGCTGTTCGGCTCCTTCTGCCCAGGTCCATGAGGGTCCATCCCACGTTCCATGTCTCAAGGATTAAACCGGTTCATGAGAGTCCGCTGGTTCCAGCCACACCCCCCCCGCCTCCTCCACGCCTCATTGAGGGTGGCCCAGTCTACACTGTCCGGCGTCTGCTCCGATCCAGACGTAGAGATAGAGGCATCCAATACCTTGTCGACTGGGAAGGGTATGGTCCTGAGGAGAGAACCTGGGTGCCTGCCAGCCGGATCTTGGATCGGACCCTCATCGCTGACTTCCACCGGCAGCATCCAGACCAACCAGCCATTCGTCGGGGTCGTCCTAAAGGACCCCGTCGTTCCACCCACCCAGTTTCTGACCCTGCACCTGGCCTGGCCCCTGTCCCGGGACCCGTCCTGACCCCTGCTGGGGGGCTCTCTAAGGATGAGGCCATGGACTCCGACTGCTCTGAGGAGTTCTGACCCTCCGCCGGCTCCCCCTCCGCCCTCCCAGTCTTGGCGGTGTTTCTTTGGGACTTCTGGGGCCGTCCCTTGAGGGGGGGGTTCTGTCGTGAGCTCCCTCTCCCTCTGCCTGGTAGGAGCACTAATTATCTGCTGATTACTCTCACCTGTCTCTCTGCCACTCCCTCGTTAACCAGCCAGCTGCTCCTCATTTCCTGCTAACCATGCCATGTATAAAGAATCCTGTTTCCCAGCACACATCGTCAGATCGTCTGCTAAGCCCGCGCCTGTCCTGCCTGTTACCTGCTACTACTCTGACTCCTACCTGCGATCCCGGACCTGCCCGACCACCCTCTGCTCTACAATCCCGGTAACTTGACCTGCCTTCTGCCTTTTTGACCACGATTACTGCCTTGCCCTTGTCGGTACTACTGCCCTGGAGGTTTTGCCCTGCCACTCCTCTCCTGCTGTGTGTGTGTGTGTTCCCCCAGGACTTCCAGCCCCTTTCGGCGAGAGAGCCTGGACCCTCAACCCCCGTCTACACTCTACGCCTCTCAGCCGCTGGGACACACACACACAAAGACTCAAACCCATTCCCCAACCCCTTCAATAAACTATTGAAACGTATTGCTCGTGTGGTCCTCGTCTGTCCAGATCCCTGACAGTTTTTCCCATATGAAGTGATCTTAGTGATCTTGTATAAGAGTTAAATTGATTTATTGTTGAAGTCGTGCCTCGTCTGTTACAAGATAGAAAGATAGTCTCTCTTTTAGCTTATATACATACTTGGCATGAACTTCTAGCTCAGAGCAACTTGTCCAGCTCCAGTCTGATCATCTGAGGAACTTGATTTCATAACATTATCTGGTATGTTTGTGTTAATTTGTAACTTTGATCGCAGTCAAGCTACGTATTTACATGTACTTTAGAAGTCCAGTTTTAGTCAAACTAACAGTAATTTAATGTTTTAGGTGTTATACATTATACTAAGTGAAAACACCTAAAGATGAAATATCACAAGCTAAGTAAAACTGTTTCCAAAGTACAGAGGGAAGATTCTGCTGTAGATATGCAAATTAAAACTAGGAGAGACAACTTCATGATTGTTTGAATACTTCCAGACAATTAGACTTTAGACCCCCCCCCCCTTTTTCCCCCAATATTCCATTTGAGGAATCAATGTCTTGATGGATAACAAGCATGGCACATCGCACCTTCCTCTTTAGGAGAGGATGACAGAATCATTCCCAGTGCTGCCATTTTCCATCCACTGGCCAACACACACACACACACATTAGCTGAGGTGTGGTCAGGGCACATACACACAGCTGCGATCTATAAGAGCCCTGAGCCTTAGGCGACCTTGAGACACTCTACTCACTCTGGCCTTGCCAATAGCATGTGTGTGTGTGTGTGTGTGTGTGTGTGTGTGTGTACATGTAAGCATGCGGGTGTGTGTATGTGTGTGTGTGTGAACGTGGGGAGCATAAGTCTGCATATTAAGTTCATTTCACCTACGCATATTGGCAGAAACTCTCCTAACATCACGGCTATAAAACTGTTCTTGCCGGTGTACATGCTAATTCTCTTCATATGGTATTTAAAGTGCGAGTCCAATACTTGAACAAGGTCTCCCCACTCCCCCCTTCCCCCTTCCTCTCCCAGGCCCACAGGGACATTAGCATTATCGATGAGCTCACCCCGTCACCTCAGACACAGGCTCTTAAAAGAGAATAATTTCATGCAAATGAGATATTGATGAGCTAATGATTAATTGGCTGCCTGGCTGTGTTAATATGCAATAGCTGTCGTGTAATATGCATTTCTAATGACTCTGTCTCAGTGTGTTCAAACAAATGGGCGACTTTGATCATTGGGGTACTATAGGCTTTCCAACATGTTAGCTTGGGGATGAAGAGGAGCCTGAGGGGTTTGTGCAAACTAGCACAGAGAAAAAGGAACTTTCCCTTTTAGTGTTTGTGTTTGTTCTTAAACTTAGAAAGAAGCAGCCTGAGCTGTACAGTGTGCTTCCTATCAGAAGAATAGTTTTACTTTTAGATGTGTGTCACAATCCACTGTGCTACAGACATGGGTTAGATCTTGACCTTTGTCCCTGCAAGATTCTTTTTTCTTCTAATAATATTGAAGTGATAGGTATGTGTTAAACTGTTTTAAAGGCTTATTTATCACCTGCTTGTGTTGCTATCATCAAAATGAGAACATTTGTTTCTGTTTTCATGTTTTGCAAAAAAAGTTTTTGCAAGCCTCGACTCAGGTTCCCTGGTAATGCCTGCAGGCCTGACTAATACCTGGAACAATTATTAGGTTGTCATGTGTGTAAACCGACTGATCTTATATTCTACTTACTTAGCACCATGGAATATTGTAGTATTCACATGGTGAGGTAAATTAAGTTTTGGCTACATTTTTGTCATTTTACGAATAATTAAACTGAAGTTTTATAGTGACATATAGTGGCTTTGTTTCTTTCATTTTTTCTTTGTTGCATTTCATTGTTCTAAAACACTACTTTTTCCAAACAGATTTAAAGAAATGTTTGGATCAGCCATCAGTGTGTCAATCAGAGAACAGTATTCATCCAGATCCTGGTATAATCAGTTCTAATAGTTCTCAGAATATCCTTAGAACAGTTCCTGACTAAAATGTGCTGTGTTATACCTTTGAACTCAACGACACCTTCCACAGTCTCATCTATGAACCAATCAGCTGAATTATTTGAGCAGGAAGTAACCTTAACCCAATTTAACTGTCAATCGATAAACATTCACCAGACCCATATCCCACCACTTTATATAACTTGGCATGTTATCGTTATCGGCATGTTATCGTGTTAACTGTTTACATCCCACCATCGGCAGATGCTAAGGTAGCCTGCGAGGACATCCACACCACTGTCTCTCAGTTACAGACAGCACATCCACAGTCCCTCATTATTATCTCTGGGGACTTCAATCATGCCTCACTCTCCACCACTTTCCCTAACTTCACCCAGTATGTTGACTGCCATACCAGGGACAATAAAACTCTGGACTTGCTGTTTGCCAACACAAAGGAGGCTTACAGCTCATCACCCCTCCCCCCACTTGGCTGTTCAGACCACAACCTGGTCATCCTCCAACCCACCTACATCCCCCTAGTGAGGAAGACCCCTCCCACCAAGAGGGTGATCAGGCTTTGGTCCGAGGACTGCAGTGAGGCCCTGAGAGACTGCTTTGAATGTACAGACTGGCAAGAACTCTGCAGGCCACATGGTGAGGACATCGACAGCCTCACCCACTGCATCACGGACTACATCAACTTCTGTGTGGAGAACACTGTGCCGACCAAGAAGGTATGGTGTTTCTCCAACAACAAACCATGGGTGTCCCCAGAGTTGAAGGCCCTGCTTAATGAAAAGAAGAGGGCCTTCTGGTCGGGGGACAAAGTGGAACTAAGGAGAGTGCAGAGGGAACTAAAATATAAAATCAGGAGTGACAAGGAGAGTTACAGGAGGAAGATGGAGGAGCAGCTCCAATCAAACAATGTCCGAGAGGTCTGGAGAAGCATGTACAAGATCTCTGGTCACCTCAAGGACAATGGAGGAGCAGCAGTGTCCACCGACCGGGGGTGGGCCAATGAATTGAATCTGTTTTTTAATAGATTCGATTCTGGACCAACAACCTCCCCCACCCCCCAGCCTCCATCAACCCCCCTCCATGTGCTGTCCCCCCCCTCTCTCCCCTCTTCTGGCGCTGTGCTGTTGCCTGGTGCACTCTCCTCGTTCCATCCCACCACACCCCCTTCACACCTACCCACATCAAAGCCAGCACCACCCCCCACCCCATTACACCTACCAACAACAAAGCCAGCCCTTCCCCCCACCCCGGACCAGCCACAGATCTGCCTCACAGCTGATCAGGTGAGAAGTCAGCTAAAGAGGACAAAGGTCAGGAAGGCAGCAGGTCCAGACGGAATCAGCTCCAGATTGCTCAGGGACTGTGCAGATCAGCTTTGTCAGGTGGTCCTGCACATCTTTAACCTGAGTCTGAACCTGGAGAGGGTTCCTGAACTGTGGAAGACTTCCTGCGTAGTTCCAGTGCCTAAGATCGCACGGCCCAGGGAGCCCAACCACTACAGACCTGTAGCCCTGACTTCTCACCTGATGAAGGCCTTGGAGAGGCTCATTCTGCACCACCTTCGCCCACTGGTGAGCTCAGCACTGGACCCTCTGCAGTTCGCCTACCGGCCCGGCATCAGTGTGGATGACGCTGTCATCTATCTGCTGCACCGATCTCTCTCCCACCTGGAACAAGCGGCGAGCACGGTGAGGATCATGTTTTTTGACTTCTCCAGTGCTTTTAACACCATCCAGCCTGCACTGCTGAAAGGGAAGCTGGAGGGAGCCGGAGTGGATGAGCAGCTGACGGCCTGGACCATCGACTACCTCACCAACAGACCACAGTATGTGAGGCTTCATGACTGTGTGTCTGAGGTGGTAGTCAGCAGCACGGGGGCGCCACAGGGTACAGTGCTCTCACCCTTTCTGTTTAGTCTGTACACCTCAGACTTCACCTACAACTCGGACAACTGCCACCTACAGAAGTTCTCAGATGATACGGCCATCATCGGGTGTGTATCAGATGGGAACGACCAGGAGTACAGGGGGGTCATCAATGACTTTGTCAGCTGGTGTGAGATCAACGCTCTCCAAATCAATGCCAGCAAGACAAAGGAGATGGTTGTGGACTTCAGGAGGAAGTCCCTCCCCACCACACCGGTGAGCATCCAGGGAAAAGACATTGAGACAGTGGTCTCTTACAAATACCTGGGTGTTCACCTGAACAATAAACTGGACTGGACCACTAACACTGATGTCCTGTACAAGAAGGGCCAGAGTCGACTTCACCTGCTGAGGAGACTAAGGTCCTTTGGTGTGTGCAGGACTCTGTTGAAGACCTTCTACGACTCCGTCGTAGCATCTGCCCTGTTCTACGCAGTAGTCTGCTGGGGGGGCGGATGCTCAGACGGGGACAGAAGGAAAATTGACAAACTGGTACGGAAGTCTAGCTCTGTACTGGGATGTCCTCTGGAGTCGGTGGTGGTGGTGGGAGAGAGGAGGATGTTGGCAAAGCTGACATCCATCATGGACAACCCCCATCACCCTCTGCATGGGGTAGTGGGTGCGCTGAGCAGCTCCTTCAGCCAGAGACTTAAACACCCTCGCTGCAAGAAGGAGCGCTTTCGCAGATCATTCATCCCGACAGCAATAAGACTTTATAACATAACATAAACATAAACCTCACTGTAGTCACTGTCACTTTTTCACTGGTCACTTTTTTCTCTTCACACTCACCCTGCACCTTAAGTGTGCATTAGCTATGTATGTGTACATGTGGGTATGTGCGTGGATATGTATGTCCATATATACAGTACTACTCGGAAAATTAGAATATTGTGTAAAAGTTGTTTTATTCATGCAATTCAACATAAAAGGTGAAACCAATACATTTTATAGACTCATTACAAGCAAAGTGAGATATTTCAAGCTTTTATTTGTTTTGATTTTGCTCATTAGGACTTGCAGCTTCAGAAAACCTCAAATTCAAAAACTCAGAAAATTAGAATACTGTTAAAAGCTTCAGTATTGAAGGCTCAAAGTGTCACACACTAATCAGGTAAGTAATCCAAAACACCTGCAAAAGGGTCCCGAGCCTTTAAAAAGCCTGTGTCTTTGGTTTAGAAGAATTCACAATCATGGGGAAGACTGCAGATCTGACAGTTGTGCAGAAAACCATCATTGACTCCCTGCACAAGGTGGGTAAGACACAAAAAGTGATCGCAAAAGAAGCTGGATGTTCTCAGAGTGCTGTGTCAAAGCACATTAATGGACAGTTAAGTGGAAGGCAGAAGTGTGGAAGAAAACGGTGTACAAGCCGGAGGGATGACCGCAGCCTGGAGAAGATGGTCAGGAAAGGGCCATTCAAAAGTGTGGGGGAACTTCATAAGGAGTGGACTCAAGCTGGAGTTGCTGCTTCAAGAGAAACGACACGCAGGAGGATGCTGGACATGGGCTTCAAATGTCGTATTCCTGTTGTCAAGCCGCTCCTCACGAGCAAGCAACGCCAGAGGCGCCTTAGCTGGGCTAGAGAAAAGAAAGACTGGACTGTTGCCCAGTGGTCCAAAGTCCTCTTTTCTGATGAGAGCAAGTTTTGCATCTCATTTGGCAACAAAGGTCCCAGAGTCTGGAGGAAGACCGGAGAGGCGCAAAATGGAAGATGCATGAAGTCCAGTGTTAAGTTTCCCCAGGCTGTGATGACTTGGGGATCCATGTCAGCTGCTGGTGTTGGTCCTCTGTGCTTTATCAAGTCCAGCATAAACGCAGCTGTCTACCAGGACATTTTAGAGCACTTCATGCTTGCTTCAGCGGACCAGCTTTATGGGGATGCAGATTTCATCTTCCAGCAGGACTTGGCACCTGCCCACACTGCCAAAAGTACAAAATCCTGGTTCAACAACCATGGGATTACTGTGCTTGATTGGCCCGCAAACTCACCTGACCTGAACCCCATAGAAAATCTGTGGGGCATTGCCAAGAGAAAGCTGAACGGGAAGAGACCAAACAATAAAGAAGAGCTCAAGGCCGTGATTGAAGCATGTTGGTCTTCCATAACACCGGAGATGTGCCACAACCTGGTAGCATCCATGCCGCGCAGGATTAAGGCAGTCATTCGTTCAAAAGGGGCCCCAACCAAGTACTAAGTACAGATGCAACATTTTATTTTCAGAGGCCTGACATTTTTGTATTTAAAAATCCCTTTTTTAAATTGATTTCAAGCAATATTCTAATTTTCTGAGTTTTTGAATTTCAGGTTTCTGAAGCTGTAAGTTCTAATGAGCAAAATCAAAACAAATAAAAGCTTGAAATATCTGACTTTGCATTTAATAATACTATAAAATGTATTAGTTTCACCTTTTATGTTAAATTGCCCGAATAAAACAACTTTTACACGATATTCTAATTTTCCGAGTAGTACTGTATATATGCAAATATGTGTGTATGTGTATGTATGTAGGTATGTACGTCCATGTATGTATGTATATATGCTTTGCTTATGCATACTTTTTACTTTTTACTTTTTTTCTTACTATTTATTAGCATTTTCTCTCCATTCTGTCGATAATGCATACTGTGTATGCGGATTAACAAATTCTGCGAATTTGTACATTGTGTTGTGTGTTTTTTATTTTTTTATAGTTTTAGTTTTTTTTTATCTTCTTCAACTTTATCTTACTTTTTCTTTATCTGTAACGCTGCAGTAACACACAAATTTCCCCGTTGTGGGATCAATAAAGTTTATCTATTCTATTCTATTCTAACTTCATCATTCATCATTCACCAAACTGCACCCTGGGACATTTAAAGACAAAAAACACAGTTTTGATGGCTGTAACAGCTCCCATCGAGCTCGTGATTTGACACCAATAACATGACTGCTGGCATCAGGCTATTCCTGGCCATTTTGTCCTAATGGGACTTTTCTCCAAATGTCCCAATAATGGCAGAGTCATTACATTTCCGTTAAACAAAAGTATGAGATCGCTGCATGTCTGAGGTGTCGATTTTTAGCTTCACTGCAGTTGGTGACATGTGGTTGGGCAAATGATGCCAGGTCAATTTAAGGTACCCTATGTGTATGTGTGTGTGTGTTTGTGTGTGTGTGTGTGTGTGTGTGTGTGTGTGTGCGTGTGTGCCTAATCAGACTGCAGCTGCCCTTGGGGACTTGCATGGATCTGTCCAAGTGTCATTCAGTCTGTCTGTCTGTCTGTCTGTTTGTCTGAAGCAACTGGAGAAATTGTGTGTGTGTGTGTGTGTGTGTGGGGCAGTAGCAGTGGCACCTATAGCAACCAATAAGGGTTTGGGATTTGGTGTGTGATGTGGTTGATTCAGGACCTGAAGACAGATGGATGGAGAGACAGGACTGGACAGGCAGACCTGTGGCCAGATCTGTCAGCAGAGATAGGCCTGCTGACACCTATGTGTGTGTGTGTGTGTGTGTGTGTGTGTGTGTGTGTGTGTGTGTGTGTGTGTGTGTGTGTGTGCGTGTTTACGCACCTGCAGAAATGGCAGTTGATGGCTGCCACTCAGATGACTAATGTGCCATCAGTTGAGTGACAGGGGAATGTGCTGCTGCCCTGACCTGCTCACTTAATCACCAAGTGTCCAATGAGGCTCGTTAGCTGTAAACATCTCAGATTCTCAACTCGGTGAGGGTCATCTGTGTGTGTGTGTGTGTGTGTGTGTGTGTGTGTGTGTGTGTGTGTGTGTGTGTTTGTGAGACTAGTAAACAGTCTTATAACAGCTCTGAGTTGAGATACTATTGTGTTCAAATTTGCTGCTGATGGTGTGTGGCAAATGTGCACATGTAAGCATTTGCAGTTGTTCAATAGTAGAACTGTGCCCATTTTTATGGGGCATAGTTACACACAGCTACTGACTGCACAGACTTACACTGCTGCTTCTGGTTAATACATAATCAGAAACTAGTCATGGTATAGAACTGTGGTTTACAACATTTTTCACTTGTTGTAAACCACTTGACTCTGTGTGTAAAAACAATTCTGCTGACAAAAAGCTTAAGGTAACAGGTTCATTAGACAAAACAGTCACTTGTGGGGTGGGGGGGGTGTCTTGATGGTGAAAGCCTGGACCCATAGGGTCCGGCTAGGCATAGCCCGAAAGGATGACATGGGCTGTCTCCCATGAAGGTACGTGAAATATTTGTGTCTCAGTGTGCATTTGTGTTTCAGTGTGTATTTGTGTCTCAGTGTGTATTTGTCTCACTACCCACTCACCACTGGGTGGCAAAGCTTTCTCCCACAGTCCGAAAAACATGCTTTGGTTGATTGGAGACTCTAAATTGCCCGTAGGTGTGAGTGTGTGAGTGATCGGTGTGTGTGCCCCACAATAAGTTGGCAACCTGAGATGTATCCTGCCTTTTCTCAGCGTGTATTTTTCAGTGTGTATGTGGCTTTCAGTGTGTATTAGTGCCTCAGTGTGTATTTTTCTGTAGGACTAATCAAACGTGTTTCTGGTGTTCTGGTGGTCCTGGATGTGGATCAAATCACCATCACAGGTTTGTAATGGGACCCCAGAGCAGACACACAGTGCAAGATAGTAAATGGCAGTAACAAAGTCTATATTTTCACAGAGAGGCAGGAGTTGGGAACAGGGCAGTGGAGCAGAGTCTGATGTGGGTTCTGTCAATGCATGGGAGAGCAGCTGGGAGGGATGGAGGCAGGATGGCAGCCAGTGGAGTAGGTGGAGCAGGAGCATGAGTAGGGGAATGGAGATTACTCCGGGAGTCAAGGTAAACTGGTGGGAGATGTACATAGCAACAGAAAAAAACAAAAGAGACATGAACAAATTGAGCTGTGCATTACTTTGGGAGGAAGCGGAACCTTCTGGTGATAATGAAGGAGAGTCTGGGTTTAAATTCAGCCACTGATGAAATGATTGAGGATTCATGGGCCGTTGCTCCACTGCTTCACTGAAAGGAAAACAGAAGGAGCAGACACAAAAAACAAGTGGAGCTCAGGGAGACATAGCCGGGGCTGTGACAATTGTAAGCGTTTCTGAGATCCAAATTAGAAAAGATGGTGGCCTGATAGGTTCTGGACTGCAGAGTCGAAGAGAGGCAGTGGATTTTCATTTCTTTATTTTTATTTCACCATAAAAACCCTATAATTAATAGATGGTCAAAGAGTCTTGTATTTCTTTGCTTTAAAAAAAATTGTGCCAACCAGAGAGGACAAGGAGCAGATTATTCTAGCAGCTACCCACCCTTGGATGTAAGTCTACATGGCCTCCCTCCCCAGTCGCAAAAGGTTGTAAAGTGGACTGGAAGGGAGGGAGGTCCCAGACTGTAGGTCAATGCCACGATCATAGGGTCTATGGCGTGGTAGAGAGTGTGTGCTGCTCATGGTATACCTTAGGAACACCAGTAAGATCAGGATCCTTCTCCTCTGCACAAACTATCATCATTATAATGACAGGGAATATATTCCATATCCCACCTGATGTAGACTTTTCAGTATAATAATGTACCTTAACAGTTCAGTTGATTAAAGCACTGAGAAAAGTAATAATTATTCCTCTGGTGGCAGTTACAGATAAAAAGATAAATACTTTGAACTGCAGTGGTGTGTGTGACTTGCGCTAAGTTAAGGATTTTTTTCCAAGTTCAGGTCATGTCACCTTCACCAGTCTCCTTGTTTCTCCTCCACAGCCTTGTCTCCTCTCCAGCTCTGGGAGGTGATACAGTAACTCAGCTTATTACCAAACATGAAAAGGGTTTCCTAAGTTCAAGCCTTCTGATTGATTAACCCCCCTCCACTCAGTCTCCCCCTCTCTGCTCCTCCTCATTGTCAATCCACTCACCTCTCCCCATCTTTACCTCCGACTTTACCCCCGTCTCCCCTCAACAGCAACAGACCCTGCCCATGTCATCATGTTAAGCGTGGTCAAAACAACACTACCCTGCCAATAGCTGTAGCTCTGCATTGTGGCTGTGTGTATGAAAGTCCATACGTTTCAAAATGCATGTGCAACTATCAACTCGATCGTGTTGCAAGCACATGCTTGTAAGCCTGTGTATCAAGGCATTACAAGTCAAGTCAAAGTCAAAGTCAATTTTATTGTCAATTTCTTCACATGTACTTGACATACAAAGGAATCGAAATTGCGTTTCTCATGTACAACAACATCAAAGTGCAGGTGCGCAAGACGAGACAATCCTAAACTACGATACAACAACAATGGTAAAGTGCTAAACTAAAACTAGAAACAAACAAACATGTATGACAGGACAAGACATGAGTACCCCAAGACAAGACATAAGTAGTATGGAGTGGAAGGACAAGTTCAACAAGATAAAACAAAACAAGACAGTACAGATTGTCCCAGTTATGTGCATTATGAGGTAGTTGTTGTAATGTAATGACTAGTGCAATAACAATATATATATAAATATAAATATACAAGCAGCAGGTGTGTGCAAATTTTTGCATGTGCAGAGTCAATTTAGGTGTGTGTGTGTGTGTGTGTGTGGGGGGGGGGGGGGGGGCAGTCCAGTGACCTAGTGCAGAGTAGATTTAGGTGTGTGTGTGTGTGTGTGGGGGGGGGGGGGGGGGGGGGCAGTGTGTGTGTGGGGGGGGGGGGGGGGGGGACAGTCCAGTGTGTGTGTGTGTGGGGGGGGGGGGGACAGTGTGTGTGTGTGTGTGTGGGGGGGGGGGGGGAACAGTCCAGTGACTGGGGGGGGGGGGGGCAGTCCAGTGACCTAGGTTTGGTTTGCCACCAGCCCGGTGTTCCTTCTGGCTGGGGCTGGGGGTGAGAGGGAGGAGGGGAGAGAGTTCAGCAGTCTCACGGCCTGGTGGAAGAAGCTGTTCGTGAGTCTGGTGGTGCGGGAGCGGAGGCTCCTGTACCTCTTTCCGGAGGGCAGGAGGCTGAACAGACTGTGTGCAGGGTGACTTCTATCGTTGGCAATTGACATAGCTTTGCGGCTGAGGCGAGTGGTGTAAAGATCTTGCAGGGAGGGTAGTGGTACACCGATTATCCTTTCAGCTGTTCTCACGATGCGTTGCAGAGCGTTCCTGTTGTAGTCAGTGCAGCTCCCGCCCCACACGGTGATGCAGCCGGTCAGGATGCTTTCGATGGTTCCTCTGTAGAATGTCGTCATGATGGGTGGCTGGGCACTTGCCCGCTTCAGTTTACGCAGGAAGTAGAGACGCTGCTGTGCTTTCTTGGCCAGTGATGCGGTGTTGGTGGTCCAGGAGAGGTCATCACTGATGTGCACCCCCAGGAACTTGGTGCTGCTCACCCTCTCCACTGCAGCACCGTCGATGGTCAAAGGGGGGTGTTGGGTGTGACCTCTCTGGAAGCTGACAACAATCTCTTTGGTCTTGCTGATGTTTAGCAGGAGGTTGTTGTCTTTGCACCATCTGGTCAGAAGCTCTACCTCTTTCATGTAGTGGGTCTCGTCGCCGTTAGTGATGAGGCCCACCAGTGTTGTGTCGTCGGCAAACTTCACAAGGTGGTTGGAGCTGTGGGTTGGTGTGCAGTCATGTGTCAGGAGGGTGAAGAGGAGGGGGCTGAGCACACAGCCTTGTGGGGCCCCTGTGTTAAGGATAATCCTGTCTGAGAAGTTGTTGCCAACACGCACCACTTGAGGCCTCTGGCTGGGAAAATCCAGCAGCCAGTTGCAGAGTGAGGTGCTGAGGCCCAGTTTGTCCAGTTTGCAGATGAGTTGTTGTGGTATTATGGTGTTGAACGCTGAGCTGAAGTCTAAGAACAGCATTCTCACATACGAGTCTTTCTTGTCCAGGTGGGTGAGTGCTGGGTGGAGGGCAGAGCAAATTGCATCGTCTGTGGATCGCTTTGCCCTGTAAGCGAACTGGTAAGGGTCCAGGCTGGGGGGCAGGATGGATTTTATGTGTGACAGGACTAGTCGTTCAAAGCACTTCATGATGATGGGTGTCAGTGCCACAGGACGATAGTCGTTGAAGCAGGATGGGGAGGATTTCTTAGGCACAGGAATGATGGTGGCAGTTTTGAAGCCTGAAGGCACAATGGCTTGCCTCAGGGAGGTGATGAAGATGTCTGTAAAAACATCTGTCAGCTCCTCTGCACAGTCTTTCAGCACCCTACCAGAGATGTTGTCTGGACCCTCTGCTTTCCGGATGTTGACCGCAGAGAGTGTTCTCCTCACGCTGGTAGCAGACAGGCACAGGGGCTGGTCGTGCAGAGGTGGTGGTGTTTTCTGTGGGTGGGTGGTGTTCTGGTCCTCAAAGCGTGCGAAGAAACTGTTCAGGCTGTTGAGCAGAGTGATGTCGCTCTCGCATCTTTGTGGTGCAGGTTTGTAATCTGTGATGGCCTGAATGCCCTGCCATAGGCTCTGTGCATTCTTGCTGTCCTTGAAGTGGGAGGTTATCTTGTTTGTGTACTCTTTTTTCGCCTTCCTGATGCCACGGGACAGGTTGGCTCTCGCTGTTCTCAGAGCTGATGCATCCCCAGCTTTGAAGGCCTTGTCTCTCGCCCTCAACAGCCTATGGACGTCTCCTGTCAGCCATGGCTTCCGGTTGGCCCGCATGGTGATCCTCTTGATGTGGGTCACGTCGTCTGTGCATTTGGTGATGTAGGAGGTCACTGTGTCTGTATATTCTTCAATGTCTGTGATGCCGTTGTAGGTGGCTGCTTCCTTAAACATTTCCCAGTCTGTTGTCTCAAAGCAGTCCTGTAAGGCTGAGGTCGCCTCCTGTGGCCACACCCTTATTTCTTTTAGAACCGGTTTGATGACTTTCACTTTCGGTCTGTATGCAGGCATTAACATAATGGTGAGGTGATCGGAGGCGCCGATGTGGGGGAGGGGTGTGGCTTTGTATGCTCCTTTTGTGCTGGCCGTAAACACAGTCCAAAGTGTTGTGTCCTCTTGTTGGAAAGTGGATTTTTTGATGAAACTTGGGAAGAACAGTTTTGAGATCAGCATGGTTGAAATCTCCAGCGAGGATGATGAAACCGTCTGGTTGTGCCGTTTGTTGTTCACTGATAGCCTGGTACAGTTCGTTCAGCGCCGCACTTCTGTTGCTGTTGTTAGTTGGGGGGATATAAGTAGCGACCAGCAGGATCGAACTTATCTCCCTCGGCAAATAGAATGGGCGACATTTCACGATCATGAACTCTGCCAGAGGTGAGCAGTGTCTGTATACTACAGTGGCATCCCGGCACCACGCGTCGCGGATGTAAACACACACGCCCCCACCGTGCGTCTTCCCTCCCTCTACGAGAGCCCTGTCAGATCTGTAGCATGTTAGCTGCTCCAGCTGTATCGCGGAGTCCGGAATGTTATTATTAAGCCAAGTTTCAGTAAAAACTAACACACAACAGTCACTCACTTTTCGGTTTGCTGATCTCAGGAGTCGTATATCATCCATTTTATTGTCCAGTGATCGTACGTTAGCCAGAAGGATAGATGGTATGGCTGGGCGAGTTGGCTTAGCCTCTAGCCTAGCCCGGACACCTCCGCGCTTGCCCCGCTTCCTCGTCCTGGCGCACCGCTTCCGACGCTTCCTTTCCGGGGGAGGGGTAGCAGGCGAGTCCGGTGAGTTAGCAGGCCAGCGTAGCAGTCCTAGTTCCGTAAGCGAGTTCTCCAGTTTTGTGTCCAAAACTTTGCAAATCTTGCTTCTCCGGATGTGTAGAAAAAACTGTCGACTGTACACGTATTCCGACGTGGACTGGCAGAAAAAAACTTCGGACAAACACATGTTTGACGAACAAAACAACGCATTGTCGGGAGAGCGAGAGGCCGCTGCGTCTGCACGCGCCGCCGTCTACTACATAACTTGGCATGTATAAAGTTTCCACATTGACTTATAATGGTGGCCTGTTCATAGAAAAAAATGTAGAAAATTAGAAATTTTTGACAAACCGTCACAGGCATGTGGAAATGATGTATGCATGCTACAACACAAGTACCAAGTAAAAGAGTCTTTTCCAGAGCTTTTCTAGCCCTTACAAAGGTTTTCGACAAATAAAAAGTCCATGCCTTAAAAATATAGATAACAAAGATTAATGATTACAGGGGTTATAGCTGTGGGTGTTATGTCAACAGTTTTACCGTCTTCTCTTTAACTATTGCAGTCTATAGGAAAAATACTTTTTAGGTCAGATGGGATTTATGTAGGAAGGCAGCAGGTCCAGACGGAATCAGCTCCAGATTGCTCAGGGACTGTGCAGACCAGCTTTGTCAGGTGGTCCTGCACCTCTTTAACCTGAGTCTGAACCTGGAGAGGGTTCCTGAACTGTGGAAGACTTCCTGCGTAGTTCCAGTGCCTAAGATCGCACGGCCCAGGGAGCCCAACCACTACAGACCTGTAGCCCTGACTTCTCACCTGATGAAGGCCTTGGAGAGGCTCATCCTGCACCACCTTCGCCCACTGGTGAGCTCAGCACTGGACCCTCTGCAGTTCGCCTACCGGCCCGGCATCAGTGTGGATGACGCTGTCATCTATCTGCTGCACCGATCTCTCTCCCACCTGGAACAAGCGGCGAGCACGGTGAGGATCATGTTTTTTGACACGTTTTTTCTCCCTGTTAAAGGGGTTTTTCAGGGAGTTTTACCTTGTACGATGTGAGGTTGTGGACTTCAGGAGGAAGTCCCCCCCCACCACACCGGTGAGCATCCAGGGAAAAGACATTGAGACAGTGGTCTCTTACAAATACCTGGGTGTTCACCTGAACAACAAACTGGACTGGACCACTAACATTAATGTCCTGTACAAGAAGGGCCAGAGTTGACTTCACCTGTTGAGGAGACTAAGGTCCTCTGGTGTGTGCAGGACTCTGTTAAAGACCTTCTACGACTCCGTCGTAGCATCTGCCCTGTTCTACGCAGTGGTCTGCTTGGGGGGCGGATGCTCAAACGGGGACAGAAGGTAAATCGACAAACTGGTACGGAAGTCTAGCTCTGTATTGGGATGTCCTCTGGAGTCAGTGGTGGTGGTGGGAGAGAGGAGGATGTTGGCAAAACTGACATCCATCATGGACAACCCCCATCACCCTCTGCATAGGGGAAGTGGGTGCGCTGAGCAGCTCCTTCAGCCAGAGACTCAAACACCCTCGCTGCAAGAAGGAGCGCTTTCGCAGATCATTCATCCCGACAGCAATAAGACTTTATAACAACACATAAAAATAACCCTCACTGTAGTCACTGTCACTTTTTCACTGGTCACTTTTTTTTTCTCTTCACACACACCCTGCACCTTAAGTGTGCATTGGCTATGTATGTGTACATGTGGGTATGTGCGTGGATATGTATGTCCATATATATATATGCAAATATGTGTGTATGTGTATGTACGTAGGTATGTACGTATGTACGAATTTGTACATTGTGTTGTGTGTTTTTTATTTTTATTTCTTTGTAGTTTTTTTTTTTTTTATCTTCAGCTTTATTTTCTTCTCCTTATCTGTAACGCTGCAGTAACACACAAATTTCCCCGTTGTGGGATCAATAAAGTCTTATCTTATCTTATCTCTTATCTTATCTTAAAGAAGGAAAAACCCACAATTCTCACTGAACTCACTTGAAACTTACAAAAGTAACAATAAATAAAAATGTATTGAAAATTAAATAATCAAAATCAGCCATTACTTTTGAATTGTTGATTAACATAATTATTTAAAAAAACAAACTAATGAAACAGGCCTGGACAAAAATGATGGTACCTCTATAAAAGATTGAAAACTATTTGACCATAGTGACATGATTAACTCAGGTGTGTCCTTTAATTGACATCACAGGTGTTTCCAAAGTCATAATCAGTCAGTCTGTCTATTTAAAGGGAAACAAGTGGTCACTCTGCTGTTTGGTGAAAAGGTGTGTACCACACTGAACATGGACAACAGAAAGCGAAGGAGAGAATTGTCCCAGGACATCCGAAAAAAACTATAGACAAACATCTTAAAGCTAAAGGCTATAACACCATCTCTAAACAGCTTGAAGTTCCTGTGACAACAGTGGCTCATATTATTCAGAAGTTCAAGACCCACGGGACAGTAGCCAACCTCCCTGGACGTGGCCGCAAGAGGAAAATTGATGACAAATTGAAGAGACAGATCGTTCGAATTGTATCCAAAGAGCCCAGAACAACCTCCAAAGAAATTAAAGGTGAACTCCAAAGCCAAGGTACATCAGTGTCAGATCCTACCATTCATTGTTGTTTGAGCCAAAGTGGACTTCATGGGAGACGACCAAGGAGGACACCACTGCTGAAAAAAAATCATAAAAAAGCGAGACTGGAATTTGCAAAATTGAACGTTGAAAAGACATAAAGCTTCTGGGAGAATGTCCTTTGGACAGATGAGACAAAACTGGAGCTTTTTTGTAAGGTACATCGACTCTGTTCATAGACTCAAAAACCAAGCATACGAAGAAAAGAACACTGTCCCTACGGTGAAACATGGAGGAGGCTCAGTAATGTTTTGGGGCTGCTTTGCTGCATCTGGCACAGGGTATCTTGAATGTGTGCAAGGTAAAATGAAATCTGAAGACTATCAAGGCATTCTGGAGAGAAATGTGCTGCCTAGTGTCAGAAAGCTTGGTCTCAGTCGCAGGTCATGGGTCTTCCAACAGGGCAACGATCCAAAACACACAGCCAAAAACACCCAAGAATGGCTGAGAAAAAAGCGTTGGACTATTCTAAAGTGGCTTACCATGAGCCCAGATCTGAATCCCATTGAACATCTGTGGAAGGAGCTGAAACCTGCCATTCGGAGAAGACACCCATC
Organism: Eupleurogrammus muticus; assembly: GCA_036785175.1. Lineage (NCBI taxonomy): Eukaryota > Metazoa > Chordata > Actinopteri > Scombriformes > Trichiuridae > Eupleurogrammus > Eupleurogrammus muticus. The sequence continues at coordinate 33,879 of JAYKQN010000037.1, read as the reverse complement.
AAACCTGAGACAACTGGAGCATTTTACTCATGAGGAGTGGGCCAAAATACCTGTTGACCGCTGCAGAACCCTCATTGACAAATACAGAAATTGTTTAATTGCAGTGTTTGCCTCAAAAGGTTGTGCAACAAAATATAAAGTTATGGGTATCATCATTTTTGTCCGGCCCTATTTCATTAAATTTTTTTTTTTAAATAATTATGTTAATCAACAATTCAAAAGTAATGGCTGATTTTGATTATATAATTTTCAATAAATTTGTATTTATTGTTACTTTTGTAAATTTCAAGTGATTTTAGTGATAATTGTGAGTTTTTCCTTTAACTGAGGGGTACCAACAATTTTGTCCACATATATATATTGTGATGTCATGAGAGGCCGGGTCCTGGAGGGGCGCTACATCCCCTTGAGATGGCTACAGCAGTATCCTGGCACGGCTTCATCTGCTGGTGGAGCCAGGAACTTGCCAGGAATTTCACCCGGCACCACAATCCACTGAACACTGATTGCCTAATGAGGCACACCTGTGGCCAATCTCCTGCAGTGAAACTACAGGGCTTTTTAGGACACCAGAGCTCTCAGTAGAGTGTGGCGAGTAGGAGAGAGGCTGCAGACTCTGATCTGGGTGGAATGTATGTGCTGAAGAACTTGCTAAAGAGAAGCTTCCTTTTGTCGGATTATTCATTCTTTGATATTGGACTATTTTTGTTTGCTGTGCTGTGTGGAGGTACTGTGGGGGTGAAGACCCAAGAAATCAACTAAAAAAAAAAGGACAATTGTTTGTGTTTTGTGAAGTGAACTTTATTTTGAAAGAAGACTTTTGAGTTTGATTAGAGACTTTTTTTTTTGTGATTATAACTCGTTGAAGAAAAGAAATCCTTAGTTTGCCTTTTATGCTGAAATGCCTTTTCTGTTAACCCCTTTTTGACCAGTAAAAGAAATTGCATTTTGAATCTTTGTCTCTGTGCACTTCTTGGACTGCCCTGCTGAACGTGGATTGCCTCTCATGACATCACATATGGTGGAGAATGCGGGCGCCAAGATTAAAAAGTGCATGCTTGAGGAGGACACTGAACAATTGAGCCTGAATTTTCACAACTGGCCCTAGACTCCCCACTAGACAAAATGGAGGATATTTTAAAATCCCTGTTAGCGCAGCAGCAAGCCCAGCTGGAAACGAATGCGGCTCACCTGGAGGAGCAAAGGAGAGCGAACCTGCTAAAAGCAGAAGAGCTGCAGTTGCAGCGGCAAATGGCCGCACGTCAAGCCCGCCCAGCAAAAGCTGGTGATTTTTTATCCAAAATGGGGGCCACCGAAGATGTTGAGGCGTACCTGCACGCCTTTGAAGCTACAGCCATGAGGGAAGCATGGCCCAAGGCACAATGGGTTGGACTTTTAGCCCCATTTTTAACCGGGGAATCACTGAATGCTGTTCGGGACCTGCCTCCTGACAAAGCAACGGACTATGACGCGCTGAAGACCGAGATCCTCAGCAGAAATGGGCTCACTAAATTCGGTATGGCCCAACGGTTCCACAGCTGGACCTTCCAGCCAGACCTGGTCCCTCGTGCGCAGATGCACGAGCTCGCCAGGATAGCACAGAGGTGGTTGGAACCGGCGAAGAACACCTCTGCTGCGGTGGTGGAGACCATCATGATGGTAGACTCTTTAGGCCATGCCCGCTTCCTAACCACTCTGGATCTCACCAAAGGTTACTGGCAGGTACCCCTGACCCCGGCATCCAGGGAGAAGACTGCGTTTGCCACACCGTAGGGGCTTTACCAGTATACCCGGCTCCCGTTTGGGCTTCATGGAGCACCTGCCACGTTCCAGCACTTGATGGACCGGGTCCTGGCCCCCCACAAAAGGTATGCTGCTGCGTTTCTAGATGACGTGGTCATCCAAAGTCCAGATTGGGCCAGTCACTTACCCCGGGTACAAGCGGTGATTGATTCTCTCAGAGAAGCGGGACTCACGGCCAACCCGAAGAAGTGCAGGCTGGCCTTTGGGGAGACAAACTACCTGGGGTACACCATTGGCAGGGGGCTGGTAAAACCCCAGGAGGCCAAGCTGCGGGCCATCCAGGACTGGCCACAGCCCACCACCAAGAAGCAGGTGAGAGCATTTCTAGGCCTAGCGGGTTACTACAGGCGCTTTATTGCGGACTTCGCCACCCTAGCTGCACATCTGACGGAGCTGACCACCAAACGCCACTCCAGGCTGGTGAGGTGGAACCCTGCAGCAGAAGCAGCCTTCGTCGGGCTGAAGCGAGCCTTGTGCGCCGGTCCGGTCCTTGTAGCCCCGGACTTCAGGAGGGAATTCATCGTTCAGGCAGATGCCTCAGAGGTGGGCCTAGGGGCTGTACTGGCACAAGTGCATGAAGGTGAGGAACACCCCATATTATATTTAAGCAGGAAGCTACTTCCCAGAGAAAAGAACTATTCTACGGTGGAGAAGGAGTGCCTTGCTGTTACCTGGGCCCTGGAATCCATGCGATACTATCTACTAGGCCGGAAGTTCACGGTCGTGACCGATCATGCTCCCCTTCAATGGATGGCCCGGAACAAGGAGACTAATAGCAGGGTCACCAGATGGTTTTTAAGCTTACAAGCTTTCGATTTTTCTGTTGTTCACAGGGCTGGCAAGCGCCACAGCAATGCAGACGCCCTCTCCCGGCGAGACGCCCTCTTCACTTCCTTCCCCCCGACGAGGACGTCGGTCCTGAGAGGGGGGATGTGTGATGTCACGAGAGGCCGGGTCCTGGAGGGGCGCTACATCCCCTTGAGATGGCTACAGCAGTATCTTGGCATGGCTCCATCTGCTGGTGGAGCCAGGAACTTGCCAGGAATTTCACCCGGCACTACAATCCACTGAACACTGATTGCCTAATGAGGCACACCTGTGGCCAATCCCCTGCAGTGAAACTACAGGGCTTCTAGGACACCAGAGCTCTCAGTAGAGTGTGGCGAGTAGGAGAGAGGCTGCAGACTCTGATCTGGGTGGAATGTATGTGCTGAAGAACTTGCTAAAGAGAAGCTTCCTTTTGTTGGATTATTCATTCTTTGATATTGGACTATTTTTGTTTGCTGTGCTGTGTGGAGGTACTGTGGGGGTCCCAAGAAATCAACTAAAAAGAAAAGGACAATTGTTTGTGTTTCGTGAAGTGAACTTTATTTTGAAAGAAGACTTTTGAGTTTGATTAGAGACTTTTTTTTGTGATTATAACCCGTTGAAGAAAAGAAATCCTTAGTTTGCCTTTTATGCTGAAATGCCTTTTCTGTTAACCCCTTTTTGACCAGTAAAAGAAACTGCATTTTGAATCTTTGTCTCCGTGCACTTCTTGGACTGCCCTGCTGAGCGTGGATTGCCTCTTATGACATCACAATATATATATATATATGTGTGTGTATATTTATTTGTATGCATATATATATGTGTATATATATACGCATGACAAATTGAAACATGTATGCACCCACCCTATAATGTGTCTCCAATTAATTTGATATGGATGGAACCTCATACCGTGTGTATTCGTGTGTGTCTCTCTATGTCTGTCTCTTCCAGTGTTTGTGTTTGAGGATACACTTGAGGCCTAATTAGAAGCGTTATAGCTGCAAAGGGAGATGTCTAATGGCACATAATGAAAAATGCCAAATTTCCTCTCCAATAAAAGTGAAATTGATTAATGAAAAGCACTTTGAGATAGAAGAGGTAAAGCGTTGTTGGATATAAAAGATGATGTATTAATCCTCTGCCGTTACAGATGGTTCAACCCTCCTGACAACTGCTATTCTGTCGAGACACTGTTAGCATGCATAATTATGCTAATTAAGACCTAATTAACTGCTAATTCTTCAGAGAGTCTCTTTCTTTGGTTGTAATTTAACACGACTCAGCATTTAACACTTCTTAAAGAATTTCACCCCCCCTTGTGATTCATTTGTAGTCCTCATTTGGTTTGTTTAACGTTGTGTAGACACATGTAGGTCTCTGCACTGGTCAAACAATGATGTAAAAAAAGGCCATGCTTGAGAGAGAACAAGGCCTGGAGCAAAAAGAGGAAAAGAAAGAGAATACAGATACTGCACGGACACGCTGATAAAGGGAATTAAACACCAAGATGTTGCATGAGAAACTCTTAAATACTGGATGTTGCCGAATTTTGACGTGATGCCTGTTAAAAAGACTTTTTCCTTTACATGATGATCAAAACGTGCTCATGATTTATATTTGACTGCGACAGTGTTTACATCCATTAGTGAACAAACAAGCAGTCATGCAGGACCTCATTATGTTGACTGACAGACGGATCAGAAGTTGTTAGAGTCAGCTGCGTCACAGAGGAAGGACAATTGTGAGACAGTGATCGGCTGCGTGTTCTGCTGTGACCCCGCGTATACAACAAGCAGTGACTCAGTCCGTCATTAAAACAAAGCCGTAAAAAAACTGACATGACATCTGTCAGCACGGCCATCATCACAGGTCAGGACTCTTGACCCCTCCCTGTCAGGGAGCATGTTCGGATCAGATGGAACGCAGCTCACTGATTGCGTGCGGAGCCCAGGAGCAAAAAACTGTTTCATAACGCTGCTCTGTTATCCTGTCAGACAGAGAGGGACGTCCCAACTGCTGCACAGAAAGAAATATATCCCGTTTATTTTGGTTTGTTTTAATTTGATAAGAAAGTGTGATGTGGAGTATGGTATGAAACATGAGAGCAAACAGTGTTGAGATAATCAAATAAATAATTTAAACTCTCATTGAAACCAACATTTACATAAAACCTGAAACAGAAAAGCGTTGCAATAGAGGAAACAGATGCAACGCAGTGTGGAGGTTTTCTACGTTGCCTTAAATCAATGACGGGCCTGTAATGTTTGGAGAAGGGGCAGATAATGAAGTGTGGCACTAAGTAACTGTGGAGTCCCTGCCAAAGCTTAATTAGAGATTCATCCACTGGTATATATCACTGTTAGTGTGTCTCAACAGGGTGCCATGCATCAGCTGCTGGCAGAAAGGGGTTTATGGCTCAAACACTGCGTGTGTGTGCACGTGTGTAACAGCCATGTCAAGGCCTGTGAAATTAAAGACCAATAATTAATGGGGGAGGGAAGTTTAGCACCTGTTTCAGTCTATTGTTAAGAATGGAAATCTGTGTGGGGCCAGTGTGACTTCAAGATAAACAAGTCAGAATGTTAATGGAGCCTGTTTTTCTTTTTTTACCTGGGAATATATATAAACATGAACTAGAATAAATATAATAAAATATAATTATTTACAACACATAAAATACACATAAAACTACAAAAATAAAGAGCTGATCTACTTCTTTTTTATTTTTATTTAAAGGGGAGACAATAAATGGACTGCACTTTTTGTACTTTTTTCCAACATTCCTGCCACTCTTTTACCATTCAACCATCAAGGCAGCATTGCTGTGCAAGTTGCTGGCCTCAAACTTGGGGTTCGGTGTCTGGCTTAAGGACACTTTGACACAAGCAGGAAGAGCTGAGGAATTGAACCACCAACCCTGCAACTAGTGGAAGACCTGCGCTACCTTCTGAGCAAACTGCTGAAATTGAGTTTTCTTTTCTTTATTTGTATTTTAAGAAATTCTAGCTACAGCTACAGCTACAGCTAAGAACAGATTAAGGAGAAAAAGAAAAAGAAAAAGAAAAAGAAAAAGAAAAAGAAAAATTAATTGCTTACATGGTTATGAATTAATGGGATATAGTTGAATAAAGTGACTCAGACCATGTATCCTCATATTATACCAATATAAAGTGCTGCAACTAAGTCAAATAATCTATTGATTATTGAAATGATTAGCCAATTCATTGTTTGGTTCATTAAACTGTGTAAAATGTTGAAGATCCAAATTAAAATGTCTTTTTTGTCCAGAGAACCAGAGAATTTGGACATTTATTACTTAAAAAAATATTCAAGTCCATTAACCAATGACCAAAAAAGTTGTATGTAGAGGTAATGTAGTAGTTGGACACTAATCAATTAATTGTTGCAGCTCTGATAAAGACACTTGAGGGAGCATAGATATGTATTCATATACATATATGTTTGCTTCATTTCCTGACAAACCTGCAACTTAAACAGCCAACAGCATTTTACTTAATTAATGTATAATTAATTAATCATGAATGACTAATGATTAATTAATCATTAGTCATTAATTAATGATCAGTGTTTCCTTTATAGTTATCTTTTATTCCACCAAAGAAACAGATTAACTCAGTAATTTGTCACTTTTTCATTTTTGTGTGACAATCATGCGAATAGGAATTGTTAAAACCTGCAAAACTTGCTTGTTCTTAAGTCATTGGAAACCTGTGTTAAAAATGATGACTTATTCATTTAATGTATATGCTGCAGAGGCTGTAAAAAAATGCAACTCCGTTTGGAACATTTTACTTAATCACCAAAATTGGAGACCCTAACCCTATATGCAGCTTCAATAAAGCACTTAAACAGGCAGATTTTATATGTGAAAAAACGACAATTACATTTTTTATCACTTCTTTTGTTTTTACTACCAAAGAGGAAATTTAAGGAGAGCATTGGGATTTTAGGGTCTAATCAAACAGTTCATTCTCTAGAAAACTGGGTAAATAAATACTGAGTCTGTCCCATGCAGAACATTTAGAACCTCCTCTTCTCTCTGTCCCTGCTCATTTCTGCTTTTCATGTGCATTCAGAAAAAAGATTTCATATAAAGTGCATGTATGTATTAGGGGTGATTTGTGCCATGCCGCACATATCCACACACAGACAACATACTATTCCCTTTATTAGTACACATGCTTTATAGTCTCGTTTTGGCTCAAACAGCATAATATAATGTAATTTAACTGAGTGTGGGCCAAAGAGGTTGTAAATATGCATAAATAATAGTATAAACCCTGTCAGACATTGGCAATGGCACCTCCAGATGAAACATTCAGTCAAATGTGCATCAGTGTGCATGTGTTCACAAATCTTTTTTGCATGTATGTATGTTTTCTTTTAGTAGAGAGGCAGATACAGAGTGTGTCACATGGCACATTTCACTTCTTATAGATTGTTTTGCGCACACACGCAGACAAAACAATGTGAGTGTGTGTGTGCGTCTGAGGAGAGGGCCCCTGAGGTTTGATTATGAGCTGGAGACTATAGTACCCAGAATATTTGGTGGAGGAGGAAGCACAGAGGCACAGGCTCAATGACACAGTAACACAGCCCCTGGGACCCAATCTTATACAGACTGTGTGATGTTACTGGCTGAGGCTGAAGCAGGACAAACACACACACACACACTGGATAATGACAACCCTCCAGACATCACACTGCTCTCTCACAGACCTCACTGAGGTCTTGTATAAAGGGCTCTGACTGCACCTCCAGAAGCTGTGAACTTTTTATTTCAACTGTGAACAAAGAAAATATTTAGATTGTATGAAGTGGAAGTGTGTGTGTGTGTGTGTGTGTGTGTGTGTGTGTGTGTGTGTGTGTGTGTGTGTGTGTGTGTGTGTGTGTGTGTGTGTGTGTGTGTGTGTGTGTGTGCGTGCGTCCGTGCGTATGTGTGTGTGACAGCACCTTGCTTAGTCCCGCTCTCCATCTCCTGTTTTTTAGCAGCAGAATTTTCTCAAACCAAACAACGAGACATTGGAGACAGAGGAAGCTTCTCCTCTCAGAGACAGCGACCTGTGTCATTTAATCTGGCTAATTGAATGGCTCCAATAATTCTAAAGAGATTATAGTCTGGCAAAGCGTCACATCGGGGTCAGAGTTAAAGCAGGCCAATGATCTATTTGTCAAATACACCAAGCGCTTCTCTAATTTGCTTTGATTGAAATTGATCATTTTGTAAATGCACGGACCAGATGGCTGATGAGATTTATGGCCTTTGTGTTGAGGGAGGTTGAGCTAATATTATGTAAAGGAAGTGAGGATAACTCTGGATTAACTACAGATCCACGTAAAGAAAGCTGGTTTTAAAGTCACAACCTAGTGATCACAGTTTTCTTTAAGCCTCACTGATAAATTACTTACAGTGTGTAACCGCCGTCTTAAATAGATCTAATCTAATTAGAGATTTTTTTAAAAGTGCTTTCAATGCCTTACAGAGTAAAAGATGTTATGAAGCCTTGAGATTTTTGAGTGCAGCACAGGACTTAAGTACCATATTGAGGTCTGTTTACTTTACTTGAATATGGTGCTATTTCATACTTCACTCCACTAGATTTCAGGAAGTAAATATTGTCCTCTACATTTATTTTCAGATACTGTATATATATATATATATATATATATATATATATATATATATATATATTTATATATATATATATATGTATCTTTAGTCCTCTACAATAGGCTGGGAGACTTAATACTAATTGACATTTAACACCACTTTATGAAGCAAACAAACCTCATTAAATTGTTTCATAGATATGAATCAAAATAGCCATTAGTTGCACCTCAATAGGTGAAAGGAAGAAAAAGAAAACAGGAAGATGTCAAGATTACATACATTTACAACAAATAGCTATAGTAATAAATCAATATTGTTAGTAGAGTAGGATTTTAAAAAATACCCCCAAAAATAGAGAGACTTTGGACTTTATGTGAAATAAGGGATGTGAATAAATGTTCCACAACTGCTCAAACAAACCACACAGCACAGCCTTCATTAGGGTGGAGCAGATCATAAAAAGTAGATTGATCACACTTAGACAACAGGACTGAAAATAAACACTATTCCATCAGATACAAAGAACAAACGTGTGATTCTGTTTTTATTACCTTCACCTTGATGAAAACCCTGTTTTAAACCAACACTATGCCTGACTAGACAAAGACATTTTATATACTTTCGCTCCTTGGCCGGCCGAAGAATCTCTCTTATTGATGACCAGCTTTTTCATCATCAGAAGCACCTTTAGGTCTCTATTTACCGCTTGGCTCCTGCTTTTTTTCATGTGACTATTATTTTTTTTTTGTTATTTTTTTCTACATTTTTACAATTTTTTTAATGAAACATACATACATACATACATGACATATGCAAAAACAGACCCCTCTCTACAATTATAATAATAAAACAAGGAAAATGTTGAAAAGTCATGGCAATCATGAGAATTTTTTTTTTCCTTTTTACTTCATTTTACCTGTTTTGTTTTTATAAAATAACAAAAGCAGACCCAAAATAATAAAAACAGATAAAACAGGAAACACAATGTCGAGCCGAGAAATAATCCGCTGGGACAGAGATGGAGAAGAAGAGGAGGGATGACATTTTAAAACCACAGAAACGTTCAGAGTGACTTGTTTTTTCACGGTTTTTGTGTGACTGCGAACTGCTGAAGTGCATTTTTCCTTCTGTCGCTCCAGAAAAACAACAAGAAGAGGAGGGTCCCGGTTATTCCAAAGTCATTCCAGGTTTACCAAAGCAGCTTTTTTCTCCCGTAAAAAGTCACAATCTGTGTTCTTCAACATGATCTCAACTCAGCATTTCAGACTTTTCTGTCAGCCTTGCAAAACAAACAGCTCTCCCCCTTTAATGCCCCCTTCTTACGCCCCCTCCCCACCTCAGTTTCTGCTTCCCTTTCTGTCTCCCTCTGTCTCTCTCACGCCTTGTCACAGTTGCTCATTTGCAGGTTGATGGGAGGCATCAAAAGGGATGAGTAAGAGGCATTTGGGACGTGTGTGTGTGAGAGACGCAGCGTGATCCAGGTGGAGCAGGACGTGTCTCCCAGAGCCTGTCGCTGGTCATCTCCACAACCGGGAGACGATGGGAAGGAGAGGCCGGGCAAACACCCAGGGGCAGGCAGGCAACGTGGAGGGTTTCTGTAGCGTGAGAAGGGTCATCAGGCTGATTCCACCCAGCTCTACACTCATGTCCCTTCATTTAAACTGTGTTTTTGTCCTCCTGGTGCCCCCCCTCACTCCACTCACCATCCTCTTCCTCCCAGTCACTCTCTCTTCAGCCAGATCTGCAGTGACAGGTCCTAGCTGCATGTGTACTCTGACCGACTGCTCTTTTTGACTTTGTTTGTGTTTGTGTGTGTGTGTGTGTGTGTGTGTGTGTGTGTGTGTGTGTGTGTGTGTGCATGGGGGAGTAAGTCTCTTTTCCTGGCGTCTGAAGGGTCTGATTTTTGTGGCAGGGCTGTCAGATCTCTGTTCCCTACATGCCAGATCAATGCCAGCACCAAGCAAGTGGCAGCGCCTGACGAGAGCCACCCGCCCCTCTGACGGCTGCCCGCTACGACAGTGAATATGTTCCTCCAAAGAGCGGGCTGGTAGCAGCTGAGTGACGCACACGCAGACTGGCACCACAGAGGGGAAATCAGTTCCGGCGCCGCACAGGACCATTCTACTAGCAGGAGGCTGTGGCAGGTACCGAGGCCTCCAGGTCCGTCCGTGTGTGCATGTTGTCAACACAAATATTGCATGCTGTCGTGGATTTTTCTTGTGTTGTGCTTAGTAACCCTCATGGTGAAAATAAGAAAAGAAAGATTTGAAGTGTGCACTCAGGAAACAACCATGAAATAAAATGTGTGCAAATTTATCCCTTTTTCCTTTAATAGCTGAATCTCTCATGAAGTGAGCAATAATTACTTCCTATTCTTACCCCCAGAAATATTTGCAATGTATGGCTGTACTTCACATTTAATATGGTGGTTCCTAAAGTTTGTTTTATTTATTTATTTTTATTTATTTTATTTTTGTTAATTCCTCCATTATACAATCAATAGCATGACTGCTTAAAATGTTCTTCTGGTCATTGTTTTTGCTTTCAGTTGCTTGTATAATTTCTCACCAACTGTTTTTTTTATTATAAAAATATATTATTGTCTTTTTAATTGTTGCAAGTAACAATTTTATGTTATTGTAAAGCATATTTTGATACACTTGCACTATGGAAAGTATTCTAAAATAAGTTAATTTTTATTAATAATATTATTATTATTAATGTTATTTTTTCTTTTTTTTGTTTTACATCCTGTAGGGCCGGCTAAATCTATGGATGTGGGGCACTAAAGAAAAGATGCCAGTGGATTGACAGTGTACTCATTACTATTATTTTTGATTTATTATTATTATTAGTAGTAGTAAGTTAGTACTACTAGTAGTACTAGTAGTGGTAATTATTAATTTATATTAGTATTGTTACTGTTAAAAATAGAGCATTAACTGGTATTACTTCAATGTATATATAAAATCAACATAAACTAGTTCACAGTCCATATTCTGAGTCAGAGAATGACAAAGACAGTCAGACAGAGTCAGACAGGATAAGATAGGGTGAGACAGGATAAGTGATTAGATAGTAAGCCATTGTGAGACGGGGTAAGAGAGAAAGACAGGGTGAGACAAACTAAGACAACGTAAGAGATAGGATAAGACAGGATAGGTGTAATTAACTCTGGGGAAGACAAGGTTAGACAGTAAAACAGAATAAAATTAAGAATAAGAAGCGGGTGAGACAGAGTATAACAGTCAGACTGTGTAAAATGTGGCAAGACAAGGTGAGGCAGAGTAAGACATGGCAAGACAGGAGAAGACAGGGTGAGACAGGATAAGACAAAATAAGAGTAGGATGGGGTAAGGCAGGATTGGACAGCATAAGACAAGGTAAGACAGGGTGAGACAGAGTAATACAGGGCAAGACATGGGGACACAGGGGACACAGAGCAAGACATGTTCTTCAGGGTGAGACAAGATAAGACATAATAAGACAGCATACCAGAAGGTAGGACCTGGTAAGACAGGATAAGACTGATAAGATAGTATAGACAGGAAGAGACAGAATGAGAGGGGTAAAACAAGGTGAGATCGAATGAGACAGGACAAGACTGATAAAATGGTAAGATAGGATGAGACAAGGTAAGAGAGTGAGATGAGTTAAGACACGTGAGACAGAATTAGACAGGGTGTGAAATGACAAGACAGGAAAAGACAGGTTAGGATTGGATAAGAGTAATAACAGGGTAAGACAGAGTAAGACAGGGTAAGACAGTCAGACAGTGTAAGAGGATAAAACAGCCTGTCTCACAAGAGTGAAACAGGCTAAGACAGGGTGGGTCAGGATAAGACAGTATAAGACAAGGCAAGACAGGATGAGACAGGATAAGAGAGGAAGAAAAATGACAAATACAGGGGAAGACAGGAGAAGACATAGTAAGACAGGGTGAGATAAGATAAGACAAAAGAGACAGAATAGGACTAATAAGGTAAGAGAGTCAGACAGGGTGAGACAAGAATGAGACAGCATAAAACCGATAGGATGGCATAAGACAGAATAAGACCGGATAAGATGGACTAAGACACGGTGGAACAAGAAAGGACAGGGTAAGACAATATGAGACAGGGTGAGACACAGTAAGGCAAGACGAGAAGGGGTGAGACATAATAAACCAGAGTAAGAGAGGGTAACACAGGAGAAGAGAAGGTGAGATAGCTATCAGCACAGATAGGGTGAGAAAGGATAAGACAGAGTACGACAGAGCAAGACAGGTTGACACAACTTATGACAGGGTGAGACAGGGTAAGACATGGTGGGTCAAGATAAGAGAAGGTGAGATAGGGTAAGAAGCATAAGACAGAATAAGAATGAGTATGAGAAGGTAAGAGACAGGATAAGACTGAGAATAGGGTAAGACAGGGTGAGATGGGGTATGACAGGGTGAGACTGAGAAGAGAGGGTAAAATGAGTTAGGACATGATAAGCCAAGGTCAGAATAGGTCAGACAGGGTGAGACGAGTTGAGACAGGATAAAAATAGGTAAGACAGGGTTAGACAGGATGAGACAAGGTGTGAAATGAATTCTGGGTAAGACAGCCAGACAGGATAAGAGGATAAAACACTATAAGTTGAGGGTGAGACAGTATAAGACAAGGTGTGTCAGGATAAGACAGGGTAAGATAGATTAAGACTAGGTAAGATGGCATGAGACAAAAGGAAGACAAGGTAAAATAGGGTAAGACGGGATAAGACAGATAAGACAGTAGGACATGTCAAGATTAAGTCAGTAATTATGTAAGTAAATTAGTAAAACAGTGTAAGATGAGGAAGACAGGGTGAGAAAGGATAAGACAGAATGAGACATGGCAAAACAACATAAGATAGAGTAAGACGCCATAAGATTGATAAGATGGTAAGATCGAGTGAGACAGGGTAAGAGCCTAAGGCACGGTAAGGCAACATAAGACAGGGTGAGACAGGATATGACTAATAAAGCAGTAAGACAGGGTGAGACAGGGTATGACTAATAAAGCAGTAAGACAGGGTGAGACAGGGTAAGCACGTCCTACTTTTTAAATGAATAAAATAGGGTAAGATATGGGCGAGACAGGTTAAGACAGTCAGAGAGAGAACGATAGGATAAGACAGAGTAAGACAGGATAAGATTGGGTAGGACAGAAAAAGACAGGGTAGGACAGCATAACACAGGATCAGACAGAGTAAGACAGGATAAGGAGAATAAGACATGGTAAGGTAAGGTAAGAGACAGCTAAGAGGATAAGACAGGATAAGACAGTCAAACAGGGTATGAGTGAAAAGGATAAGACAAGGTAAGACAGGGTGAGACAGGACAAGGTAGAGTAAGACAGAGTGAGACAGGACAAGGTAGAGAAAGATAGGTTAAGACAAGGTAAGTAGGTGAGAAAGTATAGGACAGGTTAAAACAGAATAAGATTAAGACAGGGTGAGACAGGAGAAGACAGGGTAAGACAGGAAGACGATGAGACTGGGTAAGACATAGTAAGACAGGACCAGGTTAAAACAGAGTCAGCGTGAGACAGGGACGGCACCACAGTGAGACGTTAATGCACCAAAGTCATAACACTAAGTAGATGCTGCCCACTTAAACCTTTACATTCTTCATTCACTTTACCTCACCAAACACGACAGTCCCCATAGGCGAGTAATGAATAATCATTAGCAAAAGGTCCACAAATTATTGATGTAAAATAAGCAATGATTCTTTTTTTAGTTTCGCAATTTATTGCCATTAACAAGTAACTTGCAATCCAATAAATGTCAGCATGGCTTTCAGTTAATTAAAGGGAAAGATATTATACAGTAATGCAGGGTGGCGTTTATATCTCGATTTCCACAGACTGCAATTTACTGCTGAGAATTTATTTGAAGGGACCCACAAATAATGGCTATTAAGCCGTCAGGGGATGGACAGGGGATCACATTAATGAAATTAGATAAGGTGGAATGGTGCTCTACACAGACCAGTGTCTGCAGCTACACACATGTACGCACGCTCCGCACATGCGTGATACATTGGAGCTGCACGTTGTTTGGTTTCCTTTCCATTTTTCCATGGGTTTTCTCTTTTTCTGTTTTTTTTTGTTTCCTTGACATGCATTGCATGGGTTGTGTTTTGGTTTTTCTCACCTCCTCTGCCCTCTTGTGCCGACAGGAGCCCAGTTAGGTGTTCGACATGAGGGCCTGTCAGCTCATCAGGGAAAGTTTCCCTGTTTGTCCTGAGCACTGTAGGCAGCCAGTCAGTCCATCAACCCCACCAAGACACACACACACATGCCCACATCTCCCCACTAACAGGGAGGTGTCACTCGGGGAGGCAGCTGCAGTCGCTGGTGTGACGGCTCTTCTCAAATCAGAGACCCACGTCGCTGTCAACAGCAACCTGGCCCTGAGGCTACCACTGTCACACACACACACACACACACACACACACACATTTTTCACATATATATATATATATATATATATATATATATATATATATATATATATATATATATATATATATATATTTATATATATATACGTGTGTGTGTGTGTGTATATATATACACACACAGAATGGATAAGGTGACTGAGTTCTATCTGGAGAGCTGATATTTCCACTATATTAGGGGCATGGGGTGATAGAGAAGGGAAGAAGAGAGTGAGAGAGGGAAAAAGGGGAGAAGGATGAAAGGAGGGAGGGATGAGGAAGGATGTTTTAGTGAGAACAGCAGGTCTGATTTCCTTCTTGACAGAGAAGCCCAATTATTGGCTGTGACACTTTAGGGAAATTGAGTGTGAATGTGATGGGACAGATAGGAGCCGAACACAACTGATAATTGTTTTGACAGAAGTCAGTTGAGAAAGTCAGTTGCAGGATTCACTCATCTTTAGGGTTTTATTTTAAGATTCGATTAATTAAACAATTGTTGAAACAATTATTCGATTGGTTGTTTGGTTCATAAAACTGTGTAAAACATCATTACTGTTTCCCGAAGGTTAAGATTTAATCTAAAATGTTTTGTCCTGAAAACAGTCCACAACCTGTAGTTCATATTTGAGAAGCTGGAAACAGAGAATTTGGAAATTTTGTTATTAAAAGAGAGTTGTAGATTAATAGTTAGTTTGCAACTAATCAATGTGGTTCTACTCAGCTTCATATGCACCAATACAAACAATTTTCCGGATTCACCAACAAGACATTAAGAGGTCATTTTCACTCAATAACCAACAACCAACCCAACAAGTCTGAACATTTCCGCTCATCTGCTCTGTCCCTCTCTCTGTCTATGTGTGTGTATATGAATGACTCTGCATGTATTTGTGCTGGCAGCAAACATAAGAGGTCCTCTGTGCAATCGGACAAGGTGCCGATATCCCAGTCATGTGACAGTGACTTCCTGTCTGTGTGTCAGACAGTAGCTGAAGGCTTGTCAATACCAGCTCCTGCTCACATCCTTTCCCATCTCCTCACACACACGCACACAGCCGGCGAAAGGTACTACTTTTTTACATTTTCTTACAGGCTTTTTTCAGGAAGATTTAAAACTTTAGTAGATTTTCAGACTCAAATATTGTAAATATTATGGTATTATGATGATTGAAAATGTATTTTCTTCACAAATTTACATGGAACAAATTAATTTAATTCATTTCACCCTGAAACATGGAAGTATATTAATTTTATCAATTCATCAATTTAAATTACTTTATTTCATTATGTGTCTCCATCTGTCCAAGACTTGTTCTTCAGCGTTTCTTGCCTGTTTTTCTTCCAGTTTAACCTTTTCTCTCCGTAGCTTTTCTAAATTCTTACTGAGGCCTGGAGGAAATTTTAAAAGACAACACTGCCCTCCTGTGGGTGGATAGTGCTACTAAAAAAAGAAAAAGGCATTTTGCTCTTATGTGCATTTGTTATTTTTTAGATGAAGGTAAAGTAGAAAATATTTTGATCTGACTAATTAATGTGTAAATATACTTGCAAATATACATTTTTTAAATTAATTAATTTAGTTTATTTGTTAACTGATCTGACACATATTAGTAATCAGGGTTAAATCTATGTCTATGCAAACAGCATGACATATTCCTCTCTGGACTGATAGATGCCCATTGCTGTGACTACAGCCTATCTGCTCTCTGCTTAACATTTGTCATTGATCACAGCAAAGCCTCCATTGGCAGGTCTAATTCATTTACGAACTTGTCATTCCACATCATTGATTAAGTTGTCCTTCATCCCAGCTTTAATTATATGCAAAGATAAAAGATTTTCTCATTATTGTGTCTAATCTAATGAGAAGCCTTCCTTCAGGTACTACAGCCGGGGCTGGATCAGGGGTCCAGACTATTGACCTTGAGGGGCACAGCGACCAGATGAGTGTTTTTAATTAGATGGAGCAACCAGCTTTGGGAGAGAGAGACTTAAGTTGTGTGTGAGACATGAGGGTGGGACAGGTTGGCACCAAGCAGTTTAATAGATCTCAGCAGGTCACTGCCTCTCACCCTTATTGACTACAGCTATACATATTTGTTGGAAAATTCATTTTTTAAACTTGAAATTCATTCATTGCTATTTGTGTTAGTTATACATGAATGATTTATTCTAAATTGATTTTGATCTAGACATTTCAACTCTTCAATCAAACATAATGTCTGCTTTATTTTTGCCTGTTGTTATCTCTGTTGGTTTATGCCTAGCTGTAGATAATTAATTCTGGCAAGACAAACAGTTTGTTGCAGGTGTTGAGAGACAAATATCCAGCACTGTACTCTTCACAATGCTATCGCTATATTTGTAATTAAAACCCACTGGAAACCTGAAAATGAATCATTGTGTCATGGAGGTAGAAATAGCTGACTGCTAAACTTCAGAGCTTCAGGGAGCTGTATGTCAGCAACTACATCAATCACACCTGGAGAAAACATCTATGCGGTTTTATAGTATGAAAATGTGCTGTGATACATTTTCCTACTGTATGTGTGATTAAAGTGACCGTTTTAATTTTTCTGCTTCTGGTCTTGAAGAAGAGACCTATCCATCCCACTGGATGACTTTTTATGACTTGAATGAAAAAGTGGACACATTTTTTCAAAAGAGAAAGGTGGTGTAACAGGGTTCTGCTGGAGCCAGTCCCAGCATACATTGGCTGAGAGCCAGGATTACACCCCAGACAGGTTTTCAGTCTACTGTGGGACACACACACCATTTACTCACTCATACCTACAGACAATTTAGAATCTCTAATTAACCTAAGAATGTTTTTGGACTGTGGGAGGAGGCTGGAATTCATGCAGACATGGGGAGGAACATGCAAACCACAAACAAACTCCCTAAACATGCAGCCTGCTGTGAGACAACAGCGCTATACACTGCAATACAAAGTGTAAGATAATGTATGTTCATTATACACAGTGGTAGAAAGTAAGTACTGTACACACTCCTGATTTCTTATTTTTTGCTTGTTTGTCATTCTTAAATGTTCTAAATTAAACAAATTTAAATATTAGTCAACTTAACACAAGTGAACACAACATGTAGATTTTAAATGAAGGTTTTATTATTAGGCAAGGAAAAAAAATCCAAACCAAAAAATCCAAATATGGACTGTGTGAAAAAAGTGATTTCCCCATAAGCCTAATAACTGGTTGTGTCCTTATTAGCAACAACTGGAATCAAGAATTTGCAATAACATTCAAAGCGTCTCTTACAGCTCTGTGGAGACATTTTGTCCACTCATCTTCTCAGAATTGCTGTAATTCAGCCTCAATTGAGGGTTTTGAAATATGAACCACCTTTTTAAGGTCATACCACAGCATCTCAATAAGATTCAGGTCAGGGCTTCACGAGAAGTGGACTTGCTGGTATGTGGTTCTTTGTCCTGTTGGTTTTATCTTGAGGTCATTAACAGATGGCTGGGCATTCATGTCAGGATTTTTTGTTAAACAGCAGAATCCATGGTTTCATTTATCACAGCAAGTCTCCCAGGTCCTGAAGCAACAAAACAGTCCCTGATTTCTAAAGAAAACATCATGGGGATTATCATGATGTTTTCTGGCAAAACTGAGATAAACTTTGATCTTCTTAGGTTTTGGTCTTTTTCTTTCCTATAGCAGGGTCATGAGCAAGAACATTAACTGAAGCAAGTGAGGCCTGCAGTCCCTTGAATGTAGTAGGATTGTTTATGACCTCTTAGATGAGGTTGCGCCGTTATTGAGGGTAATTTTATTTGGACAGACACTCCTGGGAAGGTTGACTACTGACCATGTTTTCACAATTTGTAGATATTGGCTCTCACTGTGGTTGCTGGAGTCCCAAAGCTTTAGAAATGGCTTTATAACCTTTTCCTTCATTATTACTATCTGTCTCATGTGTTCCTGAAATTCTTTAGATCTTGGCATTATGTCTACTTTTGTACTTCACTTTGTCAGGCAGGTCATATTTAAGCGATTTCTTGAATATTAACAGCAGGGATAGTATGGATAGAGAAATTAAACTCAGGTGTAACGGGCAATAATTTTTTCCAAAGGGCCATGTGATTTGGATATTTTCCTCTATATAATAAACATTTTAATTAAAACTGCATTTAGTGTTCACCTCTGTTGTCTTTGGCTAATATTTAAATTTGCTTGATGGCCTGAACCATTTAAGTTTGACAAACATGCAAAAAATAAAAAATCAAGAAAACACTTTTTCACGGCACTGTAAGTACAGGTTTGAGGTGCTTGTACATTACTTAAGTACTTCCATGTGCTGATACTTACTTTAATTTCAGAGGGAAATGTTGTACTTTTATTCCACTACGCTTGTCTTTAGTTACTTTTAAAAATGTATTTCTTCTTTTACTTAAGTAAAGGATTTGAGTCTTCACCCATCACTAATTATATTATATCTCTACCGGTTTCATTGATGTCATGTGATTCAGTGTTATTCAAGGATCTACAGCTTTAACATGATAAATTACTGAATGAATGGTCTTCCTTCTTAAAAACAGGACTTATGAGATGTAACACAAATGCAGCACCACTAGAGGCCAGTAAAGCCTCACATCTGCACCCAAGGCTTTCAGTCTTAACTTAAATACAATTTTATGTTACTTAGTATTTAATATTATGCTATGAATATGCTTCACTCTTAGGGCTGGTGAGAGTTGCCAGGGCTCACAGGACAAAGGCGGAGTGCAGAGTTTTTTCCTCCTGCAACTTTCTGGATGAAACCCAGCAGCTTGTTGTTGTACATGTAAAACACATAGGATAGTGAGAAACGAAATTTCGATCCCTTTGTATGTCAAGTACATGTGAAGTAATTGACAATAAAATTGACTTTGACTTTGACAGCTGTGTTTATCAGCAGTTTAAATAATAGAAGCTGCAGCTCCAAGCAGCTTTACCTTAACTTTCTCCTCCATATTAACTTCTTCAAGTGTTAAACTGTTAAATTTAGCTTGAGAATATGAATTTCTTTCATTTAGTTAAATTGAAATAAGTAACAAAAAAACATTTATTTTCCACTTGCTGATTTTGGGTTACAGAGGGGGTTTCGGAAATCTCTTTTTATCACCAATGAATTAAAACATTTTTGTCTTTGCACCCCCCAAAAATTATTTTTCCATGTTTTATTGATAAAATGTTGTATAAATCAGGCTGTGGATGAAATATAATAATTGAATTACCGGTATTATGAATCTATTTAGGACATAGCCTCAACTCTCCTCATTTAAGAACATATAAAAATAACATATAAAAAGGAAGGTTTTGTCTTTCATGCCTAACCCTAAATGCAAGGCTTCAGTGAAATAATCAAGCCTAAGAGAGAGAAAATATATAAAACAGTAATAAAAATAAATAACATCAAGTTATAAAAAGTATTGCAACTTTGGGTAGAAGCTTAACTTGAACTTTGGTTTCCCAGGTAAAGAAGCTGAATGCCCCATTCAGCCACCACACCAAACAGATCCTTAAAGTACCACTACAGCCTCTTTAACAGGACTGCCCAATCCTGCTCCTGGAGAGCTGCCTTCCTACATGATTCAGGAATCTCCCTACTCCAACACACCTGATTCTAATTATTCACAAGCCCTTAGAAAGCTTCAATTACTTGATTGATAGTTGATGATTAGAATCAGGTGTGTTGGAGTGGGGAGATTCACAAAACATGCAGGATAGTAGATCTCCAGGAGCAGGATTGAGCAGTCCTGCTCTATAACAACATAAGGAAAAATATACCCATTAAAGAATAAAAGGCAGTTTATGAGTTGCATCATGTTCAACAGCAGAATGTTTCCCTTTAAGTGGCCTATAATTCATATTCAACAAGGGTCAATGTGTGGCACTGGAGGAGTGATGGTGATTCTGGGATCCCACCCAGAGGTCACTGGTCAAGCCCTCCCCCGAGTACCCTCCAGCATCCACATGTGCGAAAGTCCCTGAGAAAACACATCTGGCCCGTTGCTCCGTGGTGGATCCAGCTGCTGCCAGCTGCAGCTTGGACATTGGTGTCCATTAACAGCACTGTTTTCTATAGAAGTGCACCTCTATAGACCAGTTGGGCCGCTAAACTGGTATAGACGCCAGTTAAAACCAGTGGTCCTGAGCGGTGGATGCCATCCTTTTTTACACTCATCAACTCACATATTTTGTTATTTAATTTATTATTTATATTATTATGTAGAAAATTCTTTTCACCACCCATTAATTAAAATTACTGTGTACAGTTTGCCCCCAAATAACTATTTCCGCCATGTTTTAGAGTTAAAATGTTGTATAAATAAGGTGGTAAAGGACTGTGTAAATAGTTCTTATGAGGCTTTCTGCTGTTTCCTTTTAATGCTTTATTAACAATTATTTAGATGATTTTGTTGAAAAAAGAAAGAGTGCTGATTTTATTTTCACAGAACCACCTGCTGTTGAATTAATCACTCAGTTGCCAGTTTAGGAAGCTTCACCTTTT
The DNA here is from genome assembly GCA_036785175.1 of Eupleurogrammus muticus. Taxonomy (NCBI): domain Eukaryota; kingdom Metazoa; phylum Chordata; class Actinopteri; order Scombriformes; family Trichiuridae; genus Eupleurogrammus; species Eupleurogrammus muticus. Next base: position 12,664 of record JAYKQN010000037.1, on the reverse strand, counting down.
TTTTAAATGATGAATTCAGAGTTTCATGATACAAACCTTACTTTTAACTGAAATCTTTAGAAAATTATTACTATTATTACTGAAATTTAGTTACATAGAAAGGCTCTATATAATCCCATGCCATTCCAGGAAAATATATATATATAGATATTAATATTGTACATTTTTAATTACAGGATCTTTAAATGTCCACATCTCTAAAATATGCTTTGATAGTGATATTTACCAAACAAGCACAATTAAGATGAGAGGTGAATAGTGGTAAAACTGTAACTAATGGATATAAACATGAAATGTGTCCAATTTACTTATTTTAAGACAACAAATGATAAATTACCTGGATTCCTGGTGGAATGCGCAAATTAGATGTTATATCATTAAAAAAAAACACAAATTTGCATAGGCTTCATTTCAATTGGTGAATTCTAAACTTCAGAAAAAGGCAAGTTCAATTTTTTTTTTCGTTGTTTACTTTTGTTGACAAGATTAGATCCAAGGTACAATTTCATATGCATATCTGTAAATATGCAATTAAGCCAATTGTCAATTTTAGAGTAATTCCATGCTTGTGTCTTTACAGTATTTACACAGTTTTGATATATTGAATGGCACATTTTTTCATTCGATATACAAAATATATTTAGTGCAGGTTGAGACAATATTTTAATTCTGTTAGATCATTAAATGATTTTATTTGGACTTTTTAAAACATGATGTTTGTTCATATAATTTTTAATTTGAATATTTAAAGAAAAACAGTTGATGACATATATTCTAAAGGATTATGATTTTATGATTGAATAGCTCTACATAGTCCGTTGTTATGGAGGAGATCATGCTTCATACTCAGACCAGATATGAGTTTACATATGAAACACACAATCCAGCAGGCGTCTGTTCTGTCTCTTCCTTTGCCTTCAAATTTGAGACACATTACACACACACCTAAACATTTCAGAAAAGTAACAGCACAGTTTTAAAGGAACATGTCATTACCACAGAGCTTTGGGGTCAATTAATAACTTGAATGTGAAGCACAAATGCATTGCAGTCATCAATGTTGCAAGGAAGGTGGTTGTTGAGACGCAGCAAGGACTCAAATTTTAACATGGCATTTCTTATAAAGGCCAGACACAGGTCTGGAGATATTTCACACCCTTTAAAGCTGGAACCTATACAATATCTTTCATTACCCGACTGCAGCAGCAAAATAACAAAGGATTTTAAATATATTCATTGTAGGTTTTATTTTTTCACCTGTGAGAATATTCTCATATATATTCTCAGTGCTGTTTCTTTTCTTGTGTATTTACACTCTATGTGTTATATATAAGACCATATTTTATATCCATACAATTTCTAAAAACTTTTTTTTACAAAAGATTAGATAGTGTGTCACCATCTTTATAGACAGTTTAACAGGTAAAGGACATTTATTAATTCAACATACCCTTAATCAAACTTATTATATACTGTATATACACATATACATATATAGACATGTGTTTGCGTGTGTGTTTGTGTGTGTGTGTGTGTGTGTGTGTGTGTGTGTGTGTATGCATGCATGTGTGTGTGTGTAGAATATGATTTCTGCAAAGTAATGCAGTAGTTTCAATAACTTTTAAGGCTTAACACTCACTCCATCTGACTTTTGTTCCTTGTGTCAAACATGATAACAGTTTTACACAGTCACTGTGAAGAAGCTGTAACGTTGCAGCAAATTTAACTTTTCTTCTCAGACACCGATGGAGCAACGAGCACGATCAGTGTGATCGGATTAGGAATCAAGTCAGTTCTTTCACTAATACAAGGAGACACTATTGATGATGATGAAATAAATCACAGCTAGAGCTATAGAGCCTTTCCTCTACGTTCTCACACTTCATGGAGAAAAGGAAATCCAGACTGTGTCAGTCAGTTTTTCTTTGCAGAAAATCAGAAAAGCTCTAACTATCTCATTTTGACATCCCACTCAGCAGCAACCTTTACTGCTCCATTTAAGCATCAGACAGACTCATGATTCCTTGTAAACATTCATTGATGGTGTGTTTTCATCACTATAGTTGGCCTTGTTCAGTTGTACATGGACTCAGTGAGGCCAGACTGCTTAAAGGTCTCTGCTGCCTGTCTAGAGTGCTGCATCTTAGCTGACAGAGCTTCCAGGATGTCATTCTGATCCATGGCAGTGGCTGTCCGGTAGATAAATGCCCCCATCGACTCTAGGCCACGCATTCCCAGATTCACCCCGCAACCTGGAGACAGGCAAGAGGACAGTTGTTGTAATCTGCTAATGCTGCAGCCTCAATGTTTCAGCTTCTTTGAGGACAGAGACGATGGTACATGCAGGGCAAAGATCTCTTCTTTCTGGTCGGAGCACTAACTGGAGCACTTTATAGACATGCTCTGTCGTACCTGTGTCAAAGTTGAGCACACGAGCCGCCTCCCCCTCCACCGTGACGGCCACATTGTCGCCCTCGATGTAGGCGGCGCTGATGCGTCTGTGTGACAGCTGGATTTCAAAGAGGCGGCGGCTGCACTGCATGTGGTGCAGCGTCACGTCGCTGAGGCGTGGCTCAATGTCCGTCTTGTAGGCGTTGAAGGACTGGTGGAAAATGTTCTTCATGATCTGGGCAACGAAACAGAGACGATTATGGTGTTTTGATATAATATTAAGAATCACCCCTAACCCTGTCATGTCAACTGTTACCACTGAGACTGGAAGCTTAAATAGTAGAAACACAATCATGTTATATAATAATGTCAAATAAAAGATGAAAGTAGAATAATGAATTGATTAGTCAATTCACTTAAAATCAGTCAACAACCTTGATTCTACCTATATTTGTCATGCATGACATTAAATTGAATATCTGGACTAATAACTAGACAAAACAATCTGAATCAAACTTTGCTTTGGAATCTTCCTATATCCTTTCATGGAATGATTATTAATGTTGTAGAAGAGAAACATTTACAATTAAGCAATTAATAAAAAAAAAAAACATTTAATGACATCCCTTATTAAATCATTGCCTTTTAGTTGAGTCAGACACATTTTGTTTTATCTTTTTCCTTTCTCCAAACTGAAGACACTGCATCTTTTAACCTTGAAGACTGAATGAAATTCAGTTGAAAACCGCTCTGCTTTCTGTGTGCGTCATGTTGTTTGTACAGTAATTGAGTGACAGAATCTTTCTTCTGCTCTTGCTGCCTATTTCTCTATGCTTATCTTCTTAGACCTGTACTTGCCCAGTCATCTGTTACCAAGTAACAGTGCAACTGAATGGCCACCCACATAGCAACAAGCTCTTGTTGGCTGGCTTGCTCTGAGGGTCTGGTTAGTGTATAAACTACATGCTGTAAAGCTGCAGGCATCACCAGAGCACAACTTGACATGAAAACATGGAGGCAAATTAAACTTGGACTGAGGTGCTTGTAACTGCACACGCTTCCTGTTGTTAAGCTCAGGAGTCACAACCCATTTATCCAATGAGGTGTAACAGCAGGGTACAGATGGCATCCATACACACACACGCTCATGCATGCACACGCACACATAGACTTAAAACACTCACTCAGAAACAGAAGCACACAAGCAAACACTTGCAGCCACATGCAGCCACATGCAGCCACTAATGGTCTCCCCAAATCCATTTGCTGAATGAAAGTTGAGGAATAAATAGGTAGTGAGGCAGCGCTACTGTCTGTTGCCTGTTCTTTGTGCCAAGCACTATCAATAATAGAAACCATTCAACGAATCTCTGAAAAGAATAAAAAGGAAGCAAGAGTCTTACGGAGGAATTAGCGGTGTGTCTGAGGAAGCGAACCATCTTGGTGTCGGAGGCAGGGCAGACAAGGGCCATGTAGCGGTTTCTGAAAGTACCGTAGATCTTCAGGTGGAAGCCAGGCTTCGTGGTGGGATTTCTGTGTTCTCGGAGGGCCTCCACGCCGTACGCTGATAGGTCAAAGTAGAGGCTGTGGGCGCGGATCTCAGGAGTGGGCACCTGGAGTTTGGAGAGATGTTAGCAAAGCACACAAAGGAGAGGCTTCTTTCAAATATAATAAAATATACACCACTCATCAAACATAAATCAGATATCATCATTTGGACATTAAATATGTATCTGCTTAAAAAACACAAAAATGTTTTAACTGTGTTGTTCCTCAACTATTTTGAGAATCTGATTCCCAAAGGAACCTTCACAAGAACCCTTACAGCTTCGGAATAGGTACTCAGAATGGCCCTGAAAAAATCCTGGGTTGTGATGGGATAATACATGAGGAGGGATGTTTTTGGGAGTTTTACCTTGTACAATGTGAGGGTCTAAGGACAAAGGATGTTGCTTCTGTACAAACTGTAAAGCCCATTGGGGCAAATCTGTGATTTGTGATTCTTGGCTATACAAATAAAAATGAATTGAATCGAATTAAAAAATTGAAATGAATGACAAAAGTGACACAACACAAGTGGTCTTTTAACAACATAATTAATTAATTGTACTGATCAGACAAAACATATGTATGTTTAACATTTGCAAGTTGACAGTGCATACAGTTTGAAAACCAATAGTAATAATTCAATAAAAGTCAATTCTGACATCAATATGTACTATAAACATTTTGAACATGTGTTTTCCTAGTTTAGAACAGTTGATATTTAATTTTATTGTCACTCTCTTGCTCGTGCATTGTAATTCAACATCCTGAAGTAAAGTTTTTGAATGTACTCCCTGGTTACAATTCTAAAACAACATTACTTTATTATGTTCAATCACAAGATGTGACTATATACAGTCATATAAAAAAGGTTGGGCACCCTTGATAATTTTCCTATATTAATTATTAGTCATTTCAGTTAAATATATCATATAGCAGATAAACACAGTGATATTTGAGAAGTTAAATAAAGTTTATAGGATTTACAGAAAGTGCTATAAATATCTAATAAAAAGTAGACATGTGCATAAATTCAGGAACCTGTGTTGTTTTATTCATTTGAATACCTTTAACACTAATTATTGGAACACAAATTTGTTTGATATGGTCATCGACCCTTGACCTACATACACAGATGAAGCTAAAGGTTGTTCAACATCATGGTTTAGGGGAAGGATAAATAAAGCTAGTTCAGAGACTTCAGCTGTCAGGAACATAGTTAGAAAATAGAAGACCACAGGCACAGTTTTATTTGAGGCCTGGAATGGCAGGCCAAGAAGTGTGATTTGTTTAACTATTGCAAGGGGATGCTGTATGGAGAATAATATGGAAGAAGCCTTTTCTGCACCCATGCCACAAACAGAGTTCTTTGAGGAATGCTAAAGCACATTTTGATAAGCTTCATTTTGGAATAAGGTGCACTTGTTACCCACAGTTAAATTGGGTGGTGGTTCCATCATGCTGTGGGGCTGTGTGGCCAGTGCAGCTAACGGCAATGTGGTTAAAGCTGAAGCTCCATGGATTCTAGTCAATATCAATAAGGTTGCACCAGGACTTCAACAAGACAACAACCCTAAACGCTGCTCAAAGGCTAAGGCATACAGAGGAACAAATACAATGTTCTGGAATGACCATCTGAGTCCCCAGCCAAACTCTGTGGCGTGATTTAAAGTGGGCTGTCTCTGCTCAGAAACCATCAAACGTGACTGGACTTGAGATGTTTTGTAAAAAAGAGGAGAATGGTCCATCCAGACCAGACCCGCATTGGTAGCTTAGAAGGTATTTAAAAGCTGTAGATTCTGCAAAAAAGAGGATCATTTCAATATTAATGTAATTTTTCTGTTAGGGTGCCCTAATTCATGCAATTACTGAAACAAAAGTAGGCTACTTTTGTTTTAGTAATTATTGCAGACTGTAAATCCTATAAACTTCATTTCAATTTTCAAATATCACTGTCTTTGTCTGCTATATAATATATTTAACTAAAATTGCTGATCCAAATAATCTTTAAAAAATATGATTTAAAAAGGTAGATGTTGAAAATTCTCAGGGGTGACTAAGTTTTTTATATGACTGTATATATGGTAGATGCTACATGTTAAGTAAGTCCAGACAAATCTTTCTATAGAAGCCATGCCTATTTTGACTCTAGACCAATATTTCTCCATTATGAATTTAGACTTTTAGGCAACCAAAATCACCAAATTTGGTACAGTACATTTCTGGACCTAGAAAGCCAGAAAAATGTATCATTTCAGATTCGTTTATTCATGTTTCAATCATGGTTGTGCAGTCGGTAGCTCCATTACAGCATCACAGCAACAAGGTTTCTGAGTCTGCTTGTTTTTTCCCAGGTTTTCTGGATTTTTCCCACAGTCCTAAAACATGCTTAAGGTAATTAAAGACTCCAAATTGTATGTAGGTATAAGTGTGTGAGTAAATGGTTTGTGTGACCCCATGCAGTGTATCCCTGCCTCTCATCCAAAGTAGCAGACCCCTGTGACCCTAGTGAGGAATATACAAATATCGAAAATGTATGGATGTTTCAAGCTGTTTTACTGAAACACAAATGGAGCTTGCATTACAAAAATATTATCTCTTCGGAATAGTTCATGCTAATGCAAAGACTTAAAGTAGTGCAGTGTTGAATCAGAAATCAATCAGATAAGAACATTGCAACAAGCTCTTCAGGAGACCGAACAATCGCTCTATTTTTAACGGAATCTGCACTAGTGTGATGAAAGGACATAAAACATTACAAACCATCTCTGCTTATTGGTGCTGCTGTCATTCGAGAAGAGATTAAGAAGTTTGATTTGTATTCAGTACTTGAATTTGGCAGCAACTCCCTCTTTTCCCTTCAAGCTAGAACTGATCAATTTTCTTTTCAATGACATAAACCAGCCAAGTGGGATCAAACAGCATTGCAACAACAGCCAGTTATGGAGGGAATGGAGCTGCGGATAAGAGGGGATGGAGAGGACAGTCGGGCCAGACAGGTCATATGCTGGGAGGTAAATTCAATCACTTCAGGAAACAGCCGAGGAGAAAAAGTGGCAGCCACACCGACTATGAGAGGATGTTATATATAGATGGTTATTGTGGCATTAAATAGCAAGGCTTGTATTCACATATTAGTCAGATATGAAAGCATTTTAACCTCAACCTGTTCTTCTAAATCCTCTCTATTGGTACAGATTTTCACTGTGTAAAATCACAACTGTATCTATTGTTTATCGACAAACCTCCATCTCTATTAATATCCAGTGATCTGCACAGGATGAGGAGCAGACTGCTGCTGGTTCATGTCTCCTCCTCATTGTTGTGACATTTGTTTGTCTCAACAAGTCCTTGTGAATAATATTCCACCTATTTCCTGTTCTGTGTCTTGTTTACTATCTTATGAATAACTACTATTCACAGTGTTCCATTTATATCTTATTTACTCTTTTAAAGGCCTCCTGGTTTATCGCTCAGTCATTATTCAAGGAACATCAAATCTTGTGCGCAGTGTGTGAAAAACATTACAGGCGGTGTTTTCATATCTGGAATAGATCCTGGTGTCTAGCCGGTGGGGGCACAATGAATCAAAGGCTTTATCATCATCACTATCACCTTCTGCTGAGACATGCAACCATTTTCTACAGCTACAAATTCCACTGACATGGGTTTTCGGTTCAGTTCTGGCTTTGACAACCTCATCGGTTCCTCAGGGATTTTAACCTCAAAATATGTAAAACTGACCATCTCCTGCAACTGGCTTCCATCCATGGTTATTGGTGAGTTGTTGATTTACATTTTTGATGTTTTTGATGAGTTGGTTTTCAGTCCAAGCTAAGCAGCATCTCTAGATTGTGTTTGTTCCTGCAACTGTTGATGTACACATAGACTAACCATATAGAGAATAGTGTTTTGTGTGTGTGTGTGTGTGTGTGTGTGTGTGTGTGTGTGTGTGTGTGTGTGTGTGTGTGTGTGTGTGTGTGTGTGTGTGTGTGTCCTCACCTGTCTCTGGTCTAGTCTTTCTATTGTTGCATTAGCTCCGTAGGCGTGGCAAGATTCCACAGTGTAGTCTGAGCTGATGCCCAGAACAGAGCAGGAGTCACCACATGACCCGTCAGCCACCACAATTACACGTGGCCAATCATTGTGTGGGATCCTCCGCAGATATTCTTCCGTGAACTAAGAAAAAGAGGAAAACATTATATTAGTATACCCCAGGGGTCACCAACCCTGGTCCTAGAGTGCTGCTGTGGGTGAAGGATTTTGTTCCAACCAACCAGTAACATGGGGTTGTGCTGAAGCATAACCTGTAAATACTTTTCACAACTATTGACTGCTGCCTATTAATCTCAGAGACAGTTTGGTGGTAATACCAACACAAGCCATTAAAATGGGCTCCAGAGATTCTCTTGGCAACAATAGCCTACATCTCTCAGAGATTTATTATTACACCTGTGTATGCATCGCTGGTCCTCAGTAAAACAGACAAGAAGAAAGAGCAGGACACAGCGAACAGAGGCAAGACTGACAGGCTGGAAGAGCCTCTCAGGAGCTATAATGACTCAGAGCCAAAGAGATCTATGTTTAGTTCATTTAGACCACAGAGAACATGTCATTTAAATCAGTGATTCCCAACCTGGGGCTCTGGACCACAGGGCGTTGCCGTTTTAATCAAAGGGACAGTGAGATGATAGGACAGGAGAAGAAACTGAAAAAATATATTAGAATAATAATTTGGTCACAAAAAACTATTTTCAGATGATGATGTTTTAGTTGTTTTTGTGGTGTGTGATGGTAAAGTGAATATCTTTGGGTTTTGGATTGTCAAAGACAGACATTTGAAGATGTCAGATTAGACTGAAATATTTTTTATTTAACAGATATTTTTACCTGATACATGTATGGACTAAATGATAACCATCCTCTGCCATCCCACTACTTTGGCCTGCAGATCTCTCCTGGTTCAAGTCATACTTCGACAACAGGAAGCAGTTTAATTCCATCAGAGATTCCAGCCCACCCCAGTCCTGGTCAAACAAGTCTCACTGGGTCCCTCCTATTTACGGTCTTTATGCTCTGTCAGTCATATCATTGGCCACCATGGTCTAGGCTTCCCGTGCTCTGCTGATGACACAGATCTGTACCTTAGCACCAAACCATCCATGATCCACTCAGCTCCACCCAAATCACCCTCCCTCCCACCCACCACCAATTGAGATCCACAATGCAACATCTCCCCCTTATTATTGTATGTCCCCTGTGTAAAGGTTTAATTGTTTTATCTTATTGTTTTTTTTTAATTATGAATGAAGGCAATAATAGTAGGGGAGGTCCTGTTCAATCAAAAGGAAAGGGTGAAATTGACAGTGACTCAACAAAAAGAAAGTTTATTGTGATAAAGCATCCGCTGTACTTGACCTTGTCTTCCATCTTCCAACCGTGTTTGAGGAGCAAGACACAAACAACAGCTCAGTTTCAGAACGTAAACACTGTTTTCTATAGTTTGAAAAGTAGAACAAAAATAAAGTAAAAAAAGCACTGTGACAATGTCCACACAGAGCAGTGATAATGTCCCTGGTTTCCAGCCATGACATAAATATTCACTGAACATTTACACACACACACACACACACAAACTGCAGCCTTCTCTCTGACAAACTATTCAGTGTTAGTATGTTATTTTTTGTCCTGAGTGTGTGTTGAGGGGTTATTGTTCTTATGTTATTGCTCTATTTGATGCAGAATAAAGAGTCATCAAACATTTAATTTAATATGAATTTAACTTGATGCCCCCAAACAAACCATTTCATATTTGTATAGTAATTTTATCTCATAAAAATTCTGAGAAACTTTTTAAAAATATATATGAGTTAATAAAAGAGAAAGAAATATACACATTTATATATACATTTTCTACCTTTTGTCAGACAATAGTTCATTTTTTTTCCATTAAACATTTGTATTATTATTATGATGACACAGCAGTACATATCATGGGAACAACACAAACTTATAAATAATTAAAATTCAGAATTAGCTTTCAAATACACAAATCACAGACAGAACATATCAAAACAGCTGAAACAAAAACATCTGCATGCACAGGAAGAAATTTAGAAACTATATCATATCATTTACACTATCTGACAATCTCAAATGGGAATGATATTATTAAAAATGTGCAAACCTTTATAGCACCGGAGACTAAAATTTATCATTCTCCCAGCAAATTACAAATACCACAGCATGTCTCTAAACAAGTGATTTCAACTGTCAATAGCTTTAACAATTACATATTAACTAATAAACTATATCTTACTGATCAAAACAAATTATGTTGTTTCTTAGAGGAATAGTTGCATATTACCAAACAGGTAGACAGGTCATTGCATGTCCAACAGTCATATCAGTAGTTAAAGTCACATGTTTATTGAGGAAAGCAAAACCTTTCTAGTACAGAAACCATCAATGTCATTGAAGAAATGGACCAAGAGTGAAATGTGGAGTGAGAGATATTTTAGAACATCTAAACATTATCAAAGAAACTTTGTTTTTCGGGTCATTGACTAGCATTTGAGAAAAACTGTAAAATGTTTTTCATATGCTTTTGTTTTGCAGTTTTAGTTTTTTTTTAATCAACTAATTTTTTGATTCCTTTGTGTTCCAATCATTTTGTTAGAGGTGCAATGAAAAGTTAATAATTCATAACATTATAGATTGACTCTTCAGCTTTGGGAAACAGTGATCAACATTTTACACCATTCTGTAAAGCAAACAATTGATTACTAATGTCAACAATCTATTGCTTAATCAACTATCAAAAATATTGTCAGTTGCAGCCCTATTTGTTGTTTCATTTCTTCTTTATGTTTTATTGATGTATTGAAGGTATATGTCTCATTTCAATTATTTTTTTTCCATGATGTAAGGGAAACTTTTCACAAACTAAATTAAACTAAACACGGTCAAAGGGAGCTCAGTATACACTGTAGTTCAAGTCTAATCACACATGCTGAGACAACCTTTCCTCTAGCAGTCCTGTAGGGTTCCTCTAATAAACTGGATAACCTCTCATACAACAATGACAACACAGATTTTACTCTATGTCCAAATAACTGTACTCATGATATATGTTTCAAATTTGTGAAATATAATCATATTTTTCTTCCCCCTGGCCTAAAAAAACTGCTGCACAGATTATCCTCAGGTTCAAGGTCAGCTTACATAACTGATGAGCTTGCTGCTTTCAGCGAGACATTACACAACATTGTGTGAAGAAAAGCTTCTTCAGCAGGAACTGAGAGTAAGGGCCAACAGTGTGGAGCTCCAGAAAGTCAAATGTTATGAGGAATCAACACAACTCTAATCAGTATGTTCCCTATAGGGCAGTGCAAACTGACACACAGACAGACACACACACACACACACACACACACACACAAATCAGAGGCCTCTTTAGATGTCAGTGAAGAAAACAGTGAGCTACAGTATCCGACAGCAGCCCTGGGACTGAGGCCTCTCATTGGACACCTCTGTCACCATCACTGCTGATGGTTATCACACACACATGAAGACACACACACACACACACACAGCAGCTTCTTTTCTTTGACCACTGCCACGTAGGGGGGATCAGGTTTACACAGTATTTAGTTTACAAGATGAGGTGAGACTGAAAGTCTCTGGTCTCTGTCAAGTCCTCACCCACTGTCCCCATCTGTTAATGTATTATTGATCCCTGCAGCAGCAGGTTAGAATAGTACGTGAGGGATATTTCGAGTCCAGGATGTTAAGGCACTTTTCTTTTTTATATATTTTTTGGATAAAGTGCTGCATGTGTCTTTATCTTTATTTATTTCAATATCAGCTGGTGTGGATCAGTTTGGAGGCATTGAATACACATCTATGTTTTGTTTCCTATTTTGATACAGTCACAATATTACAATTCAACAACTTTCTTATACTATATGAGCAATATAATTGTGACATGGACTGTTTTTATGCCTTTAGATTCATCACAACATATTTTTCTGATGTGGTATAAACATGTGAATATATGTTCATTTTATCCTCATGTATGTATTTGATAGCACTATCACACAGCTCTGTTTACACATCTCTACAAGTTAAGTTGATGTTTTTATTTCAAACTTGTCTTCTTGTTTGTCAGAAAGCAATGTTCAATAAGTTTAAGTTAAATTGCTAAAAGTTGCTTTTCTCACATGTTCTGTCAAACATGTGAGTGTTGGTTCAGCACCATGATGCAAAAAAACAAAAACTTGTCAAGTAAAAATATGGTAGAAATTTTGCAAAACTGAGTAGAATTGTCCCGAATGATCTTATTCCATTTGTAGATAATTCTACTTATTTCAATTTATTTTTTCCTTGTCATTTATCTTATATTAACTTGTTTACCATAATGTTCTGTTTTATCTCATAATTTGTATTTTGACATATGTTTTACACTTTTTCTTATATTTTGACGAACGAATATGTCACTGTTTGCAGTGAGGTCCTGGGTCTGATTAGACCCTGGACCCATGTGCTGAGCCGCTAGTACCCTTGGTGCCCAGCTGCACCTTGACGTCCACCTGGAGTTTCTTCTGCTCCCAGGATACTGAGCAGGTGCTCCTGAAAAGACCCCGATCCGGGTGGAAGAAGTGCTCGTTGTGCCAGCAGCCCTCCATGTTGTCAAAGTCCACCCCGAGTCCCCAGCAGGAACTTCACG
>JAYKQN010000052.1:637500-720000 GCA_036785175.1 Eupleurogrammus muticus | reverse complement strand
CCCCCCCTCTCACCTCACCCCCCACCCCTCCCTCACCCACTCATTTGGCACAGCCAGAAACGTCCCTTCACGTTTTCCACTTTACATTAATTCTAACGTTGTTTCCTGCCGTTTATTTTTCAGAATAAAACTTTTCATCAACATAAACCAGACCGCTGCCTGGAAACACACACACACACACACACACACACACACACACACACACACACACACGTAACTTGTTTCTGGCCTCGTGCCAGCCGTGCGGGGAAACTCAGGCTGCGCCCGATTTGTAGTATGTATAAAAACCTTCTCAGTTGTAGCGGTTGTGACGTCACAGATGTTCGTTTGACAGGTTACCGCCGTGCAACTGACACAGGATCAGAATCCACTTTCGATTTCGAACGAGCCAAGTTCAGCGCGTATCAGAAGGAGAAAAACACAGATCAGAGGAGGAGGAGGAGGAGGAGGTTCTTGGAGTGGATATTTTCTTTTTGCAGCCCCCCTCCTCTTCTCCCCTTTCCTCCCCCCCCTCCCCTCCCCTCCTCCCCCTCCTTCTCGCACCCTGCGCCCTCCTATAAAAGCGGAGGTGAAGCGGCTGCAACAATCCAGAGTTCAGCAGCGCAGCGGATCGTTACTCGCCTTTATTCGTCCTTCTTGACCCGCGGACACACTAACCGCTCACCTGAACCTTTAATTCTCATCGTCACTTTTGATTTGTGCAGCGTCTCGCCGTGGTTTTTTCCTCGCTCTGACGCTTTCTGACCTTTGGATCCGTTTTGGATTTTACGCACGTTACCACCTTTTCCTCGGAGCTCCAACGCTTTTCTGCGCCAACTCACCATGGCGCGTTTGTTCCTGTCGTGTCTCCTGCTGCTCGTATCAGCTCAGACGGTGAGTTCACCCACATTTAAAAACCTCATTAGTTTCTGCTGTGCAGCTTTTTGGATTTGGAGATTTGCGCCTTTTACGCGCGGCTGTTTTTACGCAGCACCTTTGGTGCGTAAAATGCTTGGAAATCACAAATATCACATATGCATAAACTAACTCTTGATTTCACTGTGTTAGGAATTTCTTCAGTTTGTGCACATTTCCTTCAGCATCAACTCATTCTGATGATATTTCTCCCTCAGGCCGCCTCCTCCGGCGTCTTCGAGCTGAAGATCGACTCCTTCACCAGCTCCCGCGGCGTCTGCCGTCACCAGGCGCGCGACTGCCAGATCTTTTTCCGCGTGTGCCTCAAACACTCGCAGGACGTCATCGACCCGGAGCCGCCGTGCACGTACGGGAAGGCGCTCACCGAGATCTTCGGCGCCGACTCCAAGTCCATCTCCGGGAGCGCGCCCATCAGGGTGCCGTTCCACTTCAAGTGGCCGGTAAGTGGCGAAAGTCACGCGGGATTTAAATCAGCTTCAGCCATTGATAAACATGTGAAACACACTGAGCCACACGTGCAGGATTTAATGGATCATCTGGTTTATTTCAGGGCGATTTCTCTCTGATCATCGAAGCCTGGAACGCGGAGTCTTCTGGACTCGAATCTACAGGTAAATTCATGCTGCTGCTTCACCGCCAGGCGGCGCTGCTGTTCACGCCCACACACACACACACACTATATATATATATATATATATAGTATTTTCCGGACACCCCTATAACTCCCCCCCCCTCTGTTTCCTCCAGAGAACCAGAACAACCTCATCACCCGCCTGGCCACGCGCCACCGGCTCACCGTGGGGGAGCAGTGGTCCCAGGACGCGCACCAGGACCCGCACGGCGAGCTGCGGTACTCCTACCACGTGCTGTGCAACGCGCACTACCACGGGGAGGCGTGCTCCGCGTACTGCCGCCCCCGCAACGACACGTTCGGCCACTACACCTGCGACGCGGAGGGGAACCGCCACTGCCTGGAGGGCTGGAGGGGAGAATACTGCTCTGAGCGTGAGTACCCCCCCTCAGTTCTTATTCTAACGTTTCTTCAGACTAGGACAGAGGGGGGGGGGGGGCGAGAATAAAGAAAAGAACCTTGGCGCTTCATTTTTTTTAGTCCCGCGGCCTTGAAATTGTTAAGTCAAGCAGCCGAAAACTTTGAGCTTCTGTCGTTTCCTCAGTGTGTGTGTGTGTGTGTGTGTCTGCCTCCTTTTGTTTTGAGCTCAACAATGGGCCCCCGGTTGGCCCCCGGTTCGACTCGCCCACTTTTACCAGGGACACGCGCTGCGGCTTAATGCGCGCTGCCGTGCGTGAAAAGAGACGGCATGTGTTGCTTTTGTTGCGGGGGCCAGCTGCTGCGTTCAGTACTTAACAAGCACTTGTAGGCGTGTGTGTGTGTGTGTGTGTGTGTGTGTGGGGCCAGGGAAGGGGAGGGGCTGTTTTGTGGTTCAAACGGAGCACGCGTACTAATGTCCTCTCTCTCCTTCCTCCCATCAGCCATCTGTGCAGAGGGCTGCAGCGCCCAGGGTTTCTGTGAGTCTCCTGGGGAGTGCGTGTGCCGCCAGGGCTGGCAGGGCGAACGCTGCGACGAGTGCGCCCGCCACCCCGGCTGCCTCCACGGGACCTGCCAGCAGCCGTGGCAGTGCAACTGCAACGAGGGCTGGGGCGGCCTGTACTGCGACCAAGGTGGGATCAGAACCAAAAAAAACAATAATAAAATAAATGAAATCCGTCGAGGCGAGGTAACGGTGCTAACTGGTCCCCGCTTCCTCCCCGCTCCAGACCTGAACTACTGCACCAACCACAAGCCGTGCCAGAACGACGCCACCTGCACCAACACGGGTCAGGGCAGCTACACCTGCACCTGCAGGCCCGGCTTCACCGGCAAGAACTGCGAGGTGGAGACCAACGAGTGCGACAGCAACCCCTGCAAGAACGGCGGCAGCTGCACGGTAAGACCCACAACCCCGACCTTTGACCGCCCCCCCCGGCCCAGTTCCACCTGATCTGAACCGGCCTGTGCCTACAAACACCCGCTCACACTCGTCCTCTCCCCCCTCCTGCAGGACCTGGACAGCGACTACTCCTGCTCCTGCCCTCAGGGCTTCAACGGGAAGAACTGCGAGGTCAGCGGTGGCCTCCTGTGCTCCGACGAGCCCTGCTTCAACGGCGGGACGTGCGTGGAGGACGCCGCCGGCGCCGGCTACAGCTGCCTGTGCCCGGCCGGGTTCACCGGATCCAACTGCGAGAAGCGGATTGACCGCTGCAGCAGCGGCAACCCCTGCGCTAACGGTGAGAACCTGCTGCTGCTTTTAATGAACACGGAACAACAAGCAGATGTTTGGTCTGAGACAGGAGATGATAGGACTGATGGTAGATAGGCTGCTGCAGACAGGCCGGCGGCTGCCTGTTATCGGAAGAGGCTCCAGCGTTTCCTCCTGAATTTGATAGTAGACGCGTGAGATTCAGACCGATCGAATTGGGCCTTTAACAAAAAAAAAAGTTAAACCAAAAGAGGTTAAAGTGACCATGTTGAGATGGTCTCGTGATGTCTGGGTTCAAGCTTCACATCGCGATCCGTGCGCCAGATAAGCTCCTGGGTCGTCACGTAGGAAACCTGTCGACATGTCCCGTCAGCTCAAATATTTGCTGCTCTTTCTGCTCTCCACATTCAAGGAGAGTAAAAAACAACCGAGTTAAATTCACCTGAAGCGTTAGACACCCAGAGACAGTCTCTGGTGGTCCCTGGAGGACCGCCAGTCCTCCCCTAGGTCCTCATTAGGAACCCGCTTTCCTGCTAATCTCCCATCTGGACTCATTCCTGCCTGCCTGAGAGAAAGCGCCGGGCGCTCCGCTCCGTTTGCAGCGTTGCGACACACCAGCAGCCCAGAAAACGGCCAAATATGGAGCTGGAAACCAAAAAAACGCCTCCACTCAGACTTGTTTAAACTCCTCCAGAAAATTGAGACAGTGCAGGACCTGTTTTATCACGTCGGCCTTTTTCTTCTTATTCAGATCCTGCATTAAAACCAGACGCAAAGTGACCATGAATTAAGTGGAATTAAATAACCGTGACAATGAGGAAAGGTTGATCTCCTCAGGATGTTCTGCTCATGTTTCTCCTGCTTGACGCCACGTGTTGTGAACGTTATTTGAACCTTTAAATAACCTTCCTCCTCCTCTTCTCTTCCTCTGCAGACGGCCACTGTCTGGACCTCGGCCACCGCCTCGTGTGCCGCTGCCGTCCGGGCTTCACCGGCGCCCGCTGCGAGACCAACGTGGACGACTGCGCGTCCAACCCGTGCCGCAACGCCGGCACCTGCGTGGACGGCGTGAACGGCTTCACGTGCAGGTGCACGCTGGGATACGGTGGCCGGGACTGCTCGGTGCGCACCAGCCCGTGCGACCAGTTCCCGTGCGCCAACGGCGGCACGTGCTACGCCCACTTCAGCGGGCCCGTGTGCCAGTGCCCGGCGGGCTTCATGGGCGCCCGCTGCGAGTACCCGGTGAAGGCCACGGCGACGCCCACCGCCGCCGCCAGCTTCCCCGTCGTGCTGGCCGCCTTCGCCCTGGGCCTGGTGACGCTGACGCTGCTGGCCTGCGCCGCCATCTTCATCCTGCGCACGCTGCGCCGCGGCGGAGAGTCGACGGCAGCCGCCGCCACATCGGTGAAAAACGACCTGGAGGCCGTGAACAACCGCAACGCCGCCGTGGTCAACAACGGAGGGTTGCCCGGGGCGACGCTGGGCAGCCTCCGCGAGAAGGAGGCCTTCCTCATCCCCGGGGGGCAAGTCAAGGTGTCCAATAAGGACGCAGCGTTGGCGGAGAAGACGAACGACAGCATTGGCGTCTTTAAAAACAAGATGGCCGACTGCAACCTGGCCAGAGAGGAGCAGCATCTCGCCAAGAACAAGTTCGACCTGTAAGTATCCGAAGCTTCTTCTTTTCCTGTTTGTGTCTCGTTTGACTTTTAGTTTTTTCCTGTTGAATCTTTGCCGAGCTCGACACCAACCGTCTGCCTGTGTTTGTCCCAACAGTAAAAAGTGCGACTCGTCCATCATCATCCCTCCTCTCGGCTTCGGCAAGGACGGCCTCTACCACCCAGTCTTCATCATCCCAGAGCAGATGGATCAGTGTGTGTTTGCTACTGAGGTGAGCACTCGTGACAACACACACACACATCGCGTTAACCCTCTATAACATCACAATAGAAAAAAGTGTCAGAGGGCCTTATAAATTGCATGTCTTTCAAAATAAAAGCCCTCTTTTAGCACCCAACTTTTTAGTAAAATGAACACACGACCTGTTTTAAATTTGCGGTGATGCCGTACGCTGATGACTAACCGCTGTTCCTCCTTGTTCTTCTCAGGTTTAACCTCCTGTCTCCACACCACCGGCTTCTGGAACTTTTACTCTGAAGGCCTGAAGGTTTTTTTCTGTCCAGGACAGCTCAACCCAGAGGAACTACTCTACATTTATTATTTTATTTAATATTTATTCCTGCTGCTCAACGGAGGGAAAGGACTTTTCAAAAAATCCTTTTTTTCTTTGCTTCCATACGGACAATGTTCAGATGACGGTGATTCTGAAAAGAAAAGAAAAGGGCAGCAGAGAAGAGACTGAATGTCCTGCATCATTTGCACTATTTATCTTTTTTTATACCTTTTTTTAAAAATCTTAATATATTTTTTCCTGTCTGTATATGTGACATTTCTTTGGATTGAAAGTGAAAGCGAAGACAAACAAACTGGAACTGTCCTCGATTTATAAATATTAAAAAAAAGAGACTGGTGCCTTTCACAATAAGATGTCAATCAAGCCACGAGGACCCGCCCCCTGTCAGTGGCATCTCTCCAGTTTATTATTTTATGTTTTTGATTTTGATTTTTCTTGGAAAGAGAATCATGGCGTTGTTATAATAAGAAGAAAAAAGCAGCAGCCTCAACAATCAGCGTCCAGTCCTACAACTGAAGTGCCTCTTCTTAAAAAGAACTGCAGCAGGACTTAAAGCCAGTATTCACAACCCAGAGGTTGTTTTTTTTTTCTTCTCATCAAATCCTGTAATTACGTAGCTCAGAAAAACCAGCTGATCGGGTGGTTTTAATCCATCGCTTTACTGTAACAGGCGTTTTCTGAGCGTTTTCTGGAGGTTTCAGGTGAATCAGGGAGTTTGCACCTCTACGAACAATCGGCTGATCCTCGAGAGAAGATAATCTGTGTGAGGAAGAAGAAAAGGATTCACCTCATTTTTCTTCCTTTTTTGGCCCTGTTTATTTTGCTGTGAGTCGTCCAGCCAGTAAACAGGAAGTGACGGTGAAAACACTGATGTTCATTCACATTCCAACAACACTCATGTTGAATGCTGAATTCTTTTTTTACTTTTTGTTAAAAACAGTGAAGGACTCCAAAGAGTTTTTTATTCCTTCTTTTTTTACCTAATCCATTTGATACCAAAAATACATGTTCTGTGTAGTCGTGTCTGTTCTATCTTTGTTAATTTAAGAAAAGCGATGTGCAATGTGTACATATCCTCCCACCACATGGTTGTCCCCTATTTAATTTCACCCTGTGTACATAATGCTGTATTTATAAAAGAGAATTGTATATATGTCTATGTTATCTATGTCTGTCTGAATCAAGAAATATATTTTTTCATAAATAAATTAGAAAAACAATATTAATGCTGACGTTCTGTTTGGTGTTTTCTTTCTGTGTGAATGTGATTTACATTGATGAAATATTAAGTACAAATTGAAGGTATTTATTGATTATTAATTGATTAATTTAATGCTCAATTCTTAGCTTTACACTTCAGCTCCACTACATTCAAGGACATATTCTAATTTCTTTTAAAGTACATTAATTTAACAGCTTTTTATCAATCTTCAGAATATATATATATACTGATGCTATACATTATGCTGCATACTCAGCAAATAAGTGAAAATATCTTGTTTTTAGCACAAATAGTTCATTATTGAGTAAAGTTCTTATTGCATTGGCAGATAATTTATCTTAAGATTTATTTTCCATTGAGTGTTTTAAGAAACCAAAACATTTTCTGAACAGGTTAAAGTGAGTTTTTATGTCCTTTAATTGTTTCTGCTTAGTCTTATAGAACAATACATTTACAGCAGTAATCACATTTATTTGACCTCAAATAAATGTGATTACTATCATTTAAATTATAGGTTTAAATGTAATATATAAAGACCAAGAACAATTCAGGCTGTATTTAACACAACACAATAAGAGTTTTAAGTGAAATATCTGTTTGCTTAAAGCTGAGCTGTGTTCTATGTTATGGAGAAAATAATGTGTGTGTGTGTGTTTGTGTGTGTGTGGCTGATTAGGAGTGTGTGTTTAAACTATTTATATCAGCATATTATTTCTAATGAGACGTTTTCATGCATAAAGGCTTTTTTAGTTACAGCTTGTTTGCTTACGGGCATTAAATTAATGAATGTATGTAAATCTCTGTGAAACACTGAGGCAGTGGTTTCAAGGTTCAAGGTCCAGAGTTTAATTATTTTCCATTTGTGAATAGACCAGTAACCTAAACATGTTGGAATTATTGCAGCACTTTGAGTCAGCCAAGAAAAGAGTAGAATAATACAAGATAATGAATATATATATATATATATATATATATATATATATATATATATATATATATATATATCATAAAACCAGTCCAATGATCAGCACCTGCCAGTAAGCCCTTTGGTCATGGTGCTGATGTGTGTGTGTGTGTGTGTGTGTGTGTGTGTGTGTGTGTGTGTGTGTGTGTGTGCTTGTGTGTGTTTGTGCTTTAAAACCATCAAGCTGATTTATTATATTTAAAATAATCCACTCAGCTGTGCAGTTATCAGACAGAAACACACACACTGATTACATCACAAAAACACACACACATTCACACACACACACACACACACACATTCACACACACACACACACACACACACATACACACACACACACACACACACGCACACACGCACACACATACATACATTCACATACACACACGCATATAAATATATCAACACACACACACACGCACGCACACACACACACACACACACACACACACACAGACACACACACTCTCGCCTCCTGTCCTCAGGTTGAACTGTGAACCCCTCTGGTGGAGGTCAAAGGTCACCGTTGGGCTGGAGGTTCCTGTTTATTACAACTAGTCTGTGGTTAAAAATGATGAAGAAACATCGACTCTGGTGGTTCGTTAAAGAATTAAACTGTGTTTGTGTTTTAATATTTAGGTTAAAAACTAATCTGATGATCTGAAAACACACAAACTGTGATGTGTTTTAAGAAGCTAAGTAGCTAAGGTAAGTAGCTAAGCTAAGAAGCTAAGCTAAGAAGCTAAGCTAAGTAGCTAAGCTAAGAAGCTAAGCTAAGAAGCTAAGCTAAGTAGCTAAGTTAAGTAGCTAAGCTAAGAAGCTAAGCTAAGAAGCTAAGGTAAGTAGCTAAGTTAAGTAGCTAAGCTAAGAAGCTAAGCTAAGAAGCTAAGCTAAGTAGCTAAGCTAAGAAGCTAAGCTAAGAAGCTAAGCTAAGTAGCTAAGTTAAGTAGCTAAGCTAAGAAGCTAAGATAACAAGCTAAGCTAAGAAGCTAAGCTAAGTAGCTAAGTTAAGTAGCTAAGCTAAGAAGCTAAGATAACAAGCTAAGCTAAGAAGCTAAGCTAAGTAGCTAAGTTAAGTAGCTAAGCTAAGAAGCTAAGCTAAGTAGCTAAGCTACTTCCATGAACTCGTCTCTGAAGTCATTTTTTTTCTTTTTTACAAAACTCAAGGTTTTAAACCTGAAACTACAACATCTTTGAATGATAGTTTATCTGTTGACTGTTGATGGTTAATATCGTGTGTTTTTACCTTTTCAAAGCCTTTTTTAATAGTTAAACTATCTGGTACCAAGTTTATTATGATTTCACCACACGACAGTTTTAACTTTATTCCATAAATGACTGAAACAATTATTTGCTTGGGTGATTAATTTAAATTCTACTCCAATAAATACAATATTTACCCCTAAAATAAGCAAAATGAAAGTAAAAGTAAAATGTATTTTGCATAAGGGTCAGTGTCTAATTATGTTTGACAAGATGAGGAAGTGCAGTTAGTGTTCACGTTGGTTTCTTGTCATTTAAAAATCTATTGTACCATTTATTTGTACAAAAATCATGATTTTGTGTGACTTTTTGACAGAAAAATGTTGAATGGTGAAAAAGTGAAAAATAAATATTAAATATTTAATTCACCTATAATATAAAACTAGTTGATATCGTGTTTTTTTTTAGTTTTTTTTTTTTTTTTACTTTTTTGTGTTAATGTTTCAAACCTTTTTAGGAGAGTTAATCTACCTGGTACCAATCTTTTTTCTACTTGACAGTTTTTATATTCTTCCAATATCTTAAAACACTGAAAAGTCAAACGATCAGACAAAGAAGGAAGAAAGAAAAAGAAGAAGAAGAAGAAAGTGAAGAACACACAGATGAAACACACCTGTCATCACTCCATCACCGTCTCTGACCTTTGACCTCAACCCTCTCTCTTTCTCAGCTTGTTTTGGACACACATCGCCTGTCATGACACGCTGTGTGTGTGTGTGTGTGTGTGTGTGTGAGAGGAGGAAACAGGAACAGGAAGGATAAAGACATGAATCACTTCTGTTCCTCCCTCATTCTTCACGATGAACATTTCAGACACACTCACACACACACACACACACACACACACACACACACACACACACACACATTTTTCATGGTGTTCATTAATAGAAATAATAGCACCTCAGGTTTCATCAGCTGTTGTGTTTCCTGTCTGGTTCTCATGAATGAGACGGAAACATCAGATTTAACTAAGTTTACCCTTTAAAACATTATTCTCTACACATAAACATCTATTTTTGCATTTATTTTCCTATCAAGAACACTTGTGATTTAATACTTTTAGTTTTAGAACAAACATTTAGCTTCATAGGTTCATACTGAATATGCACAAACCAGCATTTATCTCCAGGTATAATCCTGTGTGATGAGGCTAAAATCATCTTTAATGTGTTGAGGCTCAGAAACATTATCACTGTTGACTGATTCATTTTACCTGTGACTTTACTGTTAAATCAGGATTTTTGTCCATATTTTTATTTTCCTGATTTACTTTTATCATCATATTAGAATAATGGACTGAGTTGTTAGGTTAATATACATAGAACTTTGTGATGTCACTAAGGAACATTACAGAATAAAGTGACTTTATTCCTGAACATTCTAGTGACTTTATTCCACTTTAACCTGGATTAAACTGTCCTTTCATTCCACAGTGAAAACTCTAAAGTTAAATTAAACTTTTTCATCACTTTCCCAGGTTCTTCTTTCCTGTTTTTTATTGAACGTAACTCATCAACATCCAGTTTTGACTTTTAGAAACCTGAGATGTGGAGAATTTACAATGAAGTGATGACACATGTTTAATGATGAAGATCCTGGAACTTACTTTATTTCTGCACATTTGGTGCAGATTTATGGAATTTATTGATAAATTATATTAAATTATTATTAGACATTTAGACTAAATTCCTATTAAACATTATACCCTAAATCCTTTATCACTCACTAGTATAAACTAGAATCATGTTTAGAGCTTCTTATTGATTCTTGATGAAAGATGTTAAATTATCATTTTATCCTAAAGAATAAAACATCCTCAGTAAAAAGTCCATTGTCCTATAGGACATAAAGAGTTTGATTCTTTAACTCAGGATTAAAGTGATTTTAGATGATTTAGGACTAAAACTCACTTTAGTCATAAAATAACTTTATTTGTTTTAACAGGGTGATGATGTGTTACCATGGCGACGCTCCTGATAAGAACTGACCCATAAATTCTCCTCCATCACCAACAGTGACAGATGAATGTTGTTTATAACCAGTATGAACAGGAGGAGTAATCAGATCTGTGTGATCAGAGCATGACGTTCAGTGTGTGTGTGTGTGTGTGTGTGTGTGTGTGTGTGTGTGTGTGTGTGTGTGGCAGCTTCACAACCTGCATGAGACTCATGTGTTTTCTATTTCTGTCTCTGTGAAAAGGTGTTCTCTGAACCGTGAAAGTCTCACTCTTCACCTCACAATAATAATAATAATTTAACAAACTGCTGCTTTATTTTATTTCAGGCCTTTTTTCTTGATTCTTCACTTTTCAGGTTCAGTCTTGACGTCACGAACAGAAACTTTTTTATCATGGCATCCTGCTGCTTGTTTCACATTGACTTTAATAGAGTTTTAACGTCATTCAGCTCATTTTATTCATAATCTGATTAAATACAAAATCCAACATGAGCAGATAAATGTCCTTAAAACTGTATTTTAAAGGGTTTTGACTTTATCAATTTGCCAAACACATTTCAAACAATGTTTAACTTTAATTTTGTTTATTTTAGGGGTGAATGATTTATTTATTGGTTAGAAATAAAATTGATTACCAAACCAAATAATTGTTTGAGTCATTTGTGGAATAAAGTTAAAACTGTCATGTGGTGTTATTCATAAAAACACTAAAAACACCAGATAGTTTAACTCTATTAAAAAAACACATAACTTTAAATAGTTTTTTATTCTAGGTGGAATGAATATTTAATATTTTATTATTTTTCACTTACTTGTCAAATTATTGTCCAAAATCATGATTTCTTTACAGAGATGTGTTTTAAATTATTTTCACCACCGTTTTTACTCATATTGATTTAATGTAAGAGTTAAGCTGATTTCAGATGACGAGACAAAGGGAGAAAATGTGAGTAAAAGTTAAGTGAATCTGCAGCGTTTTGTGTGTTTTTGTTTGTGTTTGCATTTTTTTTTTAATATTTGCATCATTTTCTTTTGCATTTGTCTTGTGGTTTTATAAATCTTCTGCTTTGTTTCCTGTTTGTTTCATGTGTTTGTGTGTTTTTAGTTTTGCAGCTTGTTTGTCCTCTGTCGCTCCCCGTAGGTAAATGAATTAATGATCAGAATTATGGACAAATAAATTCTACAAAATAAATAAAAAAGGGTGATGAAAAAAACCCAAAAAACCCAAACCCAGGTCACTCAGCGTGTCGTCGTGCTGAGCAGCTTCAAAACCCCCAAAATCAGCTGCTGTGACCTGGGGGGTCAAAGGTCGTCCACACAGGAAGTCCCAGAGCAACAGAAATAGAACAGACGGATCTGTGTGTGAGAGGTCAGGAAGAGAGGGAGGAAGGAAGGAGAGTTTCAGGTTGAGATGAAGGAAGCGACTCAGACCAGGTAAAAACTCCTGTTACGTTGAGTTGATGTCAACATGTTTAATTATCCCAAAGAACTATGAAAAACCTTCATTACAAACTCCTCTACTGTTAATATTCAGGGTTGCGTCTACACCTTCAACAGGTAAAGGTTCAATTAGGATAATTACAGTTTAAAGACCAACATTAAAACAACATATAACAATGAAAAATGCAGGTGATTTAATTCATTAATTCAATTTAATTCAGCTTTTACTGTTAATTCTTAATAATATCAACAGGTTAAGAGTATCATCACATATTATGATGGAGGTGACATGAGTTCATTGTTAATTTAACTGTATGAAAAAATGTGGCTAAGAATTTCTGTAAAATCAGTTTAAAAATGTCTAAAACCTGTAAATAGAAATGTGGAAAATTTAGGTTCAAACGTGAAAGAAAAGAGTTAATTTAGAAGTAAATGTTGTAAAAGTAAATTCACATCTACCTACCTGGTTCTCCTCCTCTTCATCTTCATCCTCCTCCTCCTTACATCCGTCTCGTGGTCGACCTTTGACCCCGCGCATCGTGGGAACGTCGTCAGGAGGATGAGTTGGCGTGACGACCAGGAGGAGATTACCACGGCGATGATGAGTCTAACAGAACCCCAACACCTGTCTGACACACACACACACACACACACACACACACACACACACACACACACACACACACAGTTGATGTTCCTGATGATTTTTCCCTGAACTTTTTGCTCAGTGAAAAACACAAAATAATTTTTATGAATTTTTATGATTTTACTTTAAACACCAGGTTTGTTTGTTCAGTTTCCTGCTCTACATGATGATAAATGTGGAATATCTGCACAAACACAAAGTTATTGAACTTTAACCTGAATCAGAGTAAACCTACAACATGTGAGGAGATACAGAAGAGTCAGAATCTATTTATGCTGATGTTACACAGCAAAGTTTAAAACTTAAAACAGGACTTAATTCACCTAAATCAGGAAAAAACACTTGAAAATAAAATAAATTATCTGCAATTAATAATAAAACCAGATCAGGAGATTATAAAGGAGCCAATTAAATAATCCCACAAACAGCTCCAATCTAAATAAATCTCTAAATAGTGGTTAGTTGCAGCTACTACTGATATTATATTAAACTATTTTATTATTGTATTGATGATGTGGATATTGATCATATATATTGATGCTGGAACAGGAACATACTGAGGTTTTCTATGTGATTTATTAATAAAACTCCAATGCTGAAACTCTGACTCTCTAACTTCATAGTGATTATTATAATATATAATATATAATAATAAAATAGCTGCTATTTCAGTTAAATTCTGAACCAGAACCTTTATTTTTCCTCTGTATTTATATTAAATAAATGAGTTTAAGCACAAAGATGAACATGATTTCAATTGAATTAAACTCAATTCCAGTTTATTGGCATAATATTTAAACGTGGCCATAGAAAGTACATGATTTTATATAAACAAAGAGCATTTATCGTTACAAGAAGCCAGTGAAGCCTCATCAGTGGAAGCTGAAGCGAGAACTGGTCTGTCTGTGATTCTCAGACCAGAGAAACTGGAGAAAGCAGGAGACGACGAGAGGAGATTTACAGCCTGCCATCAATCCGCTGTGGGAACAGACGCTTTAGACGCTGCCGCCATTCCTCACGTCTGAACCTGTTACAGCCCAGAAAGAGCAAAAACCAGGGACACAGCAGCTCCTGAACTTTAGGAGGTAAAACACACAGAGACGAGAACAACCTGTAGAATAAAATAATAAGTAATGAGTTTTATCCATAAATCACATAGAAACACTAATAAAGTATTTTATCTGTTCCTGTTCCAGCATCAATATATATCATCAATATCCACATCATCAATACAATAATAAATAGTTTAATATAATATCAGTAGTAGCTGCAACTAACCACTATTTAGAGATTTATTTAGATTGGAGCTGTTTGTGGGATTATTTAATTGGCTCCTTTATAATCTCCTTTTAAACATCTTACAGAAAATATTCTTCATGTTCTTAATGATCCTCAGTGATTTACAGCATTTTATGGAGCAATAATTCAACTTTAAAGACTGATTTTATTATTAATTGCAGATAATTTATCTTATTTAAAGATTGTTTTTCTGATTTGGATCAGTTTTGTTTGGTTTTAGGTATTTTTATCTAGTAAAATATAATGTTAAACATTATTTCCTCAGTATTTTAACTCTATTTGCTGTGTAACAGCAACATTATAAAACAAGTTAATAAAATATCCTGATGACATTTACGTCACAGCTTTTACATTAAAATAATCTCGTTAAACCTCATGTGAGAAAAACGTTAACGAGCTGCTCAATTAATTGAGGTGGTTCAATTATATTACTGAGTTAACATAGTTTCTGTTGTTCTGATCATTTCTTGTTGAACTAAATAATTTACTTTAATTTTCCAACATTTTTCTATTTAAATCCATTAGGGTAGAATTACTTCTACTTTTTATTTTTGGTAAATTATGTCGATTAAATCAATGTAATAAACTCTACATGTTTAAGTTAAACACCATCTAATTAAAACTTTTAGCTGCTTTTTCCTATTTTAATCTAACATTGATTGAATTTAACATTGAGACAAAGAACCAAACCAAATATTTCATATTTTACTCTTTACATACTGTTTTCTAATGACTTTTAATTGACTTATATATATATTATTTTAAGGAAGGGCAATGCATTTAGGAATTAAATGCACAAATATGATTCAATAACATTTTAAAATCTATTAAATAGATAAAACATGCGTCATTTTCCAGTGGTCGTACAGTGGTTGTTTTCTGGTTTGGAGCAGACATGATGTTAAAGACTAGAAACGTTCTCCTCCTTCATCACAGAGATGGACAGAACGTCTGAATCCTCACGTCAATCACTGAGCAGCTGATTTATAGACACGGTTTGTTTGTGTTTGTTTGTTTGGAATGCCGCGGGAACGCCGCAGGTTTCCCAGCAGGAAGCAGCTGTTTGCGTCACTGAAACGTCTCAGCATCCAGCTGAGGATCTGCAGCTTCTGCAGCTTCTGCAGCTTCTGCAGCTTCTGCAGCTTCTGCAGCTTCTGCAGCCTCTGCAGCTTCTGCAGCTCCTGCAGCTTCTGCAGCTTCTGCAGCTTCTGCAGCTTCTGCAGCTTCTGCAGCCTCTGCAGCTTCTGCAGCTTCTGCAGCTTCTGCAGCCTCTGCAGCTTCTGCAGCCTGAGGTTCACCACGTCACGCTGCGTTTCTGCTCACGTCTGAGGTACAAACCATCAGCTGTTTCCAGGCTGCAGAACCTCAGGACGTTTACACGTGTTGATGGAGTAAACCTGGATAACTTAACCTGTTCTCTAAGGATCCTCAGTGTGTGGCTTCTACCATTTTATGCACAAATATTTGGTCTTTGAACTCTGACCTTATTGATCATTGCAGATAATTTAGCTTATAACACGTTTTTTTCTGATTCAGATTTTCAATATTCTAACTATATTTGCGCTATAGCAACAACATAAATAGATTCTGACTCTGAGGGAGACACCTGAGATGTTTTAGATTTATTCTAAAGATGAAAAAGTCAAAACCTTCTTAAAATCCAGTTTTAGGAATCATTCATCAGGTCTCTATGAATGTACGTGTTGCGTTCATGTTGGTTTCTGGTCATTTAAAAGTCCATTTGCGTCGCTTTCATGTGATTTTATCAAATAAATCTTTTTAAAAGAGTTAAACTATCTGGTACCAAGTTTTAGGTAAAAAAAAATAGATAAAACTAAATTGAATTTGAAGGAAAACAGGTGAAAGCAATGATGATGTTTGAGGGACTTTGAGTTCAGTGGCAACAATGGAAATAACTTTAATTATTACGCAGATAAAGAGACAAAAATCAAGATTCAAAAATAAAGTTATATACAAATAACACACACACACACAAACACACACATACACACACACACACACACACACCCACACACACACCCACACACACACACACTCACACACACACACACACACACCCACACACACACACACTCACACACACACACACACACTCACACACACACACACACACACACACACACACACACACACACACACACACACACACACACACACACCACCCTCCTTCCATCACCTTCTATCTTCCAGTTCCTTTCAGTGGAACAACATGTACAGAGCTGTGAAAATGAGCAGAACACACACATGATGTAATGTTAGCTTAAAATACAAACCACAAAGCAGACCAGGAAGGATAACATGGACATGGCATTAACACACAGCTTTCAACTGTATTTAAAGACATTTGTAGTTTATATATTTATATGCAGCAGAAGTAAAAGGCCTGGTCCTGGATCAGGTTCAGTCTGGTCAGAAATTCACATATATAATTAAAATATTACTATTATATATGTTTATTATTGTCACTTTGCACATGAATTCATTCAGCTTCAAATTGTATTTTCCAATTCATACACTGAGGTGGAAATGCAGACAGAAATAAATAGAATTTACTGCTGTGTATATTTCTACATCATGGTTGTAATTAAATATCTGTCTCTGTCTCTGTCTCAGTAGAACTGATTTAATGCAGCAAGAAGCACAAACATGTCAGAATATCATTCATTTACCAACCGTACCTTGGTAGAGAAATATATAATCATCAGGATGAACAAAAGCTTTAATTTATAACCTCTTTCCTCTATTTCTACCAGACTTAACCTCTTGGATAAAATCAGGAAACCGTCACAGTCTGGATTAATCGAGTTGAGTTGAAGTTAACACAACAAGAAAGAACAAGTTAAATGATGAAAAAACCTCAGACAAAATCTGATTCTCCAACAAAGCAGCACTGATTATTATTATTATAATTATTATTATTATTATTATTATTATTATTATTATCATTATAATAATAATAATTATTATTATTATTATTATTATCATTATCATTATCATTATCATTATCATTATTATTATTATTATTATTATTATTATTATTATTATTATCATTAATAGTATTATTATTATTATAATTATCGATATTATTATTATTGTCATTATTATTATCATTATCATTATCATTATTATTATTATTATTATTATTATTATCATTATCATTAATAGTATTATTATTATTATAATTGTCGTTATTATTATTATTATTATTATCGTTAATATTATTATTATTATTATCATTATCATTAATAGTATTATTATTATTATAATTATCGTTATTATTATTATTATTATTATTATCATTATAATTATCGGTATTATTATTATTATTATTACCATTATTATTATCGTTATTATTATTATTATTATTATTATTATTATTATTGTTATTATTATTATTATCGTTATTATTATTATTATTATAATTATCGTTATTATTATTATTATTATTATCGTTAATATTATTATTATTATTATCATTATCATTAATAGTATTATTATTATTATAATTATCGTTATTATTATTATTATTATTATTATCATTATAATTATCGGTATTATTATTATTATTATTACCATTATTATTATCGTTATTATTATTATTATTATTATTGTTATTATTATTATTATCGTTATTATTATTATTATTATAATTATCGTTATTATTAATATTATTATTATTATTATCGTTATTATTATTATTATTATAATTATCGTTATTATTAATATTATTATTATTATCATTATTATCTCCGCAGCCATCAGAACATCCTAAATGCGTCTGAGCTCCCTCCTCCATCATCAGGGTGATGCTGCTTTATTCCAGGTGTAATCGTGTGTTTAACCTCATATCTGTTCTGTTTTATCTCCTGCATCAAACTTACCGTAGCAGAATTAAAAAACAACCTGAACGTTGAGCAATCTCCAGACCAGACGTTTGAATGAGGGTTTGCTGCTAATCTCTGATTTTTTATTTAGTGTTTTCCAGGAATGTGAGCTCAGCAGAACAGAGGAAGCCTCCCCCCCCCGACCCCGATAACCCGTCATCACCTTCACACAGCGCTGGTTGGGAAATAGGAGACAGAGGCCACGGGGGGTCAGGCAGATAAGACTGGGAATAGGACCAAAATAATGACAATAAGACACAGGACGCTGGGTCCTATCTGCTGCAGAAAACATACAAAGGGTCAATGACGAATCACAAATACACGATAGATAGATAAATCATTCAGCCCTAAAATAAAATAAAGTAAAAAAAAATTGGTTTGCATTAAAAATAATGAAAAACATAGACTCTGGTGGTTCGTTAAAGAGTTAAACTGTGTTTGTGATTTAATATTTAGGTTAAAAACTAATCTGATGATCTGAAAACACACAAACTGTGATGTGACTTTTTAGAAGCTAAGATAAGGAGCTAAGCTAAGAAGCTAAGCTAAGAAGCTAAGCTAAGAAGCTAAGTTAAGTAGCTAAACTAAGAAGCTAAGATAACAAGCTAAGCTAAGAAGCTAAGTTAAGTAGCTAAACTAAGAAGCTAAGATAACAAGCTAAGCTAAGAAGCTAAGTTAAGTAGCTAAACTAAGAAGCTAAGATAACAAGCTAAGCTAAGAAGCTAAGTTAAGTAGCTAAACTAAGAAGCTAAGATAACAAGCTAAGCTAAGAGGCTAAGTAAAGTAGCTAAACTAAGAAGCTAAGATAACAAGCTAAGCTAAGAAGCTAAACTAAGAAGCTAAGATAACAAGCTAATCTAAGAAGCTAAATTAAGTAGCTAAACTAAGAATCTAAGATAACAAGCTAAGCTAAGAAGCTAAGCTAAGGAGCTAAACTAAGAAGCTAAGATAACAAGCTAAGCTAAGAAGCTAAGATAAGAAGTTAAACTAAGAAGCTAAGCTAAGTATCTAATCTAAAAATCTAAGATAAGTAGCTAAAATAAGAAGCTAAGCTGAGGAGCTAAAGTAAGAAGCTATGTTAAGTAGCTAAGCTAAGAAGCTAAGATAACAAGCTAAACTAAGAAGCTAAGCTAAGGAGCTAAGATAAGTAGCTAAAATAAGAAGCTAAGCTGAGGAGCTAAAGTAAGAAGCTATGTTAAGTAGCTAAGCTAAGAAGCTAAGATAACAAGCTAAACTAAGAAGCTAAGCTAAGGAGCTAAGATAAGTAGCTACAATAAGAAGCTAAGCTGAGTAGCTAAACTAAGAAGCTACATTAAGTAGCTAATCTAAGAAGCTAAGATAACAAGCTAAACTAAGAAGCTAAGCTAAGGAGCTAAGATAAGTAGCTACAATAAGAAGCTAAGCTGAGTAGCTAAACTAAGAAGCTACATTAAGTAGCTAAGCTGAGAAGCTAATCTAAGAAGCTAAGTTAAGTAGCTAATCTAAGAAGCTAAACTACAGGGGATCCAGGGGAAGTTTGTGTGGATAAAATCAGATTAGACCAACACATGTGAAAAAAATAAATGAAATACAGACGCTGGACATTCACCCCTAAAATAAACAAAATTAAAGTGAAAGTAAAACTTTCTTTTGCATAAGAGTCAGTCAAAGATCATGATGATAAAGTGAAAAACTTCTTAAAATACAGTTTTAAAACATTCATCAGGTCTGAAAATGAACATTTTGTGTTTATGTTGGTTTATTGTCATTTAAAGTCCATTTGTACCATTTTTTAAAATAAAAATCACAGAATGTGCAAATGCTGGTTGCTATCAACTAGTTTTATATCTTAGGTGGACGTTTTTTCAGTTTTATCATTTTACATTTTACATCAAAACCGGTGTTTGTTATATTTTCCTGGAATATATGCAATACAGAACAAATAGAATATTTTAGTGTTCTAAAGCACATAAAAATATTTTATTTAAACCTTGAAACAAGACCAAACTGGAAGAAAAGGACTTGAAACTTGCAGCATCAACTTCCTCCTCAGATCATTGACTTGGTGAATCATTCAGCAGAAACCTGCTGACCACAGAAAAACACCCATTTATCCATTTATTTCTATTGGTGCATAGCGTTTACCTATGTGTATATATAACATATAATCCATCCATACATAACAATTCATTCATCTTTGTTTTTAACGTTGGGTATAACAAGGAGGCTTTTAATTTGAAGGACAGTCCCTTCAGCACCATTGTCTCACAACCAAAGCTTAACTTTTATTCACAATTTTGGATGAGTTTCACCAAATATCAAATAAAAATTAAACTCACTATTTCAGGTAAATACATTTATTTTATTTATTTATTCATTTTTTTTACATTTATTCCAATTTTGTAGATTTTTCTAGTTTGCTAAAACAGACAATGTGCAAAAATAAAAATTCCTAGTGAATGAAACCTAAGGTCACTTGTGACACTTTAAACATTTTTGTCAATTTTATCTTTTTTTTTTTTTTTTTTAATTAAATAAATAATTAATTAATTTTTAAAATCAATTTTGTCACTTTTGACACTTTAAACAATTTTGTTACTTTTGGCCATTTTTGTCTTTTTAAATAAAGTTTGCCACTTTCGTCACACCTGTCATTTTTATGATGTAAATGAATGTCATTTTAACATTCGTCACTTTTGTCATTTTTGTTGTTTTTGCCATTTTCATCACTTTTTTTCTCTTCTTTTAAAAATGCAGTTGTTTTTTCATTTTCATTTCTTTGTCACTTTCATCAAACATGTTTATCATGTTTGTGATTTCAGACGTTTCTTGTCACTTTCCTAATTTCCATGACTTTAATAACTTTTCTTGTGGCTCCTCTCCAGGCTGAGCCATGAGGTCCAGCAGACCAGGCCTGGTCTTCATTTACACTTTGTGTAGTTAAGGAGCCAGAAAGCTAAACATTGACGTAGCGTGTTCTACATGACGGAGCCTCTTCAGGTCATAAATCACCCTGACGTGTTTTGGCATCTCATAAACCTTCAGATTCAAGGATGTATTCGTCTGGAACTTCCTGCATCACGTTTCCTCATCAGGTTCTGGTGCGTCGAGGCGTTGTGTTCGAGGTCAGCTGACGCCGCGGGATTTTCAGGACGTGGAGCTTATTCTGGAAAACGGCTTCATTAGTGAAACAGAAATCAATTAATCACCGATTTTTTTTCATTTTTCTGTGACAGTCGAGTCGAGACACAATGGACGAGAGTCTGTGAGAAAAGAGGAAGAGGAAGAGGAGGGTTGTGGAGTCCATGAAAGAGCTGATAAGCTTCCACCAATCAGGGGCTTTTCCCAGGAGGGTAAGCTATGTGTGTGTGTGTGTGTGTGTGTGTGTGTGTGTGTGTGTGTGTGTGTGTGTGTGTGTGTGTGTGTGTGTGTGTGTGTGTGTGTTTTTAAGTTCCTCTTGTTGCTGTTCATATGAGTCGACTTTATGATGTATTATGAGAGTGAAAATTCCTCTCTTGTGTATTCTATGTATGTATGGTTGTGTGTGTGTGTGTGTGTGTGTGTGTGTGTGTGTGTGTGTGTGTGTGTGTGTGTGTGTGTGTTGTACAGTAACATGTGTATTAATCATTTATATAAATGAAGATTTTTCTCCTTCAATCAGATTCAGAACAGAATCAAACTCCAAAATAATTATATATTATTTCATTGATATATTGTATTCAACCAATTTTAATTTTATTTATTAGGGTTCCTTTTATTATAGCATGTTTTTTTATTCTCATAAACTCATCCAGCAGCTTTGAGAGAATCCAATTCAACTATATATTAAAATGTGCATCTTGTTTAATTACAATGTCCTTGTATATAATACGATCTATTATTTACTCATTTATTATATTTAAAAGTCTCAGTATAAATTCATCCTAAAGTCCAGGAGCTCTTTCATGATGTCTGTTACTAATAGTTATTACTGTTCTGTGCATAGTTGCAGGAATTTACAGGAACATTGTTCAATTCGCTGTTTTACAGTAAGAAACCGATTATTCTGGATAATGACGTCAGGCCTAAAACTGCACGACATTCAGGTTTTTTTTATTTCCCAAAAACCCTGTGAGTCAACAACAAACCAGAAGAAGAATTTAATGTAAATATAAACAGGAGATAACTTCAGCTGCTGCTGTAAATACTGAAAATACTGAAAATACTGAAAATACAGAAAATACTGATCAGTGCAATGAAAAAAAATAAAATCTATTACTATAAAAGCTTCTGGATGATTTAGCTGATTTCAACATGTTCAAACATATGAGATAAAATGTCAGAATTATGAGATAAAAAAGCCTAAAGTATGTGATTTACTTTATATAATTGAAATGAACATATTAAACTGTAAAAAAAAATATGGAAAATAGTTTTTATAAAGAGTATTGAAATCCAACCATCCCTCTATCTAGTAAAGTCCATTTGTACAATCTGTTTTTATAAAAATCCAGATTTAATGTGATTTTCTGACACAAAATGTCAAATGGTGAAAATGGTGATCTATATAATTATATTGATCATCAAATTATAATATAGTATAATTAAATATATATAACATAAAAAAGTTGATAGCATGTGTTTCTAAATTTTTAGATTTGAGCGTTACACTGGTCTCATATATATATATATATATATATATATATATATATATATATATATATATATATATATATATATATATAGTGTGTGTGATCTTATTCTTCTCAGTTAATAAAGTGTGTGAATCAGCAGCTGCTGTTGATCTGTTTTATTTGGCAGGTGAATCTGTTGGTTTCGTTTAACACGAGGAACTTTTTGAGAAAAGTCCAAACCAGAAGGAGCTGTTTGACTTCCTGTTTCCCGTCAGGAAGCAGGAATTACCCAGGTCGGTTTTACACGAACCCGCGGCAGGCTTCCTGCAGCCTGATTGGCTGCCGCCTGCAGGTGTGTTCACAGGTGGAGACGGGTTGGAGGTGCTGAATGATGCGTCCAGAAACAGGAGCAGGAGATGACAGGTCTGCTGCTGCGTTTAACGGGTTTAAC
Organism: Eupleurogrammus muticus; assembly: GCA_036785175.1. Taxonomy (NCBI): domain Eukaryota; kingdom Metazoa; phylum Chordata; class Actinopteri; order Scombriformes; family Trichiuridae; genus Eupleurogrammus; species Eupleurogrammus muticus. The sequence continues at coordinate 696,892 of JAYKQN010000052.1, read as the reverse complement.
ACAGGTGATTATTTAAATAAAGTTTTATTCATCTACATTTCAAACACGTTTCCGAGCACTGAACAATTAATTATTAAAAAACTACAGAATAAAACATTAAATAAATAAATAAGAGAAGAAAAAGAATTGACTGTGGATCTTGAACTTCTCTTGTTTTCCTGCAGCTGTTTTCCAGCTGTGGTTATTCCAGTTATTGATGAATCAGGATTAAAGGACTCAAATAATATTCCACGTCGACTTGAACCTGCATCATCTGAGGTGAATATAAAAGTGTGTAACTCACCTGTGGCTCATTCTGCAGTGTAATTAGCAAACAAACACAACCAGCACGTTCACATTCCATTAATTTCACTTTCTGTGTTTCAGTATGCAGAAGCAAGAAGGGAGTTGTTGCAGGCTTTTATTTTGAAAGACTTATTTTTTTTTGTGATGTTGAAAACTAAAGAGAAAAAATTGTTCAGAATCAATTTATGTTGATGTTATACAACAAATAGTTAAAATATAGAAAAAACAATTTCTAAAGATAAAAATACTCTATACTACTATTATATGTTTACTATTTAATACTTACAACCAAACTGGCCTAAATCAGGAAAATATCTTTAAATAAGATTTATTATTAATGTCTAATGATCAATAAGATCAGAGTTCAAAGGTCAATTATTGTTCCATAAAATGCTGTAAATCACTGAGGATCATTAAGAACATGAAGAATATTTTCTGTAGATGTTTAAAAGGAGATTATAAAGGAGCCAATTAAATAATCCCACAAACAGCTCCAATCTAAATAAATCTCTAAATAGTGGTTAGTTGCAGCTACTACTGATATTATATTAGGTTATATGAAGGTTATATGAAGGTTATATGAAGGTTATATGAAGGTTATATGAGGGTTATATGAAGGTTATATGAGGGTTATATGAAGGTTATATGAGGGTTATATGAAGGTACTCCTGCCGTGGTGCGTTCATGTGCCTCTGTACGTTCCAGTGATGGTCCACTCCCTGAGAACAAAGTGAATGTTTGACAGCAACGCATCACATGCTGAAAACAAGTCGGGTGCGTTTGAAGCTTCAACGCGTCGCTTCACAAACGGGAAAAAAAAAGTGTTTCGTTGCTGATTTGTTTGCTGATGACTGAGTGGAATATGTCAGCATGCTGGGAACGTCTTGATGTTGAGATGGCGACGCTTCACTTGTCGTCAGCACCGTTCAGTCCTGCAGCTTCACATGCTGCTGCAGACGAGTTATGCAACACACTCGATGTGCACAACACGAAGCGGAGAAGAAATACGTTGGTCGTGGTGCGTTCATGGGCCGACGTGAGAAGCAAAAGTGATGCATTCACATGCTGAACAGAAGCTTTATGTTATAAGAGATTTAAGCTCAAAGATCACATGAGATTTTGCATCTTTCTGCAAAAATATTCTAATTTCAGATGTTATGCAGAGATATTTTGCATCAGTGACTACTAAACTTGAGTAAAATCTAGGAATAAACTGCAAATTATTATTAGTTATAATTAATTATATTCAGTTTATCAATAGACTTTCACATGCAGAACAATTTCATCTAAATTAAAAATACTGTAAATAACCAAATCTACAATTTTTTTTGCCTGATTTTTATGACGAAAATATATTATAAATATTTACACAATTAATTAAATTTCATTTTATTTACAAAACAGGAGAAATGACTTAAGTTTTACCAATTTAATATATATCATGTATTTAGTACAATTAGTGTAAATGAGTAGAATTATCTTAATTGTTTGTTTTAATTGTTTTTCAAACAAAACTTGATCCAAAGTCAAAATTGAGGAATTAAAAGGTCTAAAATATGATATGAAAAGACAACATTAGGTTAAAAAGTTGAACAATTTTATAAGAAAAATGAAGAACAATTTATAAAATTAACAATTTATATAATTGTTAATTATGCATAAAACATGCACAAAATATGCAGTATATTGTTTTTTTATTATTCTGTAAACCATTTGAACAAATCTCTATAATTATAGCATAATTATGGCTATTAATTCATGTATTTACTTTCTGATGCGATGAGAGGAATAATCTTCCACCTTATTTGTTTTGGAACTTCCTCATTTTATGCATTTAGAGTCTAAACGGCCTTTTGACCTCTGGCGTCTGACAAAATATAAATTGTGGGAAATGCACGCCACATTCATGGAAACCACATGACGAACCTCAGGCACGAAAAACTCCCACAATCCCCTGCTAACAGGAAACGTGGTGGAGATCCTCGTTTCAGAGCCTCGACCACAAACTGCAGCTGATCGCGTTTCACCGTCCAACAACTGAACCAGAGAAGCTCAGAAACAGGAGACTCTGGTGTTTGATGTGATGGGAAACGCGTCAGAGACGTTATTTTGCAACTACTGAATAATTGTAGTACTTTACTACTGAGTTAAGTAGATTCAGTCAATGTAGTTAAGTCTGCGTAGTTTAACTCTACATATTTAAGTTTATTCTAATTAAACCAATGAATGAACCAAACCAAATACTTTACTTGTCTGCACATTAACCGACATCATACAGACATTTTTTAATTACTTTTAATTGAGTTAAATTAACTTGTTTTAAAGAAGGGAAAATATTTTAGAATTAATTAAAAAATATAAGATTTAATACGACTTTAAAATTTAATAAATAAACCAGATAAAACATGGAACATTTACATATTTTCTCAGTGTATAAACCTGTATGTGAATTTAGTTTCTAGTCATAATTATACTATACAATTTAGGAAAGTTCAGGGCAGAATTTCACCGACGAACACAGGAGACACTGAAAACTCTGTTTTGTGATGTTCAATGTTCCATTTCTTAAAATAACTCAGGATTTCAGCTTTCGATGACAGACCAATTTATAGGAATCCGTCTGTTCCGTCTTCTCCTTTTCTGAACAAAAAAATGTTTTTCTGGTGACGCTGGTTTGCTGGAAAATCTCACACCACCATCTTCTTGTCGGGAAGCAGAGATTACACAGATTACTGTAAACTGTTTGAATGTGCTTCAGGGTTATTTACTCTCTGCTAAACTTATTATAAACACAGTTCACTTCTGGGGTGAATGACAGCATCCTCTGTCCCAATATTTCAGTAAGTGGCTGCATTTAATCTGTTTAAATCCTGAACCCACTGACACCAGACATATGTACGTATGTCATCCTATTATAATAATTATCTAGTCATTTTTACTAAAGTGAGTTTCATCTGGGAAAATAATCCTGAGTTAAAGAATCAGACTCTTTATGTCCTATAGGACGATGGACATTTTACTTTTTTCTGTCCCAGTCAGAATAAATACGTCCATGAAGGTTCTGTTGATCTTGTAGAGTTTATAGAAATTCAACTGGACGGACTTCTTAGTGTGTTTGAGGACATTTCATCCGAGAGGTTTCTTCAGCTCTGAGATTTAGTGAAAGGAAACCCAGGAAAGTTAAAACTCAAAGTGGTTGTGAAGCCAAATAACACGCTTGGTGCCTCCAGGTGTGAATAAGTTATCATTTTCCTAGAAAAAGCTCCAATACAACATTACATGATTCAGAACGGTTATAACTGACCTCTGTTTGCTTTATATATATATATATATATATATATATATATATATATATATATTTATAATCATATTTATATATACCTGTATATATCTGTATATTGTTTTTTAATTTAATTTTTAAAATTTTTTTCCTTTTTAAATGTTTAAAAACATTTTTGTATCTTTTCTAACTGCTGCTGTAGCACTGTAAATTTCCCCACTGTGGGACAATAAAGGAGCTATCTAATCTAATCTAATCTTAATCCAGTGCTTCTCAATTATTCTCTGACTATTCTCTTGACTTTTGCTTCTCAGCATGATTGTGGTGTAATGTCTTTAATTTCTTTGTCTCCAACATTTCAGACTCAGTAACAACAAACAAATATGTTTTCATGGTGTCACTTGGTGTCTACACTTCATACTCATACTCTGTGCTGTATGCTCCCTGTGAACACTCTGCTGCCCCCTAATGTAGTGGAGGTGCAATTTCACCGTAAAAAAAACACTGCACTGAGTCGATGCATATGACTTCTTTAGTCCTTCCCTTAAACCATCGGTCTTCCCCATCCAACAGGACCATGGAGTCCAGACGAGTCTCGTCCTGATGAGGTGGATCTTCTATGTTTAGGGGTTGTTTGGTTCCACCTGGGCAGAGAGAGCTCTGAGCTCCTCCATGATTCAGGACAGAATATACAACATTACTGAGATTACGCCCTGGTGTTCTGTTTTTGGGGTCCACCAGTCTCTAAAATCCACCTGGATCTGGTGTTTGTGGATAAAGCTTACCACACATGGAATATGTGGCAAGCTTCAGAGTGTTGTCCAGATGTGTGTTAATTACTTCTGCTTGACATCTGCACACAAGGGATCCTTCTGGACTATTAATAACCCCTAGTTACGACTTTAGTGGGTGGTAGGAATCAAACAGAAGGTACTGGTCTGTAGGTGGACCTTCTTGTCTGAGGACACTGCACAATCCAGAAGGGCAACCTGGAACCTTGGTGTCCTCCCTGGTAAACTGGATGTTCTAGTTAACTAAGTTCATACGTTGGGTGAAGGCCTCCACTTCTTGGGTTTTGATTTTTGACCCACGTGTCGTCCACATAACTAAACCAGTGGCTGGTTTTTGTTCCTCTGAAGTTCAGAGCTTCTCCACCTCCTCCTCGTATAGGTTGGTCATGATAGGACACATTGGGGAACCCATCTCACAGCAACGGTTCTGTCTGTAGAAGATATTGTTGTATTTACAGCAGGTTGTGGAAAAGCAGGGTTGCAGTTCTAGTGTGTAAAGTTCTGTCTCATCCAATGGGACCATGGCTTCATCCAGTACCGAAACAAGGTCCAGGATTTTGTTTGTGAAGTCTCTGGACTCATGTCTGTGGTGTGGAGTGTTTTCCTTCTTGGAGATGTTATTTGTCACTGAGTTAATGCAACTGGTTCAAGTGGAGTTCCTTCCTATTTGGGGGGGTCATAAGGGCCTGGAGTAGAAAAAATGTCCTCAGTAAAACCTTCTTTGTCCTTGACATAAAGAGTCTGATCCTTAAACTCAGGATTGATGTGATTTTACCAAATGATTTAGCACTAAAACTCACTTTAGTAAAAATGACTAGATAATTATTATAATAGGATGACATACGTACTTATGTCTGGTGTCAGTGGGTTCAGGATTTAAACAGATTAAATGCAGCCACTTACTGAAATATTGGGTAACAGAGGATGCTGTCATTCACCCCAGAAGTGAACTGTGTTTATAATAAGTTTAGCAGAGAGTAAATAACCCTGAACAGTTTACAGTAATCTGTGTAAACACGGACAAAATGATGGTGTGAAATCTTTCTGATTAAAAACAGCGTCACCGGAAAAAAGGTTTTAGTCAAAAAAAAGAGAAGACGGAACAAAAAGCTTTGTCATCTAATGCTGAAATCCTGAAAGTAGTTATTTTTTTTAAAGGAGCATCTTTTTTACATTGGTTTCAGTGCCAAATCCCTCTTTTAAAAAGAGAGAATTTGATGCTACAAGACTCATATAAGCTTAAATACCTGAGTTTCCAGCAATAAATTCCAAAACACAAAGAATCTATGAAGCTTACAAAATAAATCATAGTAAAAAGACAATTTACCAGCTTCATGATGTCGGCTGCTTCAAGAGTCAAAGGAAAAAACTCTAAAAATGATTCTAAGTGATAAAGGATGTACGCTAAAACATTTTCATAGTAATTTAGTCTCATAACAATAATAAAATCATCCTCAATCATTGCGTGATGATGCTGCCACATCTGGTGGTCAGATTCTCAGATTTTCCCAAAAACTTCACTCCATTAATTTAATGGGGTGAAGATGTGCTGGTGATGTGTTTTTTCTCTTCATTCCTTCTTCTGTTTATCTTGCATGATTACATTTCTTCAAATCAGTGACCTCTGACCTCGCATCCTGTTGTTTTGTGCGTTTTTTGGGTTGTTTGGATTATTATGAAACAGCAGCTCCTGGAAGGACGAAGACACTTAAAGACACTTTTTTTTACATTTAATTCCCGATCCAACATCATGTAATCAGCTTCTCCGTCCTGTTTGTGTCTCTGTTTACTTTATATCTCAGCCTTCATCTGTTTCACAGCCTGGTCTGGCAAGACTGTAAAGGTGCAGAAATATTCAGAAACATCTGCTGCGTGGGTGAAAAACAATTCAGTGACACAGAAATGCTGATGAATGACGTGGAAAGGAGCTACGGCAACTGCAGGAACAACCTCAGTAACAACTTCAGCAACAACCTAATAAAACAAAAGCAACAACCTCAGCAACAACCTAAGAAACAACCTCAGCAACAACCTAAGAAACAACCTCAGCAACAACCTAAGAAACAACCTCAGCAACAACCTAAGAAACAACCTCAGCAACAACCTAAGAAACAACCTCAGTAACAACCTAAGAAACAACCTCAGTAACAACCTAAGAAACAACCTCAGTAACAACTTCAGCAACAACCTAATAAAACAAAAGCAACAAGCTCAGCAACAACCTAAGAAACAACCTCAGTAACAACCTAAGAAACAACCTTAGTAACAACCTTGGTAACAACCTAAGAAACAACCTTAGTAACAACCTCAGTAACAACTTCAGCAACAACCTAATAAAACAAAAGCAACAACCTCAGTAACAACTTCAGCAACAACCTAATAAAACAAAAGCAACAACCTTAGTAACAACCTCAGTAACAACTTCAGCAACAACCTAATAAAACAAAAGCAACAACCTTAGTAACAACCTCAGTAACAACTTCAGCAACAACCTAAGAAACAACCTTAGTAACAACCTTGGTAACAACCTAAGAAACAACCTTAGTAACAACCTCAGTAACAACTTCAGCAACAACCTAAGAAACAACCTTAGTAACAACCTTGGTAACAACCTAAGAAACAACCTTAGTAACAACCTCAGTAACAACTTCAGCAACAACCTAATAAAACAAAAGCAACAACCTTAGTAACAACCTCAGTAACAACTTCAGCAACAACCTAATAAAACAAAAGCAACAACCTTAGTAACAACCTCAGTAACAACTTCAGCAACAACCTAATAAAACGAAAGCAACATTCTCAGTAACAACCTAATACACAACCTAGGCAACAACCTCAGCAACAACCTAAGAAACAACCTCAGTAACAACCTCAGTAACAACTTTGGTAACAACCTAAGAAACAACCTTAGTAACAACCTCAGTAAGAACCTAATAAAACGAAAGCAACAAGCTCAGCAAGAACCTAAGAACCAACCTCAGCAACAACCTCAGCAACAACCTCAGCAACAACCTTAGTAACAACCTAATAAACAACTTCAGCAACAACCTCATCTGCTCTTGTCTCCAAAAGTTAGAAATTTGATCAGTAGATTTTGAGTAAAAAGCAACAGGATCTCAGGATCTAACAGCTAAATACTTATGGTGCTCAATAGTTTTTTAATGTGTTTTATTCATTCAAATTTATTGAAGTTTAAGATACAGAAAAACAGCTGAAAGTTTTAATTAGACTGGATTTAACTTTATTAAATAGTATTATTATTAAATAAATCTTCAAAACTGATTTCAGTGTAGTTTGTGATTCTGGCTGAATCAGAAAAAAACCCTTATGGATAAAGGATATTAAATAAATAATATAATAGATAAATCTTTTATTCTCTGTGATCTTCACACATTAAACAACAAGCCCCAATCAGGCTGAAAATGTTTGTTTCTCTCAGTCGATCAGGCGTCAAGAAACCAGGAATCGACCAATCACAGGCCGGCAAACACACAGAGGAATTCTAAACAAGGCGAGGAGAAAAATGCGAGTTTTCCTGCCGTTTCCTCTCTGATCGACTTCCACACGGCGAGTAAACGCTGTTTAACGGAGGCGATTCTATAAAAAGCTCAGAGGAAGACGTCCATTTCCTGTCTGCTCACGTCCGCTTCCTGTTGGCGAGAACGTCCGATGCAACGATCTGATGCTGCACGTTTATACACAACAGAGTTTATTATTATAATTATATATTATAATATTGTAAAACATTACTGCAGCAAGATTTAGTTTGTATTATGTGATCTGTATTTATATCAAACACATCAAAAAATAAAATAACAAAAAACATGAGATGAGACTTTGAGCCAGAAGTAAAAGGTGAGATATCAATTTTACATAAAAATCACTCATATATTATTAAGGTGTAAATCTTATATAATTTTTCTCAATCTTTAGCCTATCTGCATGTGTTTGTGAGCTAACATCTGTACTAAGCAGTTAGCATCCGTGCTAAGCAGTTAGCATCCGTGCTAACATCCGTGCTAACCTGTTAGCATCCGTGCTAACAGCTTTGCTAATCTGTTAGCATCGTGCTAATCTGTTAGCATCCATGCTAGCATCCGTGCTAACCTGTTAGCATCCATTCTAACATTCATGCTAACCAGTTAGCATCCGTGCTAACATCCATGCTAACCAGTTAGCATCTATGCTAACATCTTTGCTAATCTGTTAGCATCGTGCTAATCTGTTAGCATCCATGCTAGCATCCGTGCTAACCTGTTAGCATCCATGCTAGCATCCGTGCTAACCTGTTAGCATCCGTGCCAACATACATGCTAACCTGTTGGCATCCGTGCTAACATACATGCTAACCTGTTAGCATCCGTGCTAACATTCATGCTAACCAGTTAGCATATATGCTAACATCCTTGCTAATCTGTTAGCATCTGTGCTAAGCTGTTAGCATCTGTGCTAACATCAGTGCTAACCTGTTAGCATCCAACAAGTTAACAAGTTATTTAATATAGTTTTTTACTCTTTTATTGGCTGACTCAGATCTTTGGCCGTTGCTTAAATGGCAAAAGAGGAACTTTGAGCTTTGTTTTACAGATTGTGTGTGTGTGTGTGTGTGTGTGTGTGTTTGTGTGTGTGTGTGTGTGTGTGTGTGTGTGTGTGTGATGATCAGGTGTCAGCGCTGCTGCTGTTTCTGTTCGACTGGAAATGACCCAAATAAAATAAACCTGTGGTGCGTTCAGGTGCTGCGCGTCTCTTCACGCCTCGGCTGCTCTCAGGTATGTGGCCCTGCCGGTGCCCAGTGGAGTCACAGTCCTCACACACACACACACACACACACGCGCACACACACACACACACACACACAGATGTGGTTGCAGTACGCTGTAAAACTTTGCTGTTAAATCTGCAGTTATTTACCATGTTAAACGCAGTAATGTTACTGTAACTGTGTCTGTAAAATATCACAATTCTGTAAATATAACAGAAATTGTAATAAAAATTTGATTTTTATTTTACAGTTGATCACCAAATACCGTAAATACAAGTACAGTCATACTATATAGTTGCTCATTACTTGTGCATTTAATCACCTAATATTGTAGATACAACTAAAAATCACAGTTTTTAATTGAATTTTATTGTAGAATTAATCTCTTAATACTGTAAAAACAACAAAAATTGGACTATTTCATTGATTTTATTTTACAGCAATTAGTACTGTGATACTGTCAATTGATTACAAGTACAGTAAATGAACATTTTTAGGGTTTTACAGTGATTCAAGAGATTAAACATGAAATGTTGAAAATCAAAACATATAATAACTATAATATAATAAATATAAATATAAAATATTACAATAAATTTAAACACACACACGATAAGGTCATTTGCACTCAGAATCTTTTATTTGATGAACTCACTTGTCTAAATATTGACAAACATTTATCTGCTGCTAAAAGCATTTTTTATCCCTGTGATGGAGGATTTCCAGAGTAAAATTATGATCATAACTTAAACCAATAAACCCTTAAAACCTAACCCTTAAGCCCCTAAAGCCCCTTACCCTTAAACCCAAAACCTAAAACCCTGAAAACCCTTAAACCCTAACATTAAACCCTTAAACCCTAACCATTAGATCCAATGTCTCCACATTTATTTAAGGTAGATTTGAAGCTCATATGAGGCTTTACAGTCTGAGTTATTCACTTTTAGCATCAAATATGAGAGTATGCCACCAAAAAAACATAATTTTAGCACTAAAAACCCAATATTAGCTTCAGATTAACTTTAAATGCAATTTTACAACAGGACGAGCTGTGGATTGTCAGTAAAAACCCGTCTCAGCTCCTTTTTTCTGTGGCTTTAACACAACGAAGACGAAACCTGTTGGAGCCAAGTTCATCCTCCCTGACCTCGACCCCCCGCCGGGTCATTAGCGTCATCATTGTCACCGCCTGATGCGAAGCGACGGCTCCGTCCCCGTGGACGACGCTAGCCGAGCTAGACGAGGTCCAGGTTTAACAGAACGGGGGCAGCGGGGGGGGGAATAGTCGTGTCTCCTCTGATTTGGTGTTTGGTCCAGATCCGTTTTGTTTTTACATCGGAGAGACTGAACATTAACTCCATGTGTTAGTAGAGTATAAACCTGTCTGTGAAAGTGAATGTTTTGCTTCTACAGACAATTTACAAGCTGTGAAAAACCCTGTTATACATCATTTCCCTATTGTAATCATAACCTACGTCACCTTTAAAGGTTTTGGGACGGTTGTGATGTCAGAAAGTTTGTCACACAAGTTAACACAAAATAAGGTGTTTAAAAAAAAGTCTTTTGTGTCAAAAGGTGATTCCCCCGCTGTTAAAAAATAACTTACCTGTAGTTTAACACACCTGAGTTTGTTTCTGTGGCCACGCCCACCACACCTGACACACCTGTCCTCAATCAAGAAATCCCTTAAATAGGACCTGTCTGACTAAGTGAAGTTCAACAAAAGATCCTCTAAAAGCTAGATGGCATTGTGTGATGTAAAGGAAGAAATGAAGTCATTGAGATCTAGAAAAGTTATAAATCCACTTCTACATCGTTTAGACTCCAGTGACAAAAACGTGGAGCAGTGAGAACCTTCCCAGGAGTGAATGACCAACCAAAACTACAAAAAAGAGCAGCGACTCATCCGAGAAAGACCAGGACAGCATCCACAGACCTGCAGGCCGCTCGCCTCAGCTCAGGTCAGAGGTCATGGGTCCACACTAGGAAAGAAACTGGGCTGAAACGGCTGCATGGTAGAGTTCTACAACAAAAACATTAAGACTCGTCTCAATTTTACCAGAAAACATCTTGATGATCCCAGAGATCTTTTGGGGAAAAACATTAATCTGAGAACTTTTTAAAGATGTGTCAGGAAAAAGTAAAGCTGCACTTTAGTAAATTAACCGTAATATATGAGATAAAGATAGGATAAAACTTTATTGATCCCACAACGGGGAAATTTGTCTGTTACTGCAGAGTAAAGAAAATAAAATAAAATAAAAGCTATAATAAATAAAAATACACAACACTATGTACAAAATTCGTAGAATTTGTTGATCAGCATACACAGTATGTATTATGGACATAAAAATGGAGAAAAATACTAATAAATAACAAGAAAAAAGTATGAATAAGCAAAGCATATATACATACATACATGCACGTACATACCTTAATGCATTTCCCCCTCACGTTACTTCTACTTTTACCACCATAGCATCTCTACTCTGATGGATGAGAAGCCTCGTTGAGCGGTGGAGTTACACACAAACACAACTGAGTTTCACTTTTGTTCAATGAAGGTTTGTCTCCTCTAAAGGTTTATTTAGTTCACACATCGAAGCCTTTTCACCTGTAAACGCTCATTACTTCCTCTTCCTCTTTTCCTTTTTCAACATAATGAGAAAATGTGTCATGATGGAACCAAGCAGAGAGTAAAACATGAATCTGCTGCTAATAATCACATTTATGATTCACTTCATGTTAATGTTGAGTAACTCACACCAAGATAAATTAAAGCTGCCAGTGAACAGAGTCAAATGGGTTTAGAAAAGCGGTTTATTCACCAACAGGGGAACATTAACCCAACGAAAAAGTCTACTTCATGTTGGAGAAATTTATTCTATAAACATGTCTCACCTTTATAGAATATTTACTCTACTTTTCTCTTTTATATAAGCACTTATATCTGTTTTTATCTTTTTTAAAATGCCTACTTTTAATATTAATTGTATATATTTCAACATGTTTGTGGGTTTGATTATTGTATCTTCCTTTTATATCCGTTTTACTTATTTTTATGCTCTTTTAGCTCTTATCTATTAAAACAAAGTAAAACAAACGTGTTAGAATTTTAAAACCTTATTTACCAAATGAATTTACCAACTTATTTACATTTTTTTTCAGACAGCCATAGGAATTAGGAATTATTACTGAAGGGAATGAGATCTTCTGTTATTCAATTTTCTTTATTTGTTTTGAAAAGAGGACTGAGGATATTCTCATTTTAATATAAATACACAACCCTTAACTCCTACTAGAAAACAGGTCCTCTGGTCCCTGTTAATCTAAAGCCTTAAACCCTTAAGCCCTTGAACCCTAACATAAAACCCTTAAACCCTAACCCTTAAATCCTTAAGCCCTTAAACCCTAACATAAAACCCTTAAACCCTAACCCTTAAATCCTTAAGCCCTTAAACCCTAACCCATCAAGCCCTTAAACTCTAACCCTTAAGCCCTTAAGCCATTAAACCTTAACCCTTAAGACCATAAACCCTAACCATTAAACCCTTCAACTCTTAAACCATTAAACCCTAACATCAAGCCCTTAAACTCTAACCCTTAAATCCTTAAGCCCTTAAACCCTAACCCTTAAACCATTAAACCCTAACCCATCAAGCCCTTAAACTCTTACCCTTAAATCCTTAAGCCCTTAAACCCTAACCCTTAAACCATTAAACCCTAACCCATCAAGCCCTTAAACTCTAACCCTTACATCCTTAAGCCCTAAACCTTAAGGCCTTAAACCCTGGCCATTAAACCCTTCAACTCTTAAACCATTAAACCCTTACATCAAGCCCTTAAACTCTAACCCTTAAGCCCTTAAGCCTTAACCCTTAAGCCCTTAAACCCTAACCATCAATCCCTTAAACTCTAACCCTTAAATCCTTAAGCCCTTAAAGCCTGACCATTAAACCCTTCAACTATTAAACTATTAAACCCTTACATCAAGCCCTTAAACCTTACCCTTAAGCCCTTAAGCCTTAACCCTTAAGCCCTTAAGCCATTAAACCTTAACCCTTAAGACCATAAACCCTAACCATTAAACCCTTCAACTCTTAAACCTTTAAACCCTAACATCAAGCCCTTAAACTCTAACCCTTAAGCCCTAAACCCTTAAACCCTTAACCCTTACTAACACACAGATCCCATGTTCTGTGTCCCAGAACAAAGTGGGAACTAGAATCTGGGAACATCAGGACCTGATCAGAGCGTCGTCACATTTCATTGGTAGAAAGTAGAAAAACTACTGAATGAGTGACTTCCTGTTTGAGCAGCCTGCTTCACTGTAACTCGTGTTGTTTACAGACTCTGAGTTTTTCGTGGGCGTTCCAAGAGCCTTTTGTTAAACAAGTTAAACTTCAACACGACGCACACACACATTGAACATGAGGTCACTGCCAAGAGTCAGATGAACACGTTCCTGCTGCTGTCGATGGTCCTGGTTGGGCTTATTTCAGGTTATTTCATGTTGGTGGAACCGAGACGAGCAGGTTAAAGGTGGAGTTGGTGTGTCAGGTGTGTCAGCTGACGCTCAGGTTCAGGTGAGATCCTGTCAGCCACTACAACTAATCTGTGATTACCACAGAGGAAGAAGTTCCAGCGAGTCCAGGATCAGCTCACATTCCAACATGGTTGTTTATGAAAGGAAACGATCAACAGTTTATAGAGTGGATACGATTCAGTATCGAGTCTTTTTCACACTGTTCGATTGGAATATTATTCCTTTTTTTTTTTTTTCTTTTTTAATTTACCGCAGCTGTCAGAGCAGATGTTGTTGTTTCTGCTTGGAAAAAAAAACACAATGTTTGATTAAGAAACTGACAGTCTGAGTTCTGGCTTTCTGCTTCACGTCTAACCAGGTCTGAGCTGAGCGGATTTGTGATTTATTTATTTATTTTATTGATATTTTGATAATAACTTAATAATAAAAAGTAAGATAAGATAAGACTTTATTGATCCCACAACAGGGAAATGTGTCTGTTACTGCAGCGTACAGAGTAAAGAAAAAGAAAATAAAAGCTAAAGAAGATAAAAATACACAACACTATGTATGAAATTCGTAGAATTTGTTGATCCGCATACACAGTATGCATTATGGACATAAGAATGGGGGAAAAATACTAACAAATAGCAAGAAAAAAGTATGCATAAGCAAAGCATATATACATACATACATGCACGTACACACATATTTACATATTTGCATATATATACGCACATACACACATGTACACATACATAGCTAATGAATACTTAAGGTGCAGGATGTGTGTGTCTAGAGAAAAGAAGTGAAGTGCGTATCAATAAATTTAATAAATCTGCAGCCAAATATTAGGAAATAAAGGAAGTTCTAGAAGCGTTCGTCACATCTCAGGTTTCCATTTTTGGACTAAAGTGAGTTTTTAAATCATCTGGTAAAATCATTATTCCTGAGTTAAAGGATCAGACTCTTTATGTCCTATAGGACAATGGACATTTTATATTTCAGGATAAAATGACAATTTAACATCTTTCATTAAGAATCAAGAAGAAGCTGTAAACATGATTCTAGAATCAGTTTCTACTCAGTGATAAAGGATTTAGACTGTAATGTTTTATAGGAATTTAGTCTAAAAGTCTAATGATAATTTATTATAAGGTGTTGTACATGTCAATAAATGTAATAAATCTGCAGAAATAAAGGAAGTTCCAGGATTTCCATCATTAAACATGTGTCATCACTTCATTGTAAATTCTCCACATCTCAGGTTTCTAAAAGTCAAAACTGGATGTTGATGAGTTACGTTCAATAAAAAACAGGAAAGAAGAACCTGGGAAAGTGATGAAAAAGTTTATTTAACTTTAGAGTTTTCACTATGAATGAAAGGACAGTTTAATCCAGGTTAAAGTGGAATAAAGTCACAAGAATGTTCAGGAATTAAACTAAAGTCACTTTATTCTCTATTGTTCCTTAGTGACATCACAACATTCTATGTATGTCCACAGTCATCCACTAAAACATGATTCACTGATGGAACATTCTATGACTTTGATGAAGGAAACTCTAAACGTCTTGTGCCTTTATTGTAATAAGTTGATGACTTGATCTCTTTAACAGTTCGTCAGGTTCCTGCCATCGTTACCATGGATACAGAAATGTTTGGGGTTTGCCAAACTCCGTCACACAATACTGAAGATAACAGAATCACAGCAACAACGGCCACGCGTCTGCCAGGGTGAGGTTTCTGTTTTCTGTTTCACTGACAGTAAACCTAGAGGAAACATTGCTGAGTGTCCTTTAACAGATAACGTTAGATGGTGAAAATGATTGACTCGTGTAATTGGAACCAGTTTATTTAAAATATTCATTGTTCATATTTAACGTCAAGATCTCATCATTCTGTACATCGTTGTATAATTTAACAGTTTGACATTGGATTTGATGACGTCGATAAAAAGCATTAAAATGAAATAAACCCGTCTGTAGCCCGGGGTGGTGTCTAATTCCTGGAGCGACTCGCACGTCGTGTTTCTGATAACGTAAGATCCTCCACAAGATTTCTGGGGTTTCCCTCGCTGGACTCCCATTGTTTTTATCAGCCCGACGGCATCGACGGAGTCTGAGAAAACAAAAACAGGAAACAACTCTGGAGTTTTGAACGTGGGGAGCAGACGTACAAGCGAGCGGCCAACTCCAGGACTGGACTCTGCTGGGCTGGAAGTCCAGTCTGCTCATTCAGCAGAACCCTTGCAGATGTTTCCTGAGGCCACAACAATGAGTCCACCATAGATTAATGCAGAGCTTCCCAATTATTGTCTGCCCCCCCATGAAGAAAGAAAAGACCCCCCCCCGTGACTATAAATAGAATCATTTGTCTATAAATTGTTCTAAGTACCTCTGCATAAAGCTGTGTCCTTATTAACGTATAAGAGAATAAAAAAGAAAGAAATATGGACCAACTTCCAACAAAGAATAGATTTATTAACTAACAGAAAGATTTTAAGTGCATCTGAAGTTAAAAAATAAAATTAAATCCTTAATTAAACATTTTCTGACTGACCATGTCAAACCATATGATACTGAAAAATAAAACTACATAAATGGTCTTATCAGACTATTTTAGACTTATTTTGCATCGTCAGCTAAAACCTCTTTGTCACACGTCAACTTGTGCCAAGATCATTCATTTTCCTTTTTTTTTTCTAAATTGAACCTGCATCGTAATTTCCTGACAGATCAGTGTGTTAAAATTAAATCCTTAATTAAACATTTTCTGACTGACCATGTCAAACCATATGATACTGAAAAATAAAACTACATAAATGGTCTTATCAGTGATTGTGGTGTAATGTCTCTAATGTCTTTGTCTCCAACATTTCAGACTCAGTAACACACCGGTCTTTCACAGTGAACCAAGCGCTACAGACTCTTCGTCATATTTCCTCGTCTTAGCTTTGGGAGACTTTCGTTTGTCTCTTTATCTCCGTCTCTCTCCGCCTGTCTTCTCATCCCTGTTAAATATGTTTTCATGGTGTCACTTGGTGTCTACACTTCATACTCATACTCTGTGCTGTATGCTCCCTGTGAACACTCTGCTGCCCCCTAATGGAGTGGAGGTGCAACTGCACTTTATTCTAGGACAGTAAATAAAAAATCCCAACCACCAGTTTCATCTTTAACTGTGTTATTTTAAAAGCCTGTTTTATTATCAATTGTGTAATATTTACATCTGGAAAGTGACTACGTGCATCTCAGGATTTTCTATATTTTCTCTTTTTCATTCCAATAATATTGCGTCTGCACTAAAAAAAACGAAACCAGCAACCTCAGGTCTAAAAACCCCACTTTTTCTGTGTAATGATTCTTGGATAAAGCGACTCTTCCTCAAACATCCTGTTTACGCTTCGACTGAGCAACAGCAGCTTCTTCCTTTCGGGATCAGACGTTCTACTCTTTGAGTTCTGATTGACTGAATAATGTAGAAACAGCATCTTAAGAACCAGCTGAAATATGAACTAGTTATAGTGATTAGAATAATTTAATCTAACAATGTTTAATGACCTAGAACCTGATGAACCTGAGCTGCTGATGAGTCAGGAATTCAATATTTGACCAAACGAATGTTCCACGAACTGTTTTAACGACTTATGAGAAACCAGAAGCTAAATGACCATTAAAGTGAAAGAGGAAGAGGCGTCAGCTTCCGGCGTTTTA
The DNA here is from genome assembly GCA_036785175.1 of Eupleurogrammus muticus. Lineage (NCBI taxonomy): Eukaryota > Metazoa > Chordata > Actinopteri > Scombriformes > Trichiuridae > Eupleurogrammus > Eupleurogrammus muticus. The sequence continues at coordinate 679,535 of JAYKQN010000052.1, read as the reverse complement.
ACCACGTGAAGATAAGAAATGATGAATATCGGCTTCAGAAACACGATGAGCCGAGTCTGTGGAGATGGAACAAGGATTCTGTTGAGGAATAGTTTGGTGCTGAGGCGTGTAAAGGGTTTGGGTTTGTTTCCATAAGAAGTTGGTTGATGGTCATTTAAAGCTCTATTAATGACATTACACACAGTTAAACACTAGAGGAGGTTTCATTGTCTTCCTGGAATCAGCAAATCTGGTTTAAGTCAAAACTGTACGAACAAATCAAAGATGAATTAATTTATAAAAATCATATTTTTGTCATTTAAATATGCAATACTTGTAGGTTTTACCTTTTTATATATCATCAAGTGTGTGGGAAAAACGACTTTAGATATTAAGCTGAAGAGATGCATTGTATTATTTGACAATAATAAAGTAAGTAGAACCAGAGAAATAATAATAATATAGAAAGTCTAATTTTAAACATGTGAGAAGCCACATATTATCATGTGGTCTAAATGCTACCTGTTGTAGTTTCAGCTTCTAATGATGATGACAAATTATTCTCATGTCAGATCAAGAAGAAACAAGGGTAAATGTAATCTGCCAAAGAGCTTTTGGTGGAAAGTTTTCATATTTCAAGAATGTTTTGGCTGGATTGTTGTCAAACTATTAGCAAATGTTGGTACTGGTATCATGAACCTTTAACTACATTTTAGTAATGATCCAGAAGAAATCCTGGATTATGGATCACTCAGATTTTTAGTTGTTGGGTAACATTGTGGTGAATGGGGCCACCTGGTGGATATATCTGGTACCTGCATCGCTCGGCTGCCAGGAAGCAATATAGGAAAAAATAATGTTTTATTTAGTTAGCGCAGAGTTAGCGTATCAATTGACCACAAGCAACATGAAGTCACATCTCTAAACATGTGAACCCAGATGAGGATGGCATAAAGCATAACGTCTGTAAGTACAGATAAACGACCACATCAGACTATTTTAGACTTATTTTGCATCGTCAGCTAAAACCTCTTTGTCACACGTCAACTTGTGCCAAGATCATTCATTTTCCTTTTTTTTTTCTAAATTGAACCTGCATCGTAATTTCCTGACAGATCAGTGTGTTGTTCTACGCGTGAGATCACCATGGCTTCCACCTTGTGTTTGTACAGGTAAAACTGAAAGTGAACGGATCATAGCTGCTGGTGACTCAAGCGGCTTCACTACTGTCACGTGGCGTTTTACGATAAATGCTCGACTCTGCTCGGTTTCCTGTGCAGCTGCAGTTGGAAAACAACTGGAGTGTTTGTCCGGCTCGGATCATATACACAACATTCTTTAAGCACCGCTTTCATTCATCAGTAAACTCAAAGAACCACATTAGGCCCAGACTTCTCAAGTGTTTTGAACACCAGAACATTAGATTTTTCTCTGCTACACAGCCGCCTGTGGTCATCTGTTGAATGGATTCCAGTAAATCTGCAGCATGTATTTATTGAATGGGTCATAGGTTCCTGTTAAGGTTTTCCTGCTTCTGCTAAAAATGAAACCGAGACTTCTGCCAGGTGACAAGGCTTTTTTTTTCTTTGCAAAACAGGCAATCAACACATGGCCAGTGGGATTAAGAACCTTGAACATTTATACCTGAGGATCGCCCCCTAAGGTGCGCTTCACCCCGTCATCTGTTGTAGGGACTGGCACCACTCTTTGTTTGAGCAAAGACCCTAACAATGTTGGGACTATAATTGTCAATTTGATTTCTTTGTATTCCAACTCCTGGCAACTCAGGTTGATGTTTTAACTAGACCTTTTTTAACGTCCCTGATTCTACTAATAAAGGTTGTTAGCAAGAGCTCTAGTTGTTGATTAGTAGAACCAGGTGTGTTACTTACTACAAAAATGTGCAGCCACGCGGCCTCCAGGACACATGTTCTAGGGTGTGTTTCATATCTGGCGTATCCTATAGGGTTTTATATCCGAGTGAGACGTTAAAAAGGTCTAGAAACCACAAGTTAAAACACAAAAGAATCAGGAGCCCAAGTTCCCAAGTGGTTGGAATACGAAGAATTTGCAATGACAGTTTCCACCTTTGTTAGGGTTAGGGTTAGGAAAGGGGGTGAAAACTCAACTGCATAATGTTGAGTTGGTCGGGTAAAGATGGGGGTTAAGGGTTGAGGATAAGTGTTCTGGGTTAGATGTTAGGGCTTTTTCTGAGTTGACGGACAACTTTTAACTAAGATCCCTGAAGATTTTTGATTTGTAACCAAGGTTGTTTGAAGAGTAAACGGAAAGACTTTGTGGATCCTCCACCAAGTCAAATTCAGTTTGTCCAATTCGGTGGTTTATGACTCATGTACTCTGTGTTTATCTTAAACAGCTGTTTAGCTTGTTGTGTCCAGCCTCGCATTACGATGCTTGTCACAAGTTGAACTGAAGTTGAGTCATTAAAATAAAAATGGTGCATCCTTTAGATGCTCCTCCAGATCTACCATCCTACATGTTTTAGGAATCTCCCTACGAGTACATGTAAAACGCATAGGATAGAGAGAAATTTTGAATCCTTTGTATGTCAAGTACATGTGAAGAAATTGACAATAAAATTGACTTTGATTTGACTCCAACACACCTGATTCTCTGATAGTAGATCTCCAGGAGCAAGACTGGGCAGCCCTGATCTAGGGAGTTGGAGAGTGATCAGTAGAATTTATAGTAAATCAAGTTAGTAGTCAAGTCAAGATGTAGTTGAAGAATTGGATAATATCTGGATAAGTCAAGTCAGTCAATCTCAGAGATTCTATTGTATTTGAAAGGTTTCGATTGAGCCTGTTGGAGGCTTAATAGTCTCAGACGCTCAGAGACGTTCCTGCCTATCAATCTTTACAAGGATTCCAGAACACGCCTCCCTGGAAATGCTGCTGACTGAGGAGTTTATTGAGTTTATTGACAGACACATGTTGTTAAGGGGAAATCAGAATCTTTATCCTTATTTGCAGAAATTTTGCTATTTCGTGTTGAAATTCAGCAATTTAAATGACTAATTTTTATGTGCATTAAAAACAAGTGGTTGTTGGATTTTGCTCATTGAATGACTTTGTTAATAACTGCTCTTCGAATATGATTTTTATGTATTTTAATGGAGAACTTGGACATTCTGCTGTTAGATTTTGTGGCTGCACACTAGGAATTCTGGTTAGTTATTACTTCAGGGAAAAGTTTTCAGACATGAATTCTAGTCCGTATTGCACAGGTTTGAGGTGTTTTCATGTTGGTGGCTCCAACGATAATGTTGCTCTAAAGGTCTTTGCTGATATCGTATCGCTCATCCAGTCGCTGATCTTTGGGCTTCTTCTCTCTGTCAGGCAGGAATTTTCTGTCTCATTACGGCCGGCCCGGACACAGTGGGATGTTCCAGTCCGACTCGCTCCTGTCGGAGGCTGGACTGCAGAGCGTCACCTCTCATTTGTCTCTAGAAACAATGGCACAGTTATATAACTGCATTCCTCGCATATTTTCACAAAAAAAATCTGATTTAACAAGACACACTTTCAGCCTTTTTCGTTACAGAAGGTTGATCTGGGAACTGACGTACGCTGGAAATAACGAAACCTTTAACGAGTGAAAATGTCGTGGATTTTAGTGCATTTAGTCCAATATTCAGTAGAATTATCAGATTCCACTGGTGGATAATTTTACTTATTTTAGGATGTTTTCTTCTGATTTGGGTCGAGTCGTTTTTGAGAGAAAACTCTCGAAAAAGTCTAAATTATCTGCCAATGGTATAACACATAACATAATTCTACTTGGTTTTGATCTAATTGTACCAAAAACAAGACATTTTCAGGTTTCAGTTTTTGCAGCGTAACAAGATATTAGCAGCAAATTTCTTAATGAAAAAACCCACCATTTTAAAAGTGCATTGAAATAACTGAATGTGCAATATGAGTAGTATTTTAGAATTAACGGTATTGACATAACTATATTTACAGTTGTATTGGGACATTTTTAACTCAATAGGATTTAATTTTTTTGCAGTGTACAACAAAGTCAAGTCAGGTTAATATTATTTATAAAGTACTAAATCATGTATATATGGTGTTTAGTGCCTCTATATTTGAAATAGAGCAGGATTACAGCGTCATTTTCTAACGTTTTCATACAACAGCAACCCTGATGAACACGTATTGGGCAACGTTGTTCAGACCCCCTTTACAGGAAGAATGAGTACGTCCAAACACCCACACTTTATGTTGAGATTTCTTGTAAGAGGACACTGACATACTTGCAGAATGAGGCATACAGGTATGTGGCAGCGATTAAGGCTTCTCACCTACCAACTATCTGGGGATTTTTTTTTATTGCAAAGCAGCTACTTGGACGACAGTGAAAAACAAACAAGGCTCCTGACGAAATGTCAAGGACTCGTGTTACAGGTAACTTCCCATTCATTGTGAAACTTATAATTCATGTAATGTCCTTCAGAGTCAACGTGTGTGTTACGAGACGACCGCGTTGTCAGAATCTGTCTGTCCGAGGTCTGAGCTGTATATAATACACATGCCTACTGCAGTTCCCCGAGATACAAACCACTGACGATGCCCAGAAATGTTCGTAAAACATTGGGCTGGTACCTTTTTTTGACAATAAAAGTTAAATGTCTGGTAAACTACCAAAGACAGGAGGTCATTTAGAGCAACACTACGCTGGTCACTGGTTTCTTTCATGATAGTGGTCTTGAAGTTGTTGGACCACCTTTGCTTTGATGGACAGCAGTGAGACGCGATGGAATTCTACTCTGCGATGGAGTCCATTCACATCTGATCAATAGCCAGGGGTTTAAAAGGACATGTGACATGTGGGGACCACACTACTTACAACTTGGGCAAATAAGACTGGAAAATGGATTGCGTCTTAAGATGTTAGCAACCCAGAGGAAAACTGGGCACGATGGCACATTTTTTGCAGATTTGTGCATAGTGTGTAAATATTCTCGTGTTGATTGTTGTCTCTCTTCCTCAGGCTGGTGTGGACTAGTCAGACTGAAGCTAAGAACTGAAGAAGCCTTCTGGATAAGACGTGAAACGTCTTCCTAGACAAACACAGGTCCAGAGAGAAGCGTGTTCGTAGTGAACGTCCTGTACGTTCTACTTACCTAGCTGCATTGGCTTCTTCTGGTTTGGGTTATTCTGTTTGAGTTTTACAAACTGTTTGAGAGAAGCTCGATTTTAATCGCATTATCTTAGTGTGTTAGAGCAACATTGGACCTTCAATGTCGATCCAGCTAATATAATTAGTCTGGTTTCAGTCAGGCTATCACAGTAGGTTGAGTTGTGAAAAGTTAAAGCTGAGAAACAATCCTCATTCTTCACTTGTTAGTCTTACATATAACTTATTTATGGAACTTTTTCATGCATCGTGTTTCATCCCTAGACTTGTCCTTGAATCCTTGTCTCATCCAAGCAATGATCAGAAACGTGGAGGTTTGGCGTTTCACAGCAGAACGCCGTGAATTAGCGGGAAGCGGCGCTATTAGCATGTGTTGTGTAGCAGTAACGGCCAGATGTGGTCCTGGTGTTCCTGCCTCATTACTCCGTGAACTGAAGCAGTGATGTGTCATGATGAGTCTGAGGAGTCTGGTGTAATCTGGGACAGACCTCCTACGTGAACCTCGCACTTTGACTCGTTAATCAGTTTCAGGTTGTGGAAGCAGGCGTCTGATTTCGGGATTTCAGAAGCGTTGTATTTTTCTCTGCTTGCATCTCATCTTTGTTGTATTTGTTTTACAGCTTCTTCTCCTGTTTGCTGGTTTTGAACATGTTGTATTATATCACACTCAGTTCTGTTCTGTGTTGGAGCCAGTCGGCAGTGGAGGGAGTTGGGAGGGGGTCAAAGTTCACTCAGCCAGGAAAACTTCATTCATTTCCTGCTGGCTGCCTGCCAACACACACACACACACACACACACACACACACACACACTCTGACATGCTTTCAGTTTCATTGGTTGTGGCAGTCTGGACAAAAGCTCAGTGAGGCTGAACAGCAGAGCTGAGCTGTGGCTGCAATTCATGAATCCATCAACACCGATCAGCTGTCAATAGATCACTCAAATTAGAACTACACGGCTGAAATTAGAGCCCCAACTACGTGTATGAAATTAGAGCCCCAACTCAGGTATGAAATTAGAGCCCTAACTGTGTGTATGAAATTAGAGCCCTAACTACGAGTATGAAATTAGAGCCCCAACTACACGGCTGAAATTAGAGCCCCGACTGTGTGTATGAAATTAGAGCCCTAACTGTGTGTATGAAATTAGAGCCCTAACTACGAGTATGAAATTAGAGCCCCAACTACGAGTATAAAATTAGAGCCCCATCTACGAGTATGAAATTAGAGCCCTAACTACGTGTATGAAATTAGAGCCCCAACTACACGGCTGAAATTAGAGCCCCAACTGTGTGTATGAAATTAGAGCCCCAACTATGAGTATGAAATTAGAGTCCTAACTACACAGCTGAAATTAGAGTCCCATCTACGAGTATGAAATTAGAGCCCTATTTACACATTGAAATTAGAGCCCCTACTACCTGTATGAAATTAGAGCCCTAACTATGAGTATGAAATTAGAGCCCTAACTATGAGTATAAAATTAGAGCCCCAACTACGAGTATGAAATTAGAGCCCTAACTACGTGTATGAAATTAGAGCCCCAACTACACGGCTGAAATTAGAGCCCCAACTACACGGCTGAAATTAAAGCCCCAACTATGAGTATGAAATTAGAGTCCTAACTGTGTATGAAATTAGAGCCCTAACTACACATTGAAATTAGAGCCCTAACTACGAGTATGAAATTAGAGTCCTAACTACACGGTTGAAATTAGAGTCCCATCTACGAGTATGAAATTAGAGCCCCAACTACACGGCTGAAATTAGAGCCCCAACTGTGTGTATGAAATTAGAGCCCCAACTATGAGTATGAAATTAGAGCCCTAACTGTGTGTATGAAATTAGAGCCCTAACTACACGGCTGAAATTAGAGCCCCAACTATGAGTATGAAATTAGAGCCCTAACTGTGTGTATGAAATTAGAGCCCTAACTACACATTGAAATTAGAGCCCTAACTACGAGTATGAAATTAGAGTCCTAACTACACGGTTGAAATTAGAGTCCCATCTACGAGTATGAAATTAGAGCCCCAACTACACGGCTGAAATTAGAGCCCCAACTGTGTGTATGAAATTAGAGCCCCAACTATGAGTATGAAATTAGAGCCCTAACTGTGTGTATGAAATTAGAGCCCTAACTACACGGCTGAAATTAGAGCCCCAACTATGAGTATGAAATTAGAGCCCTAACTGTGTGTATGAAATTAGAGCCCTAACTACACATTGAAATTAGAGCCCTAACTACGAGTATGAAATTAGAGTCCTAACTACACGGTTGAAATTAGAGTCCCATCTACGAGTATAAAATTAGAGCCCTATTTACACATTGAAATTAGAGCCCCTACTACGTGTATGAAATTAGAGTCCTAACTACACATTGAAATTAGAGCCCTAACTACGTGTATGAAATTAGAGTCCCAACTACATGTATGAAATTAGAGCCCCAACTACACGGCTGAAATTAGAGCCCCAACTGTGTGTATGAAATTAGAGCCCCAACTATGAGTATGAAATTAGAGCCCTAACTGTGTGTATGAAATTAGAGTCCCAACTACGTGTATGAAATTAGAGTCCTAACTACGTGTATAACAGTGTGTAACAGATGCCATAAAATCATTATTATATCTCATGATAATTCATTAACCAGTTAGAGTAAACACTGATGATAGGCAAACAATGACTAATATTCTTTTGTATTTCATATCACACCATAAAACCTCTGGTAAGTTTCACTAGCACAGAAAGGCGTCACCTGGAGGGACCAATCACAGGGATCCGTGTTCAACATGTTGCTCGTCACGTGTCACATACATGAAGAGAAAGTGAAGAAGTTCTAGGAAACCAAGGCGGATACGAGCCGAGGGTCAGAGTGATGGATGGATGAGAGGAAGGATGCAGATACAGATGCAGAAAACAGATTTATATCAGATCAGCCTTCATCTCACAGATTTACACCTTTTCTTTTTAAACACCTGCAAACTCAGCAAGTTCATAACTTTGCTTCTGTTCCAACTATAATAACACCGTAGGTGTGTAACTGTACATTGTTAAGGTGAAAGATTCCAAATAAACAGGAATCAGGTCAAAAAATTCAACTAAACAACCTCAACAGGTGAAAATATCTTGTTTTCGGTTCAACTACATCAATATTGAGCAGAATTATTTTATACGTCTAATCTTAGTTAAATATTTTCCTGATTTATGTTAAGTTTGGTCTTAATAAAACAAGAAAAAAAGAATAAATGGACTCAACATTCATATCAAAACTTTCATGAATGTGGAAGACAGGATGACGACCCGTCAAAATAAAAGTCTGACAATTATAGCAGCATTTTTACTGTTTTTGTTGATTACTACAATTACTGCACGTGTTTGTCCTGAAAATTTATATCCTTCATGTTTTGACTATTATTAAACATCTTTATGTTTTTAGAATGGAATTTGACTTTTTTAATTTCATGAAGTTCATTCGAGTGAGAAATAATATAAATAAATAAATATATCTCTACAGGATAAATATAGAGTTTACTTCCAACCCTTGTTCTAAAACACTTATGGCTGTAGTTATATTACTGCATGAGAGGGTTAAAACTGTATTTATTGTAATTTTGACAAATTTTTAAGAATCTAAACCCAGTACAGACGTCTGTTCCACCCCCTGCAGCTCTACTGTCTGAGACGTTTCAAAGACCAGAAACACGAATCGACTCAACAGTGAAATACGGAGAAAATATAGAGAGAAAGAAGAGAAAAAGATGAAAACAGGCGGTGAATCGTTGCAGCAGCAGTTTTTTATTAAAACGAACAACTGGGAAGTCGACTGAAAATGTCACTAGAGAGGAATGTTAAGTGTGTGTGTGTGTGTGTGTGTGTGTGTGTGTGTGTGTGTGTGTGTGTGTGTGTGTGTGTGTGTGTGTTTCTTTGTAAAAAAAAAAAAAATGAAACTGGGTCAAAGTCCAGAGGGAGAAGCTGAAACTCCATTAACTTCATATATAATAAATGTGATTAAAGGACAAATTCACAGTTTTTTTCTGTAATTTTTCTTCTTTATCACACAAACTTTTTATAAAATCATTTTATATCATATTTACAACATAAAAGACAAAAGCTTGAAGCTTTAATGCTGATAAGTTAAATCAAGTTATTATTAGAACGTTTCAGCTGCTGTTAGCGTAACTCTGTCTCCAAGTGAATTGTGGGTAATGTAGGCACCGGGTTGATGATCAGGGTTGACTGATTGTTCTGCTGCAGCAGAATATTAATAATAAGATTATTAGGTATAGATCAGATAAAGTTGCTGCTGCTATCTGCACATTTTCCCTGTTATGTTTTCTTCTTCTTACAAACTGTGAAAACTATTGAGGTGAATCTGTAAATAAAACACATAAAACCGTTTTAACTCAACATAAGAACAGAAGAATAAAACTCAGATTAAACCTAAGTTTGTATAAATGCACCAACGTCTCCATCCAGTGGTGGAAATCAGTAAAATCACATTTTAGTCTGAACTCAATGTTTGAACTTTATGTTGATGTTAAACAGAAAATAGTTAGAATATTAAAGACAAATCTAATACTACAAATAAAAATACTTTATTTAAAACTTAAAACAGGACCAAATTCACCTAAATCAGGGAAAAAACTTCCTGAATATTTTCTGTAAGATGTTTAAAAGGAGATTATAAAGGAGCCAATTAAATAATCCCACAAACAGCTCCAATCTAAATAAATCTCTAAATAGTGGTTAGTTGCAGCTACTACTGATATTATATTAAACTATTTTATTATTGTATTGATGATGTGGATATTGATGATATATATTGATGCTGGAACAGGAACAGATAAAATACTTTATTTAGTGTTGGAGCTCAGGTTTAACATGAGATTTATTATAAAACTCTAAAACGTCTCCACTGAGTCTTATACTCATTAGTACTTTGAATCTTGAATAAAACTGATGTAGTCAATGACAAAAATTGAGTTTAATATTTTATAATGAATCATTACATTCAGGAAACTGCTGCTTGACGATGTGATTATTAATTACTGAGAATCAATTAATGTCAGGGAGGAGTAATGGAGCCCAGATACAGATTAAACACATGTGGATAACATGAACATTACTTCTGTTTTAAGACTAAATTACATTTGTTCTGTTATAAAATTAAATTATATTTTTTTACAGTTGCCAAAATGCAAAAATCAACCTGTGGATAATATTAAAATGTTATTATTAATATTAACCTGTGGATAATATTAATTAACAGTTTGGCTTTATAATTTAAACAGGTTAAACCTACAGGGCGTCTGTCCTGGAAGCTGATTGGTCGGTGGAGCCTCTTTGCTGAGTGTTCATTGGCCGGCTGAAGCTGCCTCAGCCTGGCTGAGCTGAACCTGCAGAGATGGACCAGATCCTGCAGGTTCAGAACCAGCAGGACCAGCAGGACCAGCAGGACCAGCAGGATGGGGTCCAGCAGCTCCAGTCTGGACCAGGTCCCTGACGCTCAGCAGCTGATCCAGGAAACCGGCTGTGAGTCAACAAACGACAAACATCAACTTTTACTAAACTTTCTGATTCTCAGCTGCTGAACTCGCTTGTTTAAAGCTGTAAATTCACCAGTTTCTGATTAAAGCTGGAGTTTAATGGTGTGTGTGTGTGTGAGTGTGTGTGTGTGTGTGTGTGTGTGTGTGTGAGCGGCAGCGACAGCTGTGAAACATGACACTTTTCACTTTTTTGCTGAAAGGTTAATAATGAATATTAATATTAAACAGGAAACAAACATGTGTTATTCTGTAAATGCACCAACAACTAAATACGGTTCATTTTTTAATGTTATTTGTCTTTGAAGAGACAAAATAAAAAGTTAAAACATGTTTGATTCAGAATAAACAGGCTGTTTTTGGCTCAATGGAAAACCTACTACTATAGAATGGAACCTTATTTTGAAGAAAAAATCTATTAGAAATATATGAAAATAGAGTAAAAGTAAGTAGAATTATTTAACTGTGCAAAAATGGAGAAATACTACTACTAATAATAATAGTAAATTTAAGCCAAAACTTTTTTTTTTAATTAACAAATATTTAATAATTTTGCATTAATCAGTCAATAGTCAATTTTTCAAGGAGACTGTGTGTGTGTGTGTGTGTGTGTTGTTCTTTATCTGTTTTTTCGTGTTAACACCCTCAACGTGCAGCTTCTTTCCTCAGATAACAACAAGTTTGTACTGTTACGTTGAGCTCAACAGATAAATTCCTGTTTCTAACGATCTGTTTTCTCGTCTCTTCTCGTCTTTTTTTCGTCTTCAGTCTCTGCCGCTCACCTCCTCCGTCTGTATGAGAGGTTTGAGTTTCTGGACAAAGACCAGAGAGGAGAGCTCAGGTTGGATCGAAGTTCATATTAAAACTGTGTTTTAATTCCTGTAGATTCATGAAGTGCAGTGACCTGTCATGTCGGTTGTGATGTCACAACTAACCTCTCTCCCTGTGCGTCAGGTCTGAGGACTTTGAATCGGTTCATGAATTGTCTCTGAACCCGATCGGGGACAGAATCATCAGCGCTTTCTTCTCTCCTGGGTAATTATTAGTTATAAAAACTACAGAATCTGCCTTTATTAGTTATAATAATAAAAAAACTACAGAATCTGCCTTTATTAGTTGTAATAAAAAAAAAACTACAGAATCTGCCTTTATTAGTTATAATAATAAAAAAACTACAGAATCTGCCTTTATTAGTTGTAATAAAAAAAAAAAACTACAGAATCTGCCTTTATTAGTTGTAATAAAAAAAAAACGACAGAATCTGCCTTTATTAGTTATAATAATTAAAAAACTACAGAATCTGCCCTTTATTAGTTATAATAATTAAAAACTACAGAATCTGCCTTTATTAGTTGTAATAATTAAAAAACTACAGAATCTGCCTTTATTAGTTGTAATAAAAAAAAAAAGACAGAATCTGCCTTTATTAGTTATAATAATTAAAAAACTACAGAATCTGCCTTTATTAGTTATAATAATAGAAATACTACAGAATCTGCCTTTATAAACCAGGTAGATAATTAAAGGTGTCATGTCGACAAGCCTTATTTGAAGTTTAGATCTCGTTTTTCTACCTACATGTCTTCTAAAATTGCAAACTGTGTTTAGATGAATTTGTGAAATCCACAGTCTCACTCTTACTTATTTTATGGTTTTTCGCCCTTTCGACACTTTTTTTGTCAAAAATGTACAAGAAAAAAGCATCTTACTGTATATTCATATACACAGCACATAGCATCATATACATATTAGTGTTTTTAATGGAGTTTCATGTTCTGCCATTGACTTCCATTATAACCACATTTATTAACCCAACTACTATTACAGAATAAAATCATAAAATCTGTAATATCGGCATTTAATTTGAAGAAAAGCGGTGATATTTGAGGACAAAAAGGTTTAAACCATTCAACTAAGAAAACAGAAAGATGTTTTTTTTCAGGGTTTTAACCCTTTAAATGCAAGTTTATCTATTTTTTCATTTTTTTTTTGGTTTCCGTATAATGAACGGTAAGATGATGTGTCTTTGCTGGTGATTTGAGGCTTGAATATGTCAAAGATTAACAGCCAAACTGATGTGATTCCAGTAGTAATTTTTATTTCCATTGACTTCCATTATAACCACATTTATTAACCTCACTGCCACTTCACTATAAAACCATGAATTCTGTGATACCAGCATTTATTTATTACATTTTAAAGAAAATTAGTGACATTTGACATTTTTACTCTATTTAACTAGATTTTGTATTTATCATTTATTAATCATTTTCAAGGTTTTTAACCCTTTAAAACCAGTTTTATTGGCTCAAACATCATGTCAGGATTCTCATCTGTTCTCATATGTTTCATTGATATTAACAAGCTCTTCTCTGATTGGTCTGATTTAAATGAACATTACATTTATAGAACACCTTTATTTATTGTTTTTTTTTGGGGGGAAAAGGTGATAAAACATCTTCTACCCTACAGTATTAGACCGTTAAACCCCAACAGACGGGTCAAATTTTGTTTAACTTTTCCCCTTGTGGAAATTGTTTTTCCAGGAAGAAATCCATGTTTAACATAATTCATAGCAGTTCAGTGGCTGCTCTTATGGGTTTTCCATCATTTTCTTGGCAAACCAGCAGCAAACATAATAATAATAATAATAATAATAATAATAATAATAATAATAATAATAATAATAATAATAATAATAATAATAATAATAATAATAACTGCTGTAGGCTCGCTTTGAACAGGAAACAGAAACTTTTCCCTCTTCTCTCTCCTTCCAGACAGGAAACGGTGGACTTTCCGTCCTTTGTGCGGATTCTCGCCCATTTCCGTCCAACGGACAAAAACCGAACCAGAGACGCGACGCAGGAACCGGCCAACAGCAGGACCCGGAAACTCAAGTGTTAGTGGGCTTTTATTTTGAAAGGACTCGTCCAATGGCAGACTTGCTCTGAATTTTCTTCAGTCTTTGGAGGTGAAAACCTCAAAAATCCAAAATTTTATCCTGAATTGTTCTTAATTGTTTCAAGTCTGCAAATTTGTTCTTACATACAAACCTGAAGTGGATATTTTCCGTTTTGCAATAATGGGCGTGTGCCAAAATGTAAAAAAAAGACAATTAAAAAGATCCAGCCCCTGGTCCAGATTGACGAAGACAAATTCACATCATCAACATATCAAGAAAAAAAACCAAAAAATAATTTCTCTTTTTTCTAATTCATGATTTTGTGTGTTTTTTTTTTTTTTTTCTTACAGAAAATGTCAAATGCAAAACGTGATTTTCATTGACCCTCATTCATTTCGCAGCTTAGTCTGATATCCAGAATCCTGCATCTTTAAAAACCCTGACAGCTTCTTATTATTGGAATACTTCTCTAACTGAAACTGTGTGTGTGTGTGTGTGTGTGTGTGTGTGTGTGTGTGTGTGTGTGTGTGTGTGTGTGTGTGTGTGTAGTTGCCTTCCAGCTGTACGATCAGGACAGAGATGGAAAGATTTCCAGAGCCGAGCTTCACAAGGTTCGTAAATGTGGTTTGGATCAAAAAAGGAAAATATTTCATGTGGATTATTTGACTCTTAACAACAGATAAAAACATGAATCACATAATTACATATGATATGAAAATACTCAAAGTACCACAGAATTGTATAAAAGAATAAGTACTCAGTGGTACTCATTGTAAATACAGGTCGTAATGGGCCCAGAATCGAGCCTGGAGGTACTCCGGACCTGACAGGTGATTTCCTGTGATTGACAGGTGCCTCCCTGGTATTGACAGGTGCCCCCTGTGATTGACAGGTGCCTCCCTGTGATTGACAGGTGCCCCCTGTGATTGACAGGTGCCCCCTGTGATTGACAGGTGCCTCCCTGTGATTGACAGGTGCCCCTGTGATTGACAGGTACCCCCCTGTGATTGACATGTGCCCCCTGTGATTGACAGGTGCTTCCCTGTGATTGACAGGTACCCCCCTGTGATTGACAGGTGCTTCCCTGTGATTGACAGGTACCCCCCTGTGATTGACAGGTGCTTCCCTGTGATTGACAGGTGCCTCCCTGTGATTGACAGGTGCTGCGGGCCATGCTGGGGATGCAGGTGACTGAGGAGCAGCTGCAGAGCATCACGGATCGAGCCGTCCTGGAAGCAGACCTGGACCGAGATGGAGCCATCTCCTTCGATGAGTTCAAGAAGGTGAGAGGATCCAACCTGCTGGTCCCTGCTGGTCCCTCCTGGTCCTTTCTGGTTCCTGCTAGTCCTTGCTGGTCCCAGCTGGTTCCTGCTGGTTCCTATGGGTACCTATTGGTTCCTGCTGGTCCCAGCTGGTTCCTGATGGTCACAGCTGGTTCCTGCTGGGTCCTACGGGTCCCTATTGGTTCCTGCTGGTTCCAGTTGTTTCCTGCTGGTCCCAGCTGGTTCCTGATGGTACCTACGGGTACCTATTGGTTCCTGCTGGTTCCAGTTGTTTCCTGCTGGTCCCAGCTGGTTCCTGATGGTCACAGCTGGTTCCTGCTGGTTCCTATGGGTACCTATTGGTTCCTGCTGGTTCCAGTTGTTTCCTGCTGGTCCCAGCTGGTTCCTGCTGGTTCCTATGGGTACCTATTGGTTCCTGCTGGTTCCAGTTGTTTCCTGCTGGTCCCAGCTGGTTCCTGCTGGTTCCTATGGGTACCTATTGGTTCCTGCTGGTTCCAGTTGGTTCCTGCTGGTCCCAGCTGGTTTCCTGATGGTCACAGCTGGTACCTGCTGGTTCCTATGGGTCCCTATTGGTTCCTGCTGGTTCCAGTTGTTTCCTGCTGGTCCTAGCTGGTTCCTGATGGTCACAGCTAGTTCCTGCTGGTTCCTATGGGTACCTATTGGTTCCTGCTGGTCCCAGCTGGTTCCTGATGGTCACAGCTGGTTCCTGCTGGTTCCCATGGGTACCTATTGGTTCCTGTTGGTTCTAGTTGGTTCCTACTGGTCCCAGCTGGTTCCTGATGGTCACAGCTGGTTCCTGCTGGTTCCTATGGGTACCTATTGGTTCCTGCTGGTTCCAATTGTTTCCTGCTTGTCCCAGCTGGTTCCTGCTGGTTCCTACGGGTCCCTATTGGTTCCTGCTGGTTCCAGTTGTTTCCTGCTGGTCCCAGCTGGTTCCTGCTGGTTCCTATGGGTACCTATTGGTTCCTGCTGGTTCCAGTTGGTTCTTGCTGGTCCCAGCTGGTTCCTGATGGTCACAGCTGGTTCCTGCTGGTTCCTATGGGTACCTATTGGTTCCTGCTGGATCCAATTGTTTCCTGCTGGTCCCAGCTGGTTCCTGATGGTCACAGCTGGTTCCTGCTGGTTCCCATTGGTACCTCTTGGTTCCTGCTGGTTCCAGTTGTTTCCTGCTGGTCCCAGCTGGTTCCTGCTGGTTCCTATGGGTAACTATTGGTTCCTGCTGGTTCCAGTTGGTTCTTGCTGGTCCCAGCTGGTTCCTGATGGTCACAGCTGGTTCCTGCTGGTTCCTATGGGTCCCTATTGGTTCCTGCTGGTTCCAGTTGTTTCCTGCTGGTCTCAGCTGGTTCCTGCTGGTTCCTATGGGTACCTATTGGTTCCTGCTGGTTCCAATTGTTTCCTGCTGGTCCCAGCTGGTTCCTGATGGTCACAGCTGGTTCCTGCTGGTTCCTATGGGTACCTATTGGTTCCTGCTGGTTCCAGTTGTTTCCTGCTGGTCCCAGCTGGTTCCTGCTGGTTCCTGATGGTCACAGCTGGTTCCTGCTGGTTCCTATGGGTAACTATTGGTTCCTGCTGGTCCCAGCTGGTTCCTGATGGTCACAGCTGGTTCCTGCTGGTTCCTACGGGTCCCTATTGGTTCCTGCTGGTTCCAGTTGTTTCCTGCTGGTCCCAGCTGGTTCCTGCTGGTTCCTACGGGTCCCTATTGGTTCCTGATGGTTCCAATTGTTTCCTGCTGGTCCCAGCTGGTTCCTGATGGTCACAGCTGGTTCCTGCTGGTTCCTATTGGTACCTCTTGGTTCCTGCTGGTTCCAGTTGTTTCCTGCTGGTCCCAGCTGGTTCCTGCTGGTTCCTATGGGTAACTATTGGTTCCTGCTGGTTCCAGTTGGTTCTTGCTGGTCCCAGCTGGTTCCTGATGGTCACAGCTGGTTCCTGCTGGTTCCTATGGGTCCCTATTGGTTCCTGCTGGTTCCAGTTGTTTCCTGCTGGTCTCAGCTGGTTCCTGCTGGTTCCTATGGGTACCTATTGGTTCCTGCTGGTTCCAATTGTTTCCTGCTGGTCCCAGCTGGTTCCTGATGGTCACAGCTGGTTCCTGCTGGTTCCTATGGGTACCTATTGGTTCCTGCTGGTTCCAGTTGTTTCCTGCTGGTCCCAGCTGGTTCCTGCTGGTTCCTGATGGTCACAGCTGGTTCCTGCTGGTTCCTATGGGTAACTATTGGTTCCTGCTGGTCCCAGCTGGTTCCTGATGGTCACAGCTGGTTCCTGCTGGTTCCTACGGGTCCCTATTGGTTCCTGCTGGTTCCAGTTGTTTCCTGCTGGTCCCAGCTGGTTCCTGCTGGTTCCTACGGGTCCCTATTGGTTCCTGATGGTTCCAATTGTTTCCTGCTGGTCCCAGCTGGTTCCTGATGGTCACAGCTGGTTCCTGCTGGTTCCTACGGGTCCCTATTGGTTCCTGCTGGTTCCAGTTGTTTCCTGCTGGTCCCAGCTGGTTCCTGATGGTCACAGCTGGTTCCTGCTGGTTCCTATTGGTACCTCTTGGTTCCTGCTGGTTCCAGTTGTTTCCTGCTGGTCCCAGCTGGTTCCTGCTGGTTCCTATGGGTACCTATTGGTTCCTGCTGGTTCCAGTTGGTTCTTGCTGGTCCCAGCTGGTTCCTGATGGTCACAGCTGGTTCCTGCTGGTTCCTATGGGTCCCTATTGGTTCCTGCTGGTTCCAGTTGTTTCCTGCTGGTCTCAGCTGGTTCCTGCTGGTTCCTATGGGTACCTATTGGTTCCTGCTGGTTCCAATTGTTTCCTGCTGGTCCCAGCTGGTTCCTGATGGTCACAGCTGGTTCCTGCTGGTTCCTATGGGTACCTATTGGTTCCTGCTGGTTCCAGTTGTTTCCTGCTGGTCACAGCTGGTTCCTGCTGGCTCGTGATGGTCACAGCTGGTTCCTGCTGGTTCCTATGGGTACCTATTGGTTCCTGCTGGTCCCAGCTGGTTCCTGATGGTCACAGCTGGTTCCTGCTGGTTCCTACGGGTCCCTATTGGTTCCTGATGGTTCCAATTGTTTCCTGCTGGTCCCAGCTGGTTCCTGATGGTCACAGCTGGTTCCTGCTGGTTCCTACGGGTCCCTATTGGTTCCTGCTGGTTCCAGTTGTTTCCTGCTGGTCCCAGCTGGTTCCTGCTGGTTCCTACGGGTCCCTATTGGTTCCTGATGGTTCCAGTTGTTTCCTGCTGGTCCCAGCTGGTTCCTGCTGGTTCCTATGGGTACCTATTGGTTCCTGCTGGTTCCAGTTGTTTCCTGCTGGTCCCAGCTGGTTCCTGCTGGTTCCTGCTGGTCCCAGCTGGTTCCTGATGGTCACAGATGGTTCCTGCTGGTTCCTATGGGTACCTATTGGTTCCTGCTGGTTCCAGTTGTTTCCTGCTGGTCCCAGCTGGTTCCTGCTGGTTCCTATGGGTACCTATTGGTTCCTGCTGGTTCCAGTTGTTTCCTGCTGGTCCCAGCTGGTTCCTGCTGGTTCCTGCTGGTCCCAGCTGGTTCCTGATGGTCACAGCTGGTTCCTGCTGGTTCCTATGGGTACCTATTGGTTCCTGCTGGTTCCAGTTGGTTCCTGCTGGTCCCAGCTGGTTCCTGGTGGTCACAGCTGGTTCCTGCTGGTTCCTATGGGTACCTATTGGTTCCTGCTGGTTCCAATTGTTTCCTGCTGGTCCCAGCTGGTTCCTGATGGTCACAGCTGGTTCCTGCTGGTTCCTATGGGTACCTATTGGTTCCTGTCCTGATTATGCAAACAAAACTTTTGGGGATAAAATGTATGTTCTTCAAAGCAAATGCAAATAAATATTTTTTTTTTTAAAAAGATCTTCAACAAAAACTTGAATAAACCGGAACAGAAATATATTTAAGAATTAATTTGTTTTTACTGTGAATTTGTGAACAAATGTGTGAATTTTTTTTTTCATTTTTTCACATTTTTCTTAAATATTCATGAACAGTTTTATGTGACATTTACAGAGACTCCAGAACATGTCGTATATGGTTCCGAATGGAGGATTTACACCTTTAAATGTTTTATTTTTATGACACTTTCAGTCCGTGGAGAAAGTGAACATCGATCAGATGATGAGTATCCGCTTCCTGAAATAAAGACGCGTCTCGCTTCAAAACAGAAGGCGATCGGAGGCTGTTCTTCCTTCCTATGAATGATCCTAGGAGACCAAGAAGCTGGAAATGTTTGTTATTAGAGTCAGAGTGAGAGACGTTAGTGAACTTCCTGTTTGATAGAAGCTTTAAACCTGCAGCTGATGTTAAGATTAATGATGAATGTGTGTTTAATGAACTAGTGAAACATTCAGAAAAAACAGAACTCACACTCTGTTATAAGTTTTCATACGACTTGATGTCATTTATCTTGTTTTTGACTGATTCTAAGAATAAAAATCACAAATACTCAGTGTGAGTTTCTGCATGTTTCTGTTGTTTGAGTTAAATTAAAGTAATGTCAGTTTGTCCCTTTTTCTTCACTTTCCCAGGTTCTTCTTTCCTGTTTTTTATTGAACGTAACTCATCAACATCCAGTTTTGACTTTTAGAAACCTGAGATGTGGAGAATTTACAATGAAGTGATGACACATGTTTAATGATGGAGATCCTGGAACTTCCTTTATTTCTGCACATTTGGTGCTGATTTATTACATTTACTGACTCAAATAAAAAGTCAAATGTCCGATAGAAAACTAAAGAGTCTGATTGAAACTCACTTTGGTCATAAATGACTTAATTTGGTTTTAATTGGGTGAATAGAAACCATCAGTGATAATAATGTATTTACAATGTGGAGACACTAGATGGAGCCATTCTACTCTACTACGAGTGTGTGTGTGTGTGTGTGTGTGTGTGTGTGTGTGTGTGTGTGTGTGTGTGTGTGTGTGTGTGTGTGTGTGTGTGTGTTACACTCCTGCCACATCTGTCTTCACTCAGCTTCTTTTTCTCTCGACAATGAAACTCTATTCTGTTTTCATTTTATTGGGACTTAATCTTATTCTACTGCTAATGTCAATATTGGATCCTCTGAACATGTACTTACATGAAACCATGAGAGGAGCTTGTGGAGGGAAAATGTGTGTATTTTGGAGCCTCATAGATGTGAAATGTGATTCACTGCTGTTTATAAGACGTCTAGAAAATTAACTTTTCAATAAAATGATCCGTTGTGTCACATCTGCATCTGAAGGTTTGAGATAAAAAGTTGAATATATTCCTCTGAAATGTGAAGTATAAAGCAGCATTACATGAAAGTACTCAGTAGTGTACCTCAAACATTACTACACTAATTACACAGGTTGTGTTGGTTTGTTTCTTCATGGAGCAGCAGATGGAAACACACACGTCTTTTTATTTTTTACAGTGTTAACATGTTTATTTGAGTCACGCTGAGAGAAGAAAGAACTGCGAGGAAACAACAGGGTTGTTCACCACAAACATCAGTTAGACGGAGCCGGGCCTGTCTGTTCCAGGCGATAGACGGAGCCGGTGTTTTGTTTTTGAAGCTTCAGTCTTTCTTCCGCGGCAGCGACGCGACCAGCAGCCAGTACAGAGAATAGCAGCCTCCTGCAGACAGGAAGCAGATGTTTCCATTAGCAAACCTCGGCTTTAGAATAAATCATTATCTGTTGTGTCAAATGTGCATCTGAAGACTAATGAAGCTGTCAGATAAATGGAAAACTCATTATTAATAATTATCATCATTGTTCACACAGAATCAGTGTTTCTTTCTTGTTGCTACAGCAAGTGTGTTTTCTAGTTATTTATGCAGATGTGTGTTGTTCGCAGTACTTTTACTGCATCCGTGTACTTCACCTCCGATAGTGAGCATCATGGTGGCGCGGTACAGAACCACGTCAGCCGCTCCTCCCTTGACGTGAAGCGGTAGCCCGTTATCGGCCTGAAACAGCACAAAGTAATATAATGAACATAATTAGTGTTGGTGATGGATGTTACTTATGATTTCCATTTTACAATTTCCATTTTGGTAACTCTAAGAAATTTACTTTCACCATTTAATGCCAAAACCAGCATCATTCAGTTTGAAGTCTTAAATAATGTTCATATTATCAAACTTTGTTTAATCCCTGTCCACAAATTGTCCTCCTGAGTTTAATTGAATCTGGGTAATTAGTTATTTAATCACATTTTTGGCAATTTTAATTAATTAAAATTCATATTTTGTCATTGATTCTATGAGTTTTATTCATAATTTTTGTAATGACTTCATATGAGATTTTTGTTCATACTTTAACATATTAAAAATAAATGATCATTATAACTTAATATAAGCGGGGCTGCAACTAACCACTATTTATACTAAATACAATACAAGGGATTTTTTCACTTAAAAATGAGTATTTCTCCTCAGATTTCCCTTAAATAGGACACAAAGAAAGTCTCCAACTATAAAGTGTATATGTATAAAGACAGATTTCCCAGCATGCCCTGCAGGAGCTTTCTATATCATAGTCATTTGTTGATTTCACTCTGTTTATTTACACATTCTAACGAAACACAAATCAATTATGGCTTCAGGCTTTCTGTTGTGTCCTATTTAAGGTGGGATTATTTAATTGGCTCCTTTATAATCTACTTTTCAAACATCTTATAGAAAATATTCTTCAATAAGAATTGATCTTGTTGTTACCTGGAACAATTTCTGGGCTTCAGGGACACGGTTTTTCATTTGTCTGGACGAGCTGCTGAAGGCGCGACTGGCCACAGCTGGAAGTTTCTGGAAAACAAAAAACAAAAAAACATGAGACGTGTTCAGCCACCTATTACAGGTCAGATTGACCAGTTTGAAGGTCGAGGGAGAAATAGTTGAAAGTAGTTTCTCATTATGAAATACTGAGATAAGCCCTGATGTACTTTGATGTTTTCTGTGTTTTCTCATTAACAGAACATGTTGAAGGATCTTCTGATGCTCCTCTGGTTCATCTGGAAAAACTCATCCCCCACATAAACCACAATAAATAGATTTATGTTATTCTATTTAATGTCATGTTCAACTTTTCTGTTGTAAAAAAAAAATGTCATACTATAGTATGTTGTCCAAAAAACGTCATAGTATAGCATGTGGTCCAAAAAACGTCATACTATAGTATGTGGTCCGAAAAAAGTCATAATATAGTATGTCATCCAAAAAACGTCATACTATAGTATGTGGTCCGAAAAAGGTCATAGTATAGCATATGGTCCAAAAAACATCATACTATAGCATGTGGTCCAAAAAACGTCATACTATAGCATGTGGTCCGAAAAAAGTCATAATATAGTATGTCACCCAAAAAACGTCATACTATAGTATGTGGTCCGAAAAAGGTCATACTATAGTATGTCGTCCAAAAAACGTCATAGTATAGCATGTGGTCCAAAAAACGTCATACTATAGTATGTCACCCAAAAAATGTCATACTATAGCATGTGGTCCAAAAAACATCATATTATAGCATGTCACCCAAAAAATGTCATACTATAGCATGTGGTCCGAAAAGGTCATACTATAGCATGTGGTCCAAAAAACGTCATACTATAGCATGTTGTCCAAAAAACGTCATACTATAGCATGTGGTCCAAAAAACATCATACTATAGCATGTGGTCCGAAAAAGGTCATACTATAGTATGTCGTCCAAAAAACGTCATACTATAGCATGTGGTCCGAAAAACATCATATTATAGCATGTCACCCAAAAAACGTCATACTATAGTATGTCGTCCAAAAAACGTCATAGTATAGCATGTGGTCCGAAAAAGGTCATACTATAGTATGTGGTCCAAAAAACGTCATACTATAGTATGTCACCCAAAAAACGTCATAGTATAGCATGTGGTCCGAAAATGGTCATACTATAGCATGTTGTCCAAAAAACGTCATACTATAGCATGTCGTCCAAAAAACATCATACTATAGCATGTCGTCCAAAAAACGTCATACTATAGCATGTCGTCCAAAAAACGTCATACTATAGTATGTCACCCAAAAAACGTCATAGTATAGCATGTGGTCCGAAAATGGTCATACTATAGCATGTTGTCCAAAAAACGTCATACGCATGATGTCGTCCAAAAAACATCATACTATAGCATGTGGTCCAAAAAACATCATATTATAGCATGTCACCCAAAAAACGTCATACTATAGCATGTGGTCCTAAAAAGGTCATACTATAGTATGTCGTCCAAAAAACGTCATACTATAGTATGTGGTCCTAAAAAGGTCATACTATAGCATGTGGTCCAAAAAACGTCATACTATAGCATGTGGTCCGAAAGGGTCATACTATAGTATGTCGTCCAAAAAACGTCATACTATAGCATGTGGTCCAAAAAACGTCATACTATAGCATGTGGTCCGAAAAAGTTCATACTATAGCATGTGGTCCAAAAAACGTCATACTATAGCATGTGGTCCAAAAAACATCATATTATAGTATGTCACCCAAAAAACGTCATACTATAGCATGTGGTCCAAAAAACGTCATACTATAGCATGTGGTCCGAAAAAGGTCATAATATAGTATGTCACCCAAAAAACGTCATACTATAGTATGTGGTCCGAAAAAGGTCATACTATAGTATGTCGTCCAAAAAACGTCATAGTATAGCATGTGGTCCAAAAAACGTCATACTATAGTATGTCACCCAAAAAATGTGATACTATAGCATGTGGTCCAAAAAACATCATATTATAGCATGTCACCCAAAAAATGTCATACTATAGCATGTGGTCCAAAAAACGTCATACTATAGTATGTCACCCAAAAAATGTGATACTATAGCATGTGGTCCGAAAGGGTCATACTATAGTATGTCGTCCAAAAAACGTCATAGTATAGCATGTGGTCCAAAAAACGTCATACTATAGCATGTGGTCCGAAAAAGGTCATACTATAGTATGTCGTCCAAAAAACGTCATACTATAGTATATTGTCCAAAAAACGTCATACTATAGCATGTGGTCCGAAAAAGTTCATACTATAGCATGTGGTCCAAAAAACGTCATACTATAGCATGTGGTCCAAAAAAGGTCATAATATATTATGTCACCCAAAAAACGTCATACTATAGTATGTGGTCCGAAAAAGGTCATACTATAGTATGTCGTCCAAAAAACGTCATAGTATAGCATGTGGTCCAAAAAACGTAATAATATAGCATGTCGTCCAAAAAACGTCATACTATAGTATGTCATCCAAAAAACGTCATACTATAGCATGTGGTCTAAAAAACATCATATTATAGTATGTCACCCAAAAAACGTCATACTATAGCATGTGGTCCAAAAAACGTCATACTATAGCATGTGGTCCAAAAAACGTCATACTATAGCATGTGGTCCAAAAAATGTCATACTATAGCATGTGGTCCAAAAAATGTCATAGTATAGCATGTGGTCCAAAAAACGTCTTACTATAGCATGTGGTCCGAAAAACGTCATATTATAGCATGTGGTCCAAAAAACGTCATACTATAGCACGTGGTCCGAAAAAGGTCATAATATAGTATGTCACCCAAAAAACGTCATACTATAGTATGTGGTCCAAAAAACGTCATACTATAGCATGTGGTCCGAAAAACGTCATACTATAGCATGTGGTCCGAAAAACGTCATACTATAGCATGTGGTCTGAAAAACGTCATACTATAGCATGTGGTCCGAAAAACGTCATAGTATAGCATGTGGTCCGAAAAACGTCATACTATAGTATGTCGTCCAAAAAACGTCATACTATAGTAAGTCGTCCAAAAAACGTCATACTATAGTATGTGGTCCGAAAAAAGTCATAATATAGTATGTCACCCAAAAAACGTCATACTATAGTATGTGGTCCGAAAAAGGTCATACTATAGTATGTGGTCCAAAAAACGTCATACTATAGTATGTGGTCCGAAAAAAGTCATAATATAGTATGTCATCCAAAAAACGTCATACTATAGTATGTGGTCCGAAAAAGGTCATAGTATAGCATATGGTCCAAAAAACATCATACTATAGCATGTGGTCCAAAAAACGTCATACTATAGCATGTGGTCCGAAAAAAGTCATAATATAGTATGTCACCCAAAAAACGTCATACTATAGTATGTGGTCCGAAAAAGGTCATACTATAGTATGTCGTCCAAAAAACGTCATAGTATAGCATGTGGTCCAAAAAACGTCATACTATAGTATGTCACCCAAAAAATGTCATACTATAGCATGTGGTCCAAAAAACATCATATTATAGCATGTCACCCAAAAAATGTCATACTATAGCATGTGGTCCGAAAAGGTCATACTATAGCATGTGGTCCAAAAAACGTCATACTATAGCATGTTGTCCAAAAAACGTCATACTATAGCATGTGGTCCAAAAAACATCATACTATAGCATGTGGTCCGAAAAAGGTCATACTATAGTATGTCGTCCAAAAAACGTCATACTATAGCATGTGGTCCGAAAAACATCATATTATAGCATGTCACCCAAAAAACGTCATACTATAGTATGTCGTCCAAAAAACGTCATAGTATAGCATGTGGTCCGAAAAAGGTCATACTATAGTATGTGGTCCAAAAAACGTCATACTATAGTATGTCACCCAAAAAACGTCATAGTATAGCATGTGGTCCGAAAATGGTCATACTATAGCATGTTGTCCAAAAAACGTCATACTATAGCATGTCGTCCAAAAAACATCATACTATAGCATGTCGTCCAAAAAACGTCATACTATAGCATGTCGTCCAAAAAACGTCATACTATAGTATGTCACCCAAAAAACGTCATAGTATAGCATGTGGTCCGAAAATGGTAATACTATAGCATGTTGTCCAAAAAACGTCATACGCATGATGTCGTCCAAAAAACATCATACTATAGCATGTGGTCCAAAAAACATCATATTATAGCATGTCACCCAAAAAACGTCATACTATAGCATGTGGTCCTAAAAAGGTCATACTATAGTATGTCGTCCAAAAAACGTCATACTATAGTATGTGGTCCTAAAAAGGTCATACTATAGCATGTGGTCCAAAAAACGTCATACTATAGCATGTGGTCCGAAAGGGTCATACTATAGTATGTCGTCCAAAAAACGTCATACTATAGCATGTGGTCCAAAAAACGTCATACTATAGCATGTGGTCCGAAAAAGTTCATACTATAGCATGTGGTCCAAAAAACGTCATACTATAGCATGTGGTCCAAAAAACATCATATTATAGTATGTCACCCAAAAAACGTCATACTATAGCATGTGGTCCAAAAAACGTCATACTATAGCATGTGGTCCGAAAAAGGTCATAATATAGTATGTCACCCAAAAAACGTCATACTATAGTATGTGGTCCGAAAAAGGTCATACTATAGTATGTCGTCCAAAAAACGTCATAGTATAGCATGTGGTCCAAAAAACGTCATACTATAGTATGTCACCCAAAAAATGTGATACTATAGCATGTGGTCCAAAAAACATCATATTATAGCATGTCACCCAAAAAATGTCATACTATAGCATGTGGTCCAAAAAACGTCATACTATAGTATGTCACCCAAAAAATGTGATACTATAGCATGTGGTCCGAAAGGGTCATACTATAGTATGTCGTCCAAAAAACGTCATAGTATAGCATGTGGTCCAAAAAACGTCATACTATAGCATGTGGTCCGAAAAAGGTCATACTATAGTATGTCGTCCAAAAAACGTCATACTATAGTATATTGTCCAAAAAACGTCATACTATAGCATGTGGTCCGAAAAAGTTCATACTATAGCATGTGGTCCAAAAAACGTCATACTATAGCATGTGGTCCAAAAAACATCATATTATAGTATGTCACCCAAAAAACGTCATACTATAGCATGTGGTCCAAAAAACGTCATACTATAGCATGTGGTCCGAAAAAGGTCATAATATAGTATGTCACCCAAAAAACGTCATACTATAGTATGTGGTCCGAAAAAGGTCATACTATAGTATGTCGTCCAAAAAACGTCATAGTATAGCATGTGGTCCAAAAAACGTCATACTATAGTATGTCACCCAAAAAATGTGATACTATAGCATGTGGTCCAAAAAACATCATATTATAGCATGTCACCCAAAAAATGTCATACTATAGCATGTGGTCCGAAAAAGGTCATACTATAGCATGTGGTCCAAAAAACGTCATACTATAGCATGTGGTCCAAAAAACATCATATTATAGTATGTCACCCAAAAAACGTCATACTATAGCATGTGGTCCAAAAAACGTCATACTATAGCATGTGGTCCGAAAAAGGTCATACTATAGTATGTCGTCCAAAAAACGTCATAGTATAGCATGTGGTCCAAAAAACGTCATACTATAGTATGTCACCCAAAAAATGTGATACTATAGCATGTGGTCCAAAAAACATCATATTATAGCATGTCACCCAAAAAATGTCATACTATAGCATGTGGTCCGAAAAAGGTCATACTATAGTATGTCGTCCAAAAAACGTCAAACTATAGTATATTGTCCAAAAAACGTCATACTATAGCATGTGGTCCGAAAAACGTCATACTATAGCATGTGGTCTGAAAAACGTCATACTATAGCATGTGGTCCGAAAAACGTCATAGTATAGCATGTGGTCCGAAAAACGTCATACTATAGTATGTCGTCCAAAAAACGTCATACTATAGTAAGTCGTCCAAAAAACGTCATACTATAGTATGTGGTCCGAAAAAAGTCATAATATAGTATGTCACCCAAAAAACGTCATACTATAGCATGTGGTCCAAAAAACATCATATTATAGTATGTCGTCCAAAAAACGTCATACTATAGTATGTGGTCCAAAAAACGTCATACTATAGTATGTGGTCCGAAAAAGGTCATAATATAGTATGTCACCCAAAAAACGTCATACTATAGTATGTGGTCCAAAAAACGTCATAGTATAGCATGTGGTCCAAAAAACATCATATTATAGCATGTCACCCAAAAAACGTCATACTATAGCATGTGGTCTAAAAAACATCATATTATAGCATGTCACCCAAAAAACGTCATACTATAGTATGTCGTCCAAAAAACGTCATACTATAGTAAGTCGTCCAAAAAACGTCATACTATAGTATGTGGTCCGAAAAAAGTCATAATATAGTATGTCACCCAAAAAACGTCATACTATAGCATGTGGTCCAAAAAACATCATATTATAGTATGTCGTCCAAAAAACGTCATACTATAGTATGTGGTCCAAAAAACGTCATACTATAGTATGTGGTCCGAAAAAGGTCATAATATAGTATGTCACCCAAAAAACGTCATACTATAGCATGTGGCCAAAAAAAAAGTCATAGTATAGCATGTGGTCCAAAAAACATCATATTATAGCATGTCACCCAAAAAACGTCATACTATAGCATGTGGTCTAAAAAACATCATATTATAGCATGTCGTCCAAAAAACGTCATAGTATAGCATGTGGTCCGAAAAAGGTCATACTATAGTATGTGGTCCAAAAAACGTCATACTATAGTATGTCACCCAAAAAACGTCATAGTATAGCATGTGGTCCGAAAATGGTCATACTATAGCATGTTGTCCAAAAAACGTCATACTATAGCATGTCGTCCAAAAAACATCATACTATAGCATGTCGTCCAAAAAACGTCATACTATAGTATGTCGTCCAAAACACGTCATACTATAGTATGTCACCCAAAAAACGTCATAGTATAGCATGTGGTCCGAAAATGGTCATACTATAGCATGTTGTCCAAAAAACGTCATACGCATGATGTCGTCCAAAAAACATCATACTATAGCATGTGGTCCAAAAAACATCATATTATAGCATGTCACCCAAAAAACGTCATACTATAGCATGTGGTCCTAAAAAGGTCATACTATAGTATGTCGTCCAAAAAACGTCATACTATAGTATGTGGTCCTAAAAAGGTCATACTATAGCATGTGGTCCAAAAAACGTCATACTATAGCATGTGGTCCGAAAGGGTCATACTATAGTATGTCGTCCAAAAAACGTCATAGTATAGCATGTGGTCCAAAAAACGTCATACTATAGCATGTGGTCCGAAAAAGGTCATACTATAGTATGTCGTCCAAAAAACGTCATACTATAGTATATTGTCCAAAAAACGTCATACTATAGCATGTGGTCCGAAAAAGTTCATACTATAGCATGTGGTCCAAAAAACGTCATACTATAGCATGTGGTCCAAAAAACATCATATTATAGTATGTCACCCAAAAAACGTCATACTATAGCATGTGGTCCAAAAAACGTCATACTATAGCATGTGGTCCGAAAAAGGTCATACTATAGTATGTTGTCCAAAAAACGTCATAGTATAGCATGTGGTCCAAAAAACGTCATACTATAGTATGTCACCCAAAAAATGTGATACTATAGCATGTGGTCCAAAAAACATCATATTATAGCATGTCACCCAAAAAATGTCATACTATAGCATGTGGTCCAAAAAACGTCATACTATAGTATGTCACCCAAAAAATGTGATACTATAGCATGTGGTCCGAAAGGGTCATACTATAGTATGTCGTCCAAAAAACGTCATAGTATAGCATGTGGTCCAAAAAACGTCATACTATAGCATGTGGTCCGAAAAAGGTCATACTATAGTATGTCGTCCAAAAAACGTCATACTATAGTATATTGTCCAAAAAACGTCATACTATAGCATGTGGTCCGAAAAAGTTCATACTATAGCATGTGGCCCAAAAAACGTCATACTATAGCATGTGGTCCAAAAAACATCATATTATAGTATGTCACCCAAAAAACGTCATACTATAGCATGTGGTCCAAAAAACGTCATACTATAGCATGTGGTCCGAAAAAGGTCATAATATAGTATGTCACCCAAAAAACGTCATACTATAGTATGTGGTCCGAAAAAGGTCATACTATAGTATGTCGTCCAAAAAACGTCATAGTATAGCATGTGGTCCAAAAAACGTCATACTATAGTATGTCACCCAAAAAATGTGATACTATAGCATGTGGTCCAAAAAACATCATATTATAGCATGTCACCCAGAAAATGTCATACTATAGCATGTGGTCCGAAAAAGGTCATACTATAGCATGTGGTCCAAAAAACGTCATACTATAGCATGTGGTCCAAAAAACATCATATTATAGTATGTCACCCAAAAAACGTCATACTATAGCATGTGGTCCAAAAAACGTCATACTATAGCATGTGGTCCGAAAAAGGTCATACTATAGTATGTCGTCCAAAAAACGTCATAGTATAGCATGTGGTCCAAAAAACGTCATACTATAGTATGTCACCCAAAAAATGTGATACTATAGCATGTGGTCCAAAAAACATCATATTATAGCATGTCACCCAAAAAATGTCATACTATAGCATGTGGTCCGAAAAAGGTCATACTATAGTATGTCGTCCAAAAAACGTCAAACTATAGTATATTGTCCAAAAAACGTCATACTATAGCATGTGGTCCGAAAAAGGTCATACTATAGCATGTGGTCCAAAAAACGTCATACTATAGCATGTGGTCCGAAAAAGGTCATACTATAGCATGTGGTCCGAAAAACGTCATACTATAGTATGTGGTCCGAAAAAGGTCATACTATAGCATGTGGTCCGAAAAAGGTCATACTATAGCATGTGGTCCAAAAAACGTCATACTATAGCATGTGGTCCGAAAAAGGTCATACTATAGCATGTGGTCCGAAAAACGTCATACTATAGTATGTGGTCCGAAAAAGGTCATAATATAGTATGTCACCCAAAAAACGTCATACTATAGTATGTGGTCCGAAAAAGGTCATACTATAGTATGTTGTCCAAAAAACGTCATAGTATAGCATGTGGTCCAAAAAACGTCATACTATAGTATGTCACCCAAAAAATGTGATACTATAGCATGTGGTCCAAAAAACATCATATTATAGCATGTCACCCAAAAAATGTCATACTATAGCATGTGGTCCAAAAAACGTCATACTATAGTATGTCACCCAAAAAATGTGATACTATAGCATGTGGTCCGAAAGGGTCATACTATAGTATGTCGTCCAAAAAACGTCATAGTATAGCATGTGGTCCAAAAAACGTCATACTATAGCATGTGGTCCGAAAAAGGTCATACTATAGTATGTCGTCCAAAAAACGTCATACTATAGTATATTGTCCAAAAAACGTCATACTATAGCATGTGGTCCGAAAAAGTTCATACTATAGCATGTGGTCCAAAAAACGTCATACTATAGCATGTGGTCCAAAAAACATCATATTATAGTATGTCACCCAAAAAACGTCATACTATAGCATGTGGTCCAAAAAACGTCATACTATAGCATGTGGTCCGAAAAAGGTCATAATATAGTATGTCACCCAAAAAACGTCATACTATAGTATGTGGTCCGAAAAAGGTCATACTATAGTATGTCGTCCAAAAAACGTCATAGTATAGCATGTGGTCCAAAAAACGTCATACTATAGTATGTCACCCAAAAAATGTGATACTATAGCATGTGGTCCAAAAAACATCATATTATAGCATGTCACCCAAAAAATGTCATACTATAGCATGTGGTCCGAAAAAGGTCATACTATAGCATGTGGTCCAAAAAACGTCATACTATAGCATGTGGTCCAAAAAACATCATATTATAGTATGTCACCCAAAAAACGTCATACTATAGCATGTGGTCCAAAAAACGTCATACTATAGCATGTGGTCCGAAAAAGGTCATACTATAGTATGTGGTCCAAAAAACATCATATTATAGTATGTCACCCAAAAAATGTGATACTATAGCATGTGGTCCAAAAAACATCATATTATAGCATGTCACCCAAAAAATGTCATACTATAGCATGTGGTCCGAAAAAGGTCATACTATAGTATGTCGTCCAAAAAACGTCAAACTATAGTATATTGTCCAAAAAACGTCATACTATAGCATGTGGTCCGAAAAAGGTCATACTATAGCATGTGGTCCAAAAAACGTCATACTATAGCATGTGGTCCGAAAAAGGTCATACTATAGCATGTGGTCCGAAAAACGTCATACTATAGTATGTGGTCCGAAAAAGGTCATACTATAGCATGTGGTCCGAAAAAGGTCATACTATAGCATGTGGTCCAAAAAACGTCATACTATAGCATGTGGTCCGAAAAAGGTCATACTATAGCATGTGGTCCGAAAAACGTCATACTATAGTATGTGGTCCGAAGGCAAGGCAAGGCAAGGCAAGTTTATTTGTAGAGCACAATTCATACACAGGGCAATTCAAAGTGCTTTACAGTTACACAAAATCACAAAAGGAAAATCATAAAACATAGAATTCATCATTAATTTAAAAAGAGTGAAGAGTGTAGATAAGATACTTTAGTTTTCATATGCACGGTTAAACAGAACTGTTTTCAGCCTGGTCTTAAACATTGTCAACGTTGAGGCCTGTCTCACATTCTCTGGAAGACTGTTCCAGATTTTAGCTGCAGAAAACTGGAATGTAGCTTCACCACGTTTAGTCCTGACTCTGGGCACCTGCAGGAGACCAGTCCCTGAGGTTCTCAGGGTCCTAGATGGCTCGTATGGCTCTAACATGTCATAGATGTATTTTGGTGCTAGACCATGAAGAGACTTGTACACAAGTAAAGCTGTTTTAAAGTCTATTCTCTGAGTGACAGGAAGCCAGTGCAGAGACATGAGCACTGGACTAATATGGTCATATTTTCTGGTTCTGGTCAGGACTTGAGCTGCAGCGTTCTGAATGTTCTGTAGTTGTTTAACAGCTCGTTTAGAGAGACCAGTGAGCAGGCCATTGCAGTATTCTAACCTGCTGGAGACAAATGCATGGATCAGTCTCTCCAAGTCTGGTTTAGACACTATACTTTTGATTTTGGCAATGTTTTTTAGATGGTAAAAGGCTGTTGATATTGTTGATTTTATGTGGCTGTGAAAGTTCAGGTCTGAGTCCATTAGCACCCCTAGATTTCTAACCTGTGTTTTTGGTTTTAGAGAACGAGACTGAAGGTGACTGATTACACGTTCTCTTTGCTTCAGTGGCCCAAAGACGATTATTTCAGTTTTTTCTGAGTTTAGCTGGAGAAAGTTGTTTTGCCTTCGAAAAAGGTCATACTATAGCATGTGGTCCAAAAAACATCATATTATAGCATGTGGTCCAAAAAACGTCATAATATAGCATGTCGTCCAAAAAACGTCATACTATAGTATGTGGTCCAAAAAACGTCATAGTATTGCATGTGGCCAAAAAACGTCATACTATAGCATGTGGTCCGAAAAAGGTCATACTCTAGTATGTCGTCCAAAAAACGTCATACTATAGCATGTTGTCTGAAAAAGGTCATACTATAGTATGTCACCCAAAAAACGTCATACTATAGTATGTTGTCCAAAAAACGTCATACTATAGCATGCGGTCCAAAAAACGTCATACTATAGTATGTCGTCCAAAAAACGTCATACTATAGTATGTGGTCCAAAAAACGTCATACTATAGCATGTGGTCCAAAAAAGGTCATAATATAGTATGTCACCCAAAAAACGTCATACTATAGTATGTTGTCCAAAAAACGTCATAGTATAGCATGTGGTCCAAAAAACGTCATACTATAGCATGTGGTCAAAAAAACATCATATTATAGTATGTCACCCAAAAAACGTCATAATATAGCATGTCGTCCAAAAACGTCATACTATAGCATGTGGTCTAAAAAACATCATATTATAGCATGTCACCCAAAAAACGTCATACTATAGCATGTGGTCCAAAAAACGTCATACTATAGCATGTGGTCCAAAAAACGTCATACTATAGCATGTGGTCCAAAAAACATCATACTATAGTATGTGGTCCGAAAAAGGTCATACTATAGCATGTGGTCCAAAAAACATCATATTATAGTATGTCACCCAAAGAACGTCATAATATAGCATGTCGTCCAAAAAACGTCATACTATAGTATGTCATCCAAAAAACGTCATACTATAGCATGTGGTCTAAAAAACATCATATTATAGTATGTCACCCAAAAAACGTCATACTATAGCATGTGGTCCAAAAAACGTCATACTATAGCATGTGGTCCAAAAAACGTCATACTATAGCATGTGGTCCAAAAAATGTCATACTATAGCATGTGGTCCAAAAAATGTCATAGTATAGCATGTGGTCCAAAAAACGTCTTACTATAGCATGTGGTCCGAAAAACGTCATACTATAGCACGTGGTCCGAAAAAGGTCATAATATAGTATGTCACCCAAAAAACGTCATACTATAGTATGTGGTCCAAAAAACGTCATAGTATAGCATGTCGTCCAAAAAACGTCATAGTATAGCATGTGGTCCGAAAAAGGTCATACTATAGTATGTCATCCAAAAAACGTCATACTATAGTATGTGGTCCAAAAAACGTCATAGTATAGCATGTGGCCAAAAAAAAAGTCATAGTATAGCATGTGGTCCAAAAAACATCATATTATAGCATGTCACCCAAAAAACGTCATACTATAGCATGTGGTCTAAAAAACATCATATTATAGCATGTCGTCCAAAAAACGTCATACTATAGTATGTGGTCCAAAAAAGGTCATAATATAGCATGTGGTCCAAAAAACGTCATACTATAGCATGTGGTCCAAAAAACGTCATAGTATAGCATGTCGTCCAAAAAAGGTCATATTATACTATGTTGTCCAAAAAAGGTCATACTATAGCATGTCGTTCCATCAATCTATTGACCTTCTGATGGCAGAAATTGGACATAAATTGTTAATTTGCCAGCCTGGAAGCACAACTACAACTACATTATTCATAGAGTAGCACACAGCGAGTTACTTAATGTTGTCTTAGGGTAGCTCGCGAGGGGAAATTTTAACATTCCTAAATGTGTTCATCTCCAACAGACCAGAGCAGGGTTCCCTGACCAGGGATTGAACCCTGTTCTGATGATTGCAAAAGCATCGACTTCCCCACCATGCCACGAGTCCATCCATAGTGTGTTGTGTTCTCCAGGAACTTTTAGCATCTTTACCAAAGATGTTGGCTTTTTGAATGCTGAAACTTAAAAACATCTCCTGATTGTTTTGAACATGCATTTCTGTTGCTTCAGCTTCAGAGATGAACCCACTCTGCCACCAGACCTCATGAGACCTGGACAGATTTCCTGAGGGCTTTTACCATCTTTACTTTGGATGTTGGCCTTTAAAAGTCACCAAGATCTGAACCCATGACTAACAACTTCCAGTCTGCCTTCTACCACACTGAGCTACCCAGTCTGTGAGAGCTTCATAGACTTTTGGATTCAACATTTAGGTTTCTGACTTTAAAAGTCAGGAAACGGGATTTGACCTGCAACTGTTGAGCCTCCTCAATGTCGCATGTCGTAGGAAAAACCTCATCGTGTAGCATGTAGTCCATTCATTTTAATTCAATTTATCTGCACAGCCCAGAATCACAAAGCACATTTCCCCAATGGGCTTTACAGTGTGTACAACTAAATATCGATAGAATGGAGTTAATGATGAAATATTAACAATTTAAATCATTTAATGTATTTCCTTATCTTGGATAATCAATTAATTAATGTCATTAACAGAAAAATGAATGACACATACATTTGTCATTGTGCAGCTTTAGCTCAGATAAGAAATAAAAAAGCATTAACGTCAAAGAAGAGTTTATTCTTTATTTGTTTTCAGATTTCATTACACGTGTGTTGTTCGTGTGTTTTCGTTGCAGCTTTTATTTGTTGAGTCTGAGACGCTTCAACAGTTTAAAACTAAACAGAAAGAAGAAGTGAAACGTGTCGTTTCTGTTTCCAGATCTGGAGGCGACGGCTTTAACGCGTCGGTCGCTGGTTTTACTGGAACTGAAAACATGCAAATGCATTAACGAAAACCTCAGAAATATATATATATATATATATATATATATATATATATATATATATATATATATATATAAATATATATATATATATATATATATATATATATTTATATATATAACTTTATTCTGGTTTATTTTCCATGTGATGATTTAAAAACACAGCAGAGCTGAAACAATTGTTGATCCCAGCTTTTCAACTATAAAAGAATTCAATTCAAGTTCAAGTTCATTTTATTTTGAAATTCCAATGTAAAAGATTATTAAAAAGAGTTTTGTTTGTTTCATAGTATAAAGTATAAAAAAAAGGAACCAGGATATTTTATGCAGCTATTTAACATTTTATAAATGAAGTTTCTGACTTCTTCTATGTTTAGTTCTCATGAAGGTGAAGTCTAAAAAATGTATTAATACTGTTGCATTTGATTCTATATTATACTGTATAAACTCTTTAAAATACAGTTTTAAGAAGCATTAATCAGGTCTCCAAATGTACATTTTGTGTTTATGTGTTCTTGTTTAAAAGTCCATTTATTTTTACAAAAATCAACCACAATGTGATTTTTGTTTTATCTGCATGACGCGGTGCTTATTTATAATTTTTTTCATTTGCTAAAGTTGGATTTTAAATGCAGATTTTTGACTTTCACTGTGATTTCTGCAGCAATAAAATGCGTGGAAGCCAAAAGCGCTTTTATTTTGAAAGGACGGCGTGTCTCTTTAAGACTCTTTCAGCGTCAAGGTCGACGTCCGAGCAGCTGCAGCCACGAACCTGACACCGTGTGTGTGTGTGTGTGTGTGTGTGTGTGTGTGTGTGTGTGTGTGTGTGTGTGTATGTGTGTGTGTGTGTGTGTGTGTGTGTGTGTGTGTGGCTTAGACAGGCTGCAGATATTATTAGACGCATTAAATAAGATAAATTATTGAGGCACAAA
The DNA here is from genome assembly GCA_036785175.1 of Eupleurogrammus muticus. Taxonomy (NCBI): domain Eukaryota; kingdom Metazoa; phylum Chordata; class Actinopteri; order Scombriformes; family Trichiuridae; genus Eupleurogrammus; species Eupleurogrammus muticus. The sequence goes on along the minus strand of JAYKQN010000052.1, from coordinate 642,806 downwards.
CAATAAACATAATTCATATTTTACTTTTTAATCCCTGACATGTTTTAACTGTGTTTTTAGACTTGAGGATTTCAACTCTCAGATTCATATCTGTTCGTTTAGTGAATTTATTACACGTCTGAATCCTGGAATTTCTGGATGAATCGACTGCATCTCGCTGCAGACGCATCTTTGTGTTTCAGTTCATTTTAACATGTTTAAATGTGTTTTCTGCTCTTAGATTCGACTGAGGCTGTTTTTGAGAATTATCGTAATTTAATTAGTGATTAGTAGATGTAAATAATAATTTATTACAATTTTCTGTAAATTCATTTACAAGTTTTTTCTTGAAACCTTTTCATTATTCAGTTGTTTCCTTCAGTCTATTTACAGTATTAAAATATAACATCTGTATTTTTTTAATTAACATTAAAGCTGCTTAAATCTTAAAAGGCCACAACAAATATTAAACTAAATCTCAGGTTTGCATCAAATGCAAATAAAAATATCTGATTACAAACTCAAATTTCTCTCTTTTATAGAAATTTAACAAATAAATCAAAATGAATTTGTTTAAATATAGAATATATCTTATATATAAAATGCTGAGGATCATTAAGAACATGAAGAATATTTTCTGTAGATGTTTAAAAGGAGATTATAAAGGAGCCAATTAAATAATCCCACAAACAGCTCCAATCTAAATAAATCTCTAAATAGTGGTTAGTTGCAGCTACTACTGATATTATATTAAACTATTTTATTATTGTATTGATGATGTGGATATTGATGATATATATTGATGCTGGAACAGGAACAGATAAAATACTATATTTAGTGTTGGAGCTCTGGTTTAACATGAGATTTATTATAAAACTCAGTGATGAACCTGATCAGGAGGTTCAGGTTCATACTGTGACCTCGTTTGACCTCTGACCTCTGTGTTGTTTACTGCACAGCATGTGTCCAACCCCTTTTTTGACATAGAAAAGTAAATTACTGGAGCAGCACGTCACGCAGGTCAAACATTACCAATAAATATTAATTATAAACTAACACATAAAGTGACACCAGCCACATGCTGGTAGTCGATGGTAAACGTGTGACCCTGCAGCCGGGGTCGTCTGAGGTCGTCCTGCAGCTGTCAATCACAGACCGTGTTTTAGTGCGTGTGTGAGGTCATAAACGCATGGAGCAGCGTGAAGCTCCTGTAGCGCGGAGCTCAAAGGTCACAAAGGTGACACTGAACCTGTTTCTCTGCCCAAACACACTCTGACCCGTCCAGAGCTTCCAGAAGCAAACAGAACAGAGACGAAGGTCTGAGCTACACACACCAGAAAACACCAGAAAACACCAGAAAACACCAGAAAAACACCAGAAAACACCAGAAAACCAGGCGACGGGCGTTAGTTACCAGCAGGAGATTCATGTCGAGCTGCAGCTTTCACTTCTGACCAGGAGACACACACACACACACTCACACACACACACACACGTGGTATCAGTGTTTCTGACTCAGGTCCAGCTATGGTTCGCTGCAGAGGCCAAACTGAGTTTTTATGCTTTAACTGGTTAACGTGTCTCTGGTGTGTTAATCCTGTTTCATCAGCTCATGAATCTGTTAAAACATTAAAGCTCCTGATGTTCAACGTTGAATTTTAGTCACAAATGTTATATATATCATCATTAACATCATTATTGCTGTTTATAAAACACTATTACTGCTGTGTACAGGGAATAAACTATTACTTCACTATTATTCTTTTCTATTGGCTTTTTTATTTAACGTTCAACCAAACTTGTAAAAGTAATAAAATCACACAAATCAGTGTCTTTGACTCCATAAGTTTTTATGACTTTTTAATAAGACATTAAAGACATTTTATCTCATATTTCTTGACTTTCCAACATTCTAACTCCATTTCCTGTGTATCATCAGCATAAATAGATTCTGACTCTTCTGTATCTCCTCACATGTTGTAGATTTATTCTGATTCCAGGTTTAAGTCCAATAACTTTGTGTTTGTACAGATATTCCAGATTAATGATCATTTACAGCAGAAAACTGATGAATGAACCTGGAGGTTAGGTGGTTAAAAAGCTTTTAGAGTAAATGTTTGTCTGACTTCTTGGGAAGTGACTTTAAACATGAGAAAGATTCACAGCAGCAATTACACACACACACACACACACACACACACACACACACACACACACACACACACACACTCACACACACACTCACACACACACACACACACACACTCACACACACACTCACACACACGCACACACACACCACACACACCACACACACCACACACACACACACTCACACACACACTCACACACACACCACACACACACACACTCACACACACACTCACACACACACCACACACACCACACACAAACATGTAATTGGTTTGAAATCAGGAGAATTGTCATACATCTGTGTTTAAATAAAGTTGATTGAAGGTTATTTCCACAAAAAGGGAAGTGGTGAAGCAGAAAACGTGAACCTGCAGCTCAGTTCTCCAAAGCTCAGAAACTGAACAGAAACAGCAGCAGCTTCTCAGTAAGTTCACGTTTTACTGGTTATGCATTTTATTTTGTCTTTAGAAAATACAGAAACAACTTAATTACTACTCCTTAATTTGTTTTAATCAAATTAGTACATTTTTACATTTCTATATTTTTTATTTCTATATACACATTTTATTTTCATCATTATTAATAGTATCATTATATTTTATAATTAGATCAGATCTAATTTAATTTAATTTAATTTAATTTAAAAAATTAAAAGTACAAGTGTGTGTATTTTATCTGTTCCTGTTCCAGCATCAATATATATCATCAATATCCACATCATCAATACAATAATAAAATAGTTTAATATAATATCAGTAGTAGCTGCAACTAACCACTATTTAGAGATTTATTCAGATTGGAGCTGTTAGTGGGATTATTTAATTGGCTCCTTTATAATCTCCTTTAAACATCTACAGAATATATAAGATATATATTATATTTAAATTGGAAAAAATAATTTTGATTCAGTTGTCAAATTTCTGGAAAAAGAGAAAAATTTGACTTTGTAATAACATATATATATATATATATATATATATATGTATATATGTATATATATATATATATATATTTATATATTTTTGTATTCATTTTCCCTGCTGGTCCAGACCCTTCCAGGCCTTCCAGGACCCTCTAGGACCCTTCAGGACCCACCAGGCCTTCCAGGACCTCCCAGCTGACATGGTCCTCCCTCTGCTGCCCCTGCTGGTCCGTCTGAGTCCTGCGGTTCTGTTGCTGCCCGACGTGGCCTCCACGGACCCGGGTCGCTGGCAGGACTACAAAGATGGCCGCCAGGACCAGAAGCCGTGCTCCTGGACCTGCACTCTGCTCACGCTGCAGTGGCCCGGGGGATTCTGTCAGGTAGGTCATCACTTCCTGTCAGGTGTGTCGTCACTTCCTGTCAGGTGTGTTGCCACTTCCTGTAAGGTGAGCCATCACTTCTGGTCAGGTGGGTAATCACTTCCTGTCAGGTGGGTCGTCACTTCCTGTCAGGTGGGGCACCACTTCCTGTCAGGTGGGCCATCACTTCCTGTCAGGTGGGTCATCACTTCCTGTCAGGTGGGTAGTCACTTCCTGTCAGGTGGGCCATCACTTCCTGTCAGGTGGGTCATCACTTCCTGTCAGGTGGGTCGTCACTTCCTGTCAGGTGGGGCACCACTTCCTGTCAGGTGGGCCATCACTTCCTGTCAGGTGGGTAGTCACTTCCTGTCAGGTGGGTCGTCACTTCCTGTCAGGTGGGGCACCACTTCCTGTCAGGTGGGGCACCACTTCCTGTCTGGAGGAGACCAGGTTCATAAAATAATTATAATGACTTTGAAATGTCACATGACTTCAGATCAAAGTTTGATTGGATGAAATCTGCAGGACCAGAATTAGAAATAAATTATACACTTCAAGTAAATATAAGATGAACTTTAATGTTGTTTTATTACTTAATTCAATAACAGGAAGGACTGAGGAAGATTCCAGAGAATTTAATCAAGATAACGAGTTCTCTTACACGTTTTCAGGAAGTGGGTCAAAGGTCATTAGATCCTCACTCAGCATTAAACTAATAATAATAATGATAATAATGATAATAATAATTGTTATCATAATAACAGAAACAAGGATATTAGACCAGACCTGGTCCTGGATTCCATCTCAGAGTTTCTATTAGGATTAACAATAATAAAATGAATAATAACTATAATACAGGGCGACACGGTGGTGCGGTGGTTAGCACTGTTGCCTCACAGCAAGAAGGTCGCAGGTTCAAGACCGCCTTGGGCCTGGGTCTGGGGCCTTTCTGTGTGGAGTTTGCATGTTCTCCCCGTGTCTGCGTGGGTTTTCACCGGGTACTCCGGTTTCCTCCCACAATACAAAAAACATGCTCAGGTTAATTGGTAAACTCTAAATTGCCCATAGGTGTGAGTGTGAGAGTGAATGGTGTGTGAATGGTGTGTGTGCCCCACGATTGGCTGGCGACCATCTGGGGTGTATCCCTGCCTCTCGCCTTAACGCGCTGGGATAGGCTCCAGCAGACCCCTGCGACCCCGAAAGGGAATAAGCGGGATAGACAATGGATGGATGGATGGATAACTATAATAATAATAATAACAATGATAATAATAATAATAATAATAACAACAATAATAATAATAATAATAATAATAACCTTCCATTACACATGAATAAAATGAACTTAACTCTTGTTTTTTTGCTGATGATGATGTGAAGTTTATGAGAAGATGAAAACAGACCTGAGGACGTGTCTCTGTCTCCAGTCTCTGTCCAATCAGACTCTCTGCAGAATTCCTCCAGCTGTGAACAACTGGACGATTCACGGTTTGTGGTAAATATCAAAATCATCAATACTTTACTTTATTGATTATTATACAGGTTCTGATGAATGTTTCTGTTCATTTTAAGCTGTTTTTAGATCAAATGTGAATAATTCATCCAAAAACTCATCTATTTCTATGAGATCAATTGTTAATCTATCGATTGATTGATTGATTGATTGATTGATTGATTGATTGATTGATTGATTGATTGATTGATATTTTCACTAAATACAAAACATCTGCATTTTTTTACTTATTTGGTTTGTCGACTATTGAAACATTGAATAATTGTCTAAATAGGAATCAATCAGGATATTGATCACCTCATCAATTCAATTCTGCAGAATCATGACAAATTAAAAAGAAAAGAAAATAGTTTAACCGACTTAATTTAATTCATTTATT
>JAYKQN010000052.1:627500-632500 GCA_036785175.1 Eupleurogrammus muticus | reverse complement strand
AAACCTGATGCATCACTGTTGTGTCTAAAACACATAAAAGTCCTCAGGATAATATTTATTAAAATAAATTAGTCCGTGTTTGACTAAATGAGTTATAAAGAATTCAGGTAAATGCACCTTTTTGGGTTTGTGTTACTTAAAAGTCCATTTGCACAATTTTTCTTTATTCTTACAAAAATCACAGAATGTGAAACAAGCTACTTTTGTATTTGAAGTGCGATATCTAAATTGGATTTTGAAGTAGTTTTACTTCATTAAATGATCTCAGTATTTCTTTAGTGTCAAAACTGTAACGTGTGAAGTTTTGGAAGCGTCTTCATTGAATTTAAACACGGAGACAAACAGCTGGTGATGAGGATCACAGTTTATTGACATTTTGTAGATGTTGAACCCTCCAGCACCCAGAAAGCCAAAATTAAAAAAAGGTACTGACAGAACATCCAGAAAGCACTAAAACAGATTCAGACAGTTATCAGGAGACAGAAAACCTAACAGAAGATAAAAAGACCAGAGGAGGCGACATGATGATGGTATTTGATGAAAAAAAAAGGAAGCAGGAAATGTCCAGTCACTTTTCGTGGTTACACCCCAACGCTGCAGCGCCAGAGCGAGCCACAAGAAGTAGTAAAATTCAAAACCCGGCGTCCTGGTCTCGGGTCCGGGTTCCGGGTCCCGGCCCCCCCTCAGTGCTCCAGGCGTCCCAGGAAGCGGAGGTTCAGGATCTTCAGCTGGTCGTCCAGCTCCATGCGGACGATGCCGTCGTCGCCGTCGATGCTGAGCAGGATTCCTGTCGCCTCGCGGTCCTCGCCCAGGATCACCTTCACCTGCACGAGTATCACAGTAGTACACGAGCTGTTACTGCACTACAGAAGTACCAGGTACTCATACAACCCTGGTATTTTTTTCACTGTCCTAGAATAAAGTGCAGTTGCACCTCCACTACATTAGGGGGCAGCAGAGTGTTCACAGGGAGCATACAGCACAGAGTATGAGTATGAAGTGTAGACACCAAGTGACACCATGAAAACATATTTAACAGGGATGAGAAGACAGGCGGAGAGAGACGGAGATAAAGAGACAAACGAAAGTCTCCCAAAGCTAAGACGAGGAAATATGACGAAGCGTCTGTAGCGCTTGGTTCACTGTGAAAGACCGGTGTGTTACTGAGTCTGAAATGTTGGAGACAAAGACATTAAAGACATTACACCACAATCACTGATAAGACCATTTATGTAGTTTTATTTTTCAGTATCATATGGTTTGACATGGTCAGTCAGAAAATGTTTAATTAAGGATTTAATTTTATTTTTAATTTCAGATGCACTTTAAATCTTTTCTGTTAGTTAATAAAGCTATTCTTTGTTGTAAGTTGGTCCATATTTCTTTCTTTTTTATTCTCTTATACGTTACAACAATTGACAGACAAATGATTTATTTATTTATAGTCAACAGGAACCAACAGAGAAGCTGTACTTCATCAACATGAGTGTTTGAGGTGGAGCCGTACCTTGTTGTTCTTGGTGGGGGTGATGGGCTCCAGGTGGTCGCTGCTGATGCTCACCACCTTCTCTGACTCCTGCATGAACACCGAGCACATGCCCCCCTACACACACAGTACACGCACAGTACACGCACATACACACAGTACACACACAGAAGAAAAGGAAATCAAAGTGAGTTTTAGTCATCACTTCTACTCAGCACACTGAATGAACTAGGAATAAATTATATTTATACGTTTTTATTATTAAATTATAAGTTTTTTATTCTTATTCTTATTCTGACAATAAAAATGGAATAAATATGAAAAAAGGAAAAAAAATATTTGATTTTAAAATTATTTTAAAAAGTGAAATGTTAAATTAATAAGTCAAAAAATTATTGGCATAAATAAAACCTCATGAAAAATAAAAATTAAAAAATATATATGTATTTTATATTGCAAAAATTAAATATTTAAATCAAGAGAAATTTAAATTGTGAACAAAAATGCAGAAAAAGCTCTAAACATGATTCTAGAATCAAGTCTACTCAACATACTGAATGAACTAGGAATAAATTCATAATTATTAATTTATATATGAAATTTTGACTAAGTCAAAGTTTTTTAATCAATGACATAATATTTTAAATGTTAAATTAACAAGTGAAAAAAATTAATGGCATAAATAAAACCTCATGAAAAATAAAAATTAAAAAAGACAGTTGTAAGAAAAAAAAAATCAAATGCACAAATTTAACATTTACATCAAGAGAAAAAGAAGAAGCTCTAAACATGAATCAGTTTCTGCAGGAATTTACCAGGTTCTGCTTTAATACTTTAACATAAGAACTGTTCAGTGTTACAAACAATCTGCTCTTTATTCATTTTCACCTCATGAGTTTTATTTTCCTGCAGAAGTTTCAGGCTTTTTGTTCCTGTTTAATTCAACAGTTGAACGGATCAACAAGTCGCGACTTTCCACAGATGGAAAAACGTCTGATCGTCGGCCAGAAACCGACAGAACGCGGCGTTTGTCTGATGATGTTTAGACAGAAACGCTGCAGCCAACGTCCACAAAAAGCGATTCCCTCTGCTGGGTTTATTTCACCTCATGTACGAGATTAAGTCAGAAACGCCATGTGGTGAAACAAACGCCTGGTAGCAGATAGTTTACCGCTCTGAATCTACTAAAATTAGATTTTAAAAAATAGTTTTATATTCTAGGTGGAACAAATACTTAAAATTTATCGTTCTTTATTGATGGATTTTTGACATTTTATGTAAACAAAAAAATTTTTTTTTTACATTTTGAGTGATTTTTTTGTAAAAGAAATTCATTCATGTGTGTGTGTGTGTGTCCATGTATGTATTTTTTGTGTGTGTCTGTGTGTGTGTCCCCGCGTGCATGCATGTGTGTGTGTGTGTTACTGTGTCCGTGCGTGTGTCTGTGTGTGTGTGCATACACGTGTGTGTGTGTGTGTGTGTGTGCATGTGTGTGTGTGCACGCCTGTCTGTGTGTGTGCATGTGTGTGTGTGTGTGTGTGTGCGTGCATGCATGTGTATGTGTGTGCATGTGTGTCTGTGTGTGTGTGTATGTGTGCATGCATGTGAATGTTCGTGTGTGTGTGTGCGTGCATGCATGTGTGTGTGTATGTGTGTGTGTGCATGCATGTCTGTGTGTGTGTGCGTGCATGCGTGTGAATTTGTGTGTGTGTGTTTGTGTGTGTGTGTGTGTGTGTGCGTGCATGCGTATGTGTGTGTGTGCGTGTATATGTATGTGTGTGTGTGTGTGTGAGTGTGCGTGCGTGTGAATGTGTGTGTGTGAATGTGTATATGCGTGTATATGCGTGTGTGTGTATGTGTGTGTGTGTGTGTATGTGTATATGCGTGTATATGCGTGTGTGTGTATGCGTGTGTGTGTGTGTGTATATGCGTGTATATGCGTGTGAATGTGTGTGTGTGTGTGTGTGTATGTGTATATGCGTGTATATGCATGCGTGTGAATGTGTGTGTGTGCGTGTGTATATGCGTGTATATGCGTGTGTGTGTATGTGTATATGCGTGTATATGCGTGTGTGTGTGTGTGCGCCCCCACCGTGACGCTCCTGATGACCCCCGTCTGTCCCATCAGGTCCATGAAGGAGTCCTTGACCCGGACCAGGATGTCTGTGGTGACCCAGTCGCTGCCCCCCTGCTCGATGTTGGACCCGGGGGTGTGGGGGTTGTAGCCCCCAGGGGAGGGGGCCCCGGGGGTCATGGGGCTGTAGCCCACCGGGCTGGGGCTGGGGCTGGCCTGGAGACAGCAGGAGCCACAGTTAGTTCACCTGGAGCCAGGACCTGGTCCTGGACCACATCCTCCACCTGGGTCTGTTTGTCCTGGAGGACTGAGACCTTCACTGAGGAGAACTCAGCTTTTACAGCATCAGCTCCAAACATGACTCTGGAAGATTGTTTAATTACTACATGTTCTAATTAATAGGATGATGATTCTGAGAAAAAATAAAACATTTTACACGAGTCAAAATTAAAAACATTAAAAAATCCAATAAAAATCTAATAAACATTAAAAAAGGAAAAACTCAACATAACATAATTGAAAAATTATTGTAAAAAGTCAAATGTTAAATTAAGTTAACAAAAATTGCATAATTAAAACCCTCATGAAAAATATATATATATATATATATATCAACAAGTGATTTTAAAAAACCTATAAATATTTTCATTATTATTTAGACTAATATTTTATAGGAATTTAGTCTAAATTTATCAAGTTATACTTTAATAATAATTTAATATAAAGTGCTGTGCAGGTCAATAAATTCAATAAATCTGCAGCCAAATAAAAAGAAATAAAGCAGAAGTTTTACACAAAAACTTGAAAAAAAAATGAGGCCTTTATTTTGATAGGATGAATTTTAAAAATAAAAGGGCTATCGACTGATTTAAGATGCACAATAAATCAGTTTTATTACGTTATGACATCTAATCCAGCATAAGTCATCAATTCATCACTGATTCTGACGTTTGCCAGGAAATAACTTCCCTTTTTCTGACGTAATACTGAAAATACTAAATCTGTTCAGGTAAAGACGTCTTACACAACAACTACTGTAACTCTAGAAGAAATGATCCATTATTAATAAATATCTGTAGTTTGAGCCTCTTTTCTCTCATTTAATCCGTTATAAATCAACCTGGCCTCTTGGTCATTTCCTAAATGGAGATAATGACCACCATTTGTTTAAAATAAATCAGAATGAAGTCATAAAAACCCTTTTGACCCGTCTGTTTTGGACAAATGTGTGTTTCTGTTGGAAAGAAAAGAGGCGTCAGGCTCATTTACAGGAAACAGTCAAAATGTCAGGATAGTTGAACAGAAGTTTTAATAAAAGCTGAAGGACTTGATGACAAATGAAAACCTCCTAAGGTTTGGATTCCATCTTTCTCCTCTGGCCAAGACAATATTATTCACATTAGGCTTCCAAGGGAAACAGTGCTTTTACTCTGAAGGCCA
>JAYKQN010000052.1:615000-620000 GCA_036785175.1 Eupleurogrammus muticus | reverse complement strand
AAATCACAAGGACCTGAGTTTAAAGGGACTACAGCCCCAATACAATGTTCAGGAATTGGACTAAAGTCACTTTATTCTGTAATGTTATAATAGGCCATTATGTTAATAGTTATAATATAATGATTATAGCTATTGTAACAGATTATAATATAAAGGAATAGAAAAATACAACAAAAATGGTTAAATCCATGAATGATTGTAGTTTCGTTTTACTTAAGATCATTGTAATAAATTAATAATATTACTTTATGAAGTGTCAGTTCACAGATTTTAAGTCTTGACTTTTAAATGCAGATTATTTCATCTTTTATGTCCTTCAGAGGTTCAGATGTTAAGGTTTTCTAGTATTTTTGACATCAGTTTGCACATTTGTCTTTTATCAATACTTAAAAAGATCCATTCTATATGCAAACTGAATTGTACTTTCACATCAGTATTGGAGCTTATATATTTTACTTTCTACATCAAATAGGATAAAATCACAGTAGACTTCATGTTCTCTTCTGATTTACAGGCAGAAAAAATGTTCAACATCTGGCCAACATGTGGCTATAGCATCCAAAACACTGTTAGGATCTGTGGTGGAATAAAACAGAGCTGATGAAATCACCACTGGTAAACAAGTTAAATCCCATGTCACAAACTATAACCTGGAAAAGTGGTTCAATACGTCGGTGCCACTCGACCCTAAACATCTGATTACGAGTTACTTCACACTCTACGTCTAAACCAAACCTCCACAGGATTCTTCAAAGCTTCCACCGTGCATTCAGCTGCATGACCTCGTAGCTGTGAAAGATTCTTCACATTCTTCTAGTGTTTACTGATAAAACTATTATTGCAGGCAATTGAGAAAAAACACTTACAAATCCACCACAGTTTAACAGTTCTCGTCAAGAACGTTCAGAAATGTTGCTCAGAAAAGACGTCTGAATGTTTACACTCGATTTTAGCACCAAAACCTGGGGAAATGTTTTCAGTTTCAAGATGAGAGGGGTTTAGAGATCTACTTGAGTTTGGCCTTCAAGTTCTAAACTCTCTAATTGAATCAGGCGACTGATTGTCGCCTGTTGACTTGTATTTGTCCAAGAAGAGGTTTGTCTCTTTTCCAAAGGGCGTCCTCAGTTCTCTGAGAGCAGGTATTTAACCTCTTTGTACCTGTGAAGGTCCTGGTTCCAGAGAGCCTCTCGTACCACACAATGCTAGTCTGTAGGAAACGCTGCCCACGCTTGATGAGGGGGTCCCCTGACCCTAGCGACTGTCGTCCTCCTGGGGTCACCTGACCCTAACGACTGTCGTCCTCCTGGGGTCACCTGACCCTAACGACTGTCGTCCTCCTGGGGTCACCTGACCCTAACGACTGTCGTCCTCCGGGGGTCACCTGACCCTAACGACTGTCGTCCTCCTGGGGTCACCTGACCCTAACGACTGTCGTCCTCCGGGGGTCACCTGACCCTAACGACTGTCGTTCTCCGGGGGTCACCTGACCCTAACGACTGTCGTCCTCCTGGGGTCCCCTGACCCTAACGACTGTCGTTCTCCGGGGGTCACCTGACCCTAACGACTGTCGTCCTCCTGGGGTCCCCTGACCCTAACGACTGTCGTCCTCCTGGGGTCACCTGACCCTAACGACTGTCATCATCCAGGGGTCACCTGACCCTAACGACTGTCTTTCTCCGGGGGTCACCTGACCCTAACGACTGTCTTTCTCCGGGGGTCACCTGACCCTAATGACTGTCGTCATCCAGGGGTCACCTGACCCTAACGACTGTCTTTCTCCGGGGGTCACCTGACCCTAACGACTGTCATCATCCAGGGGTCACCTGACCCTAACGACTGTCGTTCTCCAGGAGTCACCTGACCCAACGACCCACATGATATACCACCAATGGTCCAGTGAAACCAGGACTTCCAGGTACTTTACTGAACACCCAGAGGTTAAACCAGGGGTTTCAAACTGCTGTCTTGTCAGATTAGTGAGACCCAAAACTGAGGAAGTAGAATACACAAATACAAGTCCATTTACCCAAGATTCAATTTCAGAGGGAGAACGATGACCTGGATGAATGAGAATATTATCAGGTAGCATTAAAGTGATTGTTGCAAAGCTTTAAGGTGTTCAGGTCCATAATCCTCCTACAGAATGAACAATGAAAAATTGTCCTTGTTCAGTTCGGTGTAGGTAAAACTTTCATTGTGGATTCTGTTACTGACAAACATCTCACGCTTGGTCACAGCAGTCATCTGCTGAGGTTAAACGTGGTGATTCTGGTCTTGTTCCGAAGCTGCTAGTTGAGACACCAACAAAACATTCTGCATCTGGTTGAGGCTTTGATGTTCTTGGCCTGGAATTTCTAAATTTGGATAAATCTACTCTCGGGAAGTCTGTGATCTCTCTCACTGGTTGTCACACAGCACTGGTAGTGTAAACACAGTGTGGTTTTGTTTAGGCATTTTTTAAAGATCTGCTTAATTGAAGGATTTCACAGAAAGAAGGATTTTGGCTTTGGAGGCAGGTTTCACACAACAAAGAACGCAAACGAGCATCAATTCGCAATTTGGGTTTTGCATGTTTCTCAAAATCTGCTTTTTGTTCAGCCTGATACCAACCTCCTCCACCGTGGTGCATGGGGCTGCTGATGCGAGGACTCATGGGAGCGAATCCTCCCACCGTGAAGTTGGTGACGTCTCTGGGCTGAAAGAAAACACGAGTCGGGAAACCAGATATTAATTCAGCAGCCATCGATTAACCGATTCAGACACTTTCCCGAGCAAAAACAATTCCCTGGTTTCAGCCTCTAAAATATGAGAATTTGCCTGTTAAATATTGATCAGTGCATTGCAAAAAATGATAATAAAATGAGTGTAATATTGAGTAGAATTATCTGAATTAGCAGGTCACTTAGGTTATTTCAAGTTTTCAAGTCCAAACTGTGAAATAAACATGCATTACATTAAGATTAAAACTCAAAACTAATCTTTTTTTTTTTAAAGAAAAGACCAATTTGATCAAAATAAAATTAAAAAAAGCTATTTCAACTTCCAATAGAATATGATTTAGTGACAACTACTCAATATTGTACCAAAAACAAGACATTTTTACTTAAGATTTAATGCAGTTTAATATGGAACAACTGAGGCATCATATCTGAGATCACACTTTTTCCTTACCTCTCCAGTTTTGTAGATGAATCATGTGTTAATATTTATAATATATAATAATATTTTCATACTTCCTTTACATGAGCTCTTATTTATTATATCAAATATATATTTATATGTGTTGAGATAATTTCACAAGTTGTGTTAAGACATCAATTTAGTAAATAGTCAGCAGATTAATTCATAATGACCAGTAGATTTAGCCAACATCATAAAACCTATTTAAACACACTGTGCTCATGTTTTATTTCAACAACATAAAGCTAACACGTAAAAGGGTCTGGTACGGACCTTGGATCCTCCCGCCAGCACCAGGTGTCGGGTCTTACAGACGAACATGCCGCCGTTCTCCACCAGCTTTTTACAGTGGAGGAAGGCGAAGCCTCGGAAGAGGTGACGGATCTCACCTTCACGGCCCTGCAAGACACACGGATGGATTTCAGTACCAGAAACCGACATGAATGCACAATGAGCATTCTATCTCCTAACATACTCCCCTCACAGCAAACCACTGGAAAAGTAAGTGTGTGTGCGTGTAAGCAGGCGTCTTTCTTACGGAGTGAGGCCCGTCGATGACCTTCACGATGTCCTTGACGTGGATGTTGTTCTGCTCGGAGTCCAGCGCCACGGCGAAGCGGTTGTCCTTCCTGCGGTTGACGGCCTGGTGGCGGACCGTCATCACCTTCCCGTGCATGTTCAACACCTGGAGAGAGACGGAGGCGGGTCCACACACACACACACACACACACACACACACACACACGAAACTCACTAAATTCCAAGTAGATAGCAGCCGTCTTTCAGGTGGTAGAAGCAAACCTGTCTTCATATATAATATATTTAAACTCATTGTGCCTCTCTCCATCTGAGCCTGAACCCATTCAGACCTGATGTGTGCAGAGCAGCTTTTTGGTTCATTCATTCATTCATTCATTCATTTCCCTGAATCCTGCAGCATGTTATCCGCTATCATTGGTTCACATACACAGGAAGTGGGTCTGGAGACAGGGGGTGATTGACATCACTGTCTACGAATCACGTGGCATTTTGTTGGTCACATGTTTTTTTTTTTTAAACTCAACCAGACCCACCTACTGTGTATGTGACAGTGACAGTGAGTCACACGTTGCACAAGTCAGAAAAAAGTATAAATATTTTTATATAGAGATATTTTATAGAGAAATACGCATAGATTATTTTAAAATATAAAATATTTTTCTCTTACCCATCTGACAGATTTTTTATATAATGTGTTGAGGCATCGTAATTTGAATCACCAATATTATATTAAACTATTTTATTATTGTATTGATGATGTGGATATTGATGATATATATTGATGCTGGAACAGGAACAGATAAAATACTTTATTTAGTGTTGGAGCTCAGGTTTAACACGAGATTTATTATAAAACTCAAAGGTTTAAGCTTTTGCCAGGTTAATCATTTAGGAGCCTTATATGTGAAATGCTATTTAGTTGTGTTTTTCTCTGCTTCAGAGGATCATATATCAAGGATTTCCATAGACATTGACAATTTCTGGATTATTTTTTTATTTTATTTTAGAAAACATCCTAGAATATCAGAGGATTTCATAGATGTTCTTTGCAGGCGTTTTAGATCTAAATGGATTAAAGTTTTAATAAGTGTGAACGTTCTATTTTAGGTGTTTTATGTACTTTACCATGCTCGATCTATTTGCAACTGCATTGTTTTATGTCTAATTACTGCAGACCCTACGAGGGACAATTAATGAAGTGAATCTGAATGCGGGACCCGTCTATTACCTGGAACGTCTCCCTCTCCAGACGCACGATGACGCCGACGGTCTGGGGATCC
>JAYKQN010000052.1:532500-610000 GCA_036785175.1 Eupleurogrammus muticus | reverse complement strand
CCTTGTACAGGCCCCTCTTGAGCCGGACCCAGGACTTGGGCTTGAGGTTGGTGACCTCCTTGACGACCTTGAGGACGTCCGTCATCTCCTTGATGGGAACCATCTGCTGGTTCCAGAAGCCCATCCTCAGGTTGCCGATGCCCTCGATGGCGGCCTTCACGTGGGTCTGCTTGTAGGACTCCACGTAGATGTAGCCCTTCACGTGGTCGGGGGCCACCACCGACTTGATCTGGAGGGGCTGGGCGGGTGTGATGTCACAAGTTGTTATAAGAGAGACAGTGGTGGCGTCATAGCGGTTGTTTCACTGTTAAAGTAAAGGCTGAAGTCTTTTTTTCAAGTTTTTGGCAAAGTGAAAAACAACAAATACCAGGTTCACACTGAAAAAGCACAGAGGTTTTATCAGGTTAATAATTAACCATTTAAAGTGGTGCTTTCTTACTGTTTCTGTGAACTGGTAGGCGATGAACTTCCTCATCAATGCGATGGCCGTCGCCCTCTCCTCTCCAATCTGAAAAACAGATAACACGTTGAGGAAGTGTGTGTTTGTTTCTCCATTTGTGATGAAGCGTGTGTGTGTGTGTGTGTGTGTGTGTGTGGGTGTGGAAACACACCTTACACTTGACGGTCCACAGGTTGGGATCCCTGAAGGCAACAAGCACATGTTAACATTAACGCCTTAAGGTCATTAACCTACATGTTGCCGATCATCTTGCGTCTGATTGGTGGAGCAGTGATGACATACTTGACTCCAGGAAGTAGCTGCTGCTGGGTGATGTCATCAGAGAGCTCCTCAGACCCCCCGGAGTAGCTGGAGACACCACAGAAGAAGAAAAGCGGTTTCTGATCAACGACAATTTAACAGCTTTCATCAAGAATCTAGAAGAAGCTCTAAACATGAGTCTAGAATTTAGGATGTCATGTTTTATAGGAATTTAGTCTAAATTTATCAAGTTATACTTTAATAATAATTTAATATAAAGTGCTGTACATGTCAATAAGTTCAATAAATCTGCACCAAATGTGCAGAAACAAAGGAAGTTCCAGGATCTCCATCATTAAACATGTGTCATCACTTCATTGTAAATTCTCCACATCTCAGGTTTCTAAAAGTCAAAACTGGATGTTGATGAGTTACGTTCAATAAAAAACAGGAAAGAAGAACCTGGGAAAGTGATGAAAAAGTTTAATTTAACTTTAGAGTTTTCACTATGAATGAAAGGACAGTTTAATCCAGGTTAAAGTGGAATAAAGTCACTAGAATGTTCAGGAATTAAACTAAAGTCACTTTATTCTGTAATGTTCCATAGTGACATCACAAAGTTCTATGTCCACAGTCATCCACTAAAACATGATTCACTGATAAAACATTCTATGACTTTGATGAAGGATTCTGTATTTTCCCAAAACCCTAGAAACAGAGAGAATCCTCATGTGCAGCAGCTGCAGTGAAATATAGAACAGTATCATCAGCATAAAGATGAAAACTACAACCAGTCACAGCAGATTATAATTATCATTTGTCAAAACTAAAACCTAAATGTGTCCTAGTTCTGTCACTTGTGGAACTCCTTTTGTAACTCTATTATCAACACTATTTATCTGCTGAGTATCAACATCCTTTATAGGCAGCATAACATTATAATAACATAACATTAATGTTCCATAGTGACATCACAAAGTTCTATGTATGTCCACAGTCATCCACTAAAACATGATTCACTGATAGAACATTCTAGGACTTTGATGAAGGGGTTTGTGTTTTCCTTAAAACTTCAGAAACCTTTATTTTAACAGGATTTCACTCTGTCTCGTGTCTATTTGAGTTTCCAGATTCTGTTGTCTGATTATTTCCTTATTTGGTTATTTTATGAACCAAACAACTAATCGTTTAATGGTTTTAAAATGATGGATTCATTTATTATCAGAATAGCTCTAGTTTATGATGCAGTCACTAACCATCAGGTCTCTGAGTGAAATAAAGCTTATTTAACCACATTCAACTTCCATCTGATTCTTCAGAATTCCTCCTAACACACATCTGTCGGCAATTCAGCTTTAACTCCACCATCTAGCGTCGTCATTCTAGCGTATACTAACTAAAAGAATTCCTCCAGCGTCTCCATGGAAATAATCTTGTAGGAAAAAAAGTATGACGAAACCTGTCTAAACAGTGGAAACTGTGAACGCTCTTTATCGAGGAGCTGAAGTGGATCCAAATGGATCTTTTCTTAGTGAAATACTCACTGGTCTCCTGTGGAGGACTTGGCGTATTTCCTCATGTAGTATTCACCCAACGCCTCTTCTCTGGAGTCCCTGTAACACACACACACACACACACACACACACACACACACACACACAGTTAGTTTACACGTTTAGACAACCCGATCAATAGAATAATTCATATTAATAATTAATTTCAGATTCATTGCTGTTGTTCAGACTCAGTTTTCCTGTTTTAAATCATGTGTGTTTAGTTTATATTTGGCAGGACGGCGTGAATTTCCTATCAAGGCAGATTTTGGAAGCAAAAACTGATTCTTCTGAATCCACAGATGCAGAATCTAATCTACTAGGAATAACACTGATTTTTAGTGGACTACACCTTTATTTTTTTTTATTTTACAGCCGTTATTATTCCAGATTTACAGAACAAGTCACACCAGTACTTCAGTTGATGAAAAGTTATACTATTTTATTCTAGTTTTAGTCAAAGAAAACTCAAATATTTGTATGTAGTTTAAGTAAAGGAAGATTTGTAAACTTATTAAAAAATTTTTTTTGTTATTAGACAAAGACAAACATCAAATTTTTAAAAATAAATAAATCTAGAAATAAAAACTGTGTTAACATGCAATAAAAACATTGGTGTTAATTACTGAATGAGTTAACGAGATAACGTGTTAATTAGCTCAGACTTAATTAATATTCAACGTGTCACATGTGGTTTGTTTTTCCTGTCATTGATGCTTTTATCTGCTGGTGACCACACACGTTGGGGGTGGTTTCATACAGAAATAAAAGCCAAACCATCGGGGGGGGGGCTCACCTCCACAGGTTCTGCAGCCTCCTGGATCCAGAATGGTCTTCATCTATAGCCACGTGGTTGATGTCGGACACTGAGGGCGAGACGAGGGATGAGTGAAGAAATTAATTAACACCGACCGGATAATGAATGATTCTGACCTCCGCTTGACGAGCACACACTCACCTTCAGCCTCCTCTGCTCAGGACCCAATCAGAGAGGAGGAGGAGGAGGAGGAGGAAGAGGAAGAGGGGGAGAAAGAGGAGGAGGAGGAAGAGGAGGAGGAAGAGGAAGAGGGGGAGAAAGAGGAGGAGGAGGAAGAGGAGGAGGGGGAGGAGGGGGAAGAGGAAGAGGAGGATGAGGAGGAAGAGGAAGAGGGGGAGAAAGAGGAGGAGGAGGGGGAAGAGGAAGAGGAGGAGGAAGAGGAGGAGGAGGAGGAGGAGGAGGAGGAGTAAAGCAGCAGGAGTTAGAGGAGAGAAACGACAGCAGAAACGAGCAGGGCGGGGGGCAGGCAACGAGCAAGAACAGGACAGAAAGCCAACACACAGTCAGCGTCATCAGGCAGGCGGCGGCACAAAGCATGATGGGAGAAAAAACAACAGAAAAACAAAAAACAGAATCATGTCAACGTTATGGCACAGACAAGCATGATGGAGGCCAGTGTTGGTTCAATGAGGGTTCAATGAGGGTTTCAGGCGACAGAGTAGAAACAAAACCAGAAACTGGCCCAGAAGCGACGCGTGACGAAGCGATCTGTTCGTTTTCATTAAAAACGCCTCAGAAAACGCATGTGCACAAGTTATGCTGAAAAAACCCAACGTTAACAGACACATGGATTTAATTCACTCCTAATTTTTCAATTTCTATACATACACATATACATTTTGAATCTCATTTTCTCACTATTTAATTATTTTGTCTATCTTTGTACTTTTTATGTATTATTATTATTATTATTGATCAAATGTAGACAGTAAAATGGTCAATAATCCCAATGCACAGTAAGAACGTTTCCTGTGAACATATAAGTGAATGAGTAATCTAGTTTTAATAAGTAATATGTAAAAATAAAATTAAATAAATAAATGAATAAGTAAATAAATAAAATGTATTTAAGGTCGATCTGAAGCGTCCAAAGGGAATTAAAATAAATATTTTAAACCTTTACATACTGTTCATATTCAAACCCAATTTTTAACTACATATATACACATAACCTTATAATATAACATTAATAAATGATTTATTAGTCCTTAATTGATTTTTTTAGTTTATATATTTTATACCTGATTTAGGATAAAAACACATTTCATCCTGTTTTACCCAACACATGAAAACATGTCAATATATTTAATTGAAAGTACAATTTAGGAAAAATAGTTTGTATTTAATGTAATTTGATGGTCACTTATTATCACAATATTCTTATTTTATGCAAAACTGCAGCAGGATGGTATCAGTTATACTTATATTTATATAATTGTCATTTTTGTTGTGAAATATTTTTACACCATCGTGAGAAAATCTGATGATTTCAGGCGTCATAAAAACTGTATTTTGGGTGTTTTTATTGCTGGTAAATAGTAAATTGAGTCAGACCACCATCACTTCCTTGTGAAATCAGTTAATATCTGGTATGAAGAGGAGGAAAAATTAGATCCAGACAAACCTTCTGTTTTACAACACACTGCAATAATAAACGGAGAACCGTTAATTTAATGACACCTTGGTTGTAAAATTGTGTGTGTGTGTTTCAACTCATGCATCTTTGGTAAAACAAAAATAATAACACACTCCAGTTTAGATTTTGTTTCTACTACATTTCCTTCAGTGATGCTATGAATTACTGCACACACACACACACACACACACACACACACACACACACACACACACACACACACACACACACACACACACACACACACACACACACACACACACACACACACACGCGCACACGCACACGCACACGCACACGCACACGCACACGCACACACACGCACACACACGCACACACACACATATATGAAGCTTCAACCACATCGTTAGTTCAGATTAAATTAAAAATCTTCTTCCAGGCAGCTTCGGGGCAAATGATCACACTTGGTTCTCTGGAGATGGAATTACTCACCACATAATAATAATATTAATAATAATAATAATAATAATAATAATAATACACAATACTGGGTATCTAACAGCTGTGTGTCTTCTACAGCTTCACCAGACTCTTTATTTTACATTTATACCGTTGGTTTTATATGAAAATGTAAACGTATTTCCTGGTTTTTAAACACAAGCTTCTCTTCTCTTATAGAATCCACCTTGTGAAATAAAAAAAACTCACTTTTAATTATCTGAACATCAGAACCATAATTTGATGTATGAGTGGAGGGAGAAACTATTCTACAAAATCTATAACACACTCCATAACCACAAAGAAATTAATTAGTCATTAGAACATGTTTGTGTGTCCTCTACTTGTTTGGACACAGAACATTCAATATATCGATTGTGTTAAAATGAATAAAAAGTGAAAAATGAACATTGACAAAATTTAAATGTCTCTTGTTTAAATATATAATCTCTAACCAAAATAAAATCAATGTCTTAAGTTTATTGCAAAAACTGCATAGTTAGTGATAGAAAATTTTTTAAAACTAATGACAAATTAAACGTGCGAATGGCCTCATTTTACAAACATGTTTTAAGAGGAATACCTGGAATATCTGATATCTAATAAACTGACTTATCCAGTATTTGTCATAAGAAATTATTAGTCATTGACCCACAATATGGAACCTTGGACTCATTATTCCTGGTATAAAACCATCGGCATGATGTGTAAAATAAAGTGTGTGACATTGAGCTGTAGAAGACAGAATCAACCAAACACTACTCACAATAAGTCAGAGACAGTGAGGGCTTGTTATTCTATTTACCGTATTTCCACGACTATAAGGGCACATAAAAGACTTCTATTTCCTTCAAAATGTTGGTGCTCCCTATGTGTGTATGTAGGGGAAGTGTGGGATCAGTGGATCACAGAGGAAAGACTGGATCAGTGGATCACAGAGCAGAGACTGGATCAGTGGATCACAGAGCAGAGACTGGATCAGTGGATCACAGAGCAGAGACTGGATCAGTGGATCACAGAGCAGAGACTGGATCAGTGGATCACAGAGCAGAGACTGGATCAGTGGATCACAGAGCAAAGACTGGATCAGTGGATCACAGAGCAAAGACTGGATCAGTGGATCACAGAGCAAAGACCGGATCAGTGGATCACAGAGCAGAGACCGGATCAGTGGATCACAGAGCAAAGACCGGATCAGTGGATCACAGAGCAAAGACTGGATCAGTGGATCACAGAGCAAAGACCGGATCAGTGGATCACAGAGCAAAGACCGGATCCATGGATCACAGAGCAGAGACTGGATCAGTGGATCACAGAGCAAAGACCGAATCAGTGGATCACAGAGCAGAGACCGGATCAGTGGATCACAGAGCAAAGACTGGATCGGTGGATCACAGAGCAAAGACCGGATCAGTGGATCACAGAGCAGAGACCGGATCACTGGATCACAGAGCAGAGACTGGATCAGTGGATCACAGAGAAAAGAACGAGTGGGAGAAGTGTTCCTATGGTCACCATTCACTAAAAGCAGTAAAGCAGCAGAAGAAATGAAAATTGAACATTTCCATCTTGGTGCTTTCGTTTTGGTTCCATTTCTCCATCCAGACCAGGACTACGGTAGCACAGCAACTTCCAGAGGATTATAACGCATCATTTAGAGGAAAGTGACTCTGATGGTGAAGAAAGTGAAGCTGGCATGTTTGATGGAGATTTAGCTGCTGTTGGAATCAGAAACAGAGGATGAGGACTTTGATGGTTTGATTGATGACATTACCCATGTGTGTATATATATCTATGTGTATATATCTATGTGTATATATCTATGTGTGTATATATCTATGTGTGTATATCTATGTGTGTATATAAACCCTCTCCTATATTTAGGTTCCTTATGTGTGTGTTAAATACAGTAATGATACACAGAACTGAGACTGAGTCTTTTAGTACGGAGCCTTATGGTCGTGAAAATACTGTATTAATCTAATAATAAAGGCGATACTTCTCATTCTTCATTAGTAATACTAAAGGGACTTCCTTCAATTAATATCCCTAATTTATCGTGAGTAGTGAATATCATCTCTAAGCAAAACGGGAAAAATATGTTTACTGCAAAAAAACAAAAAAAACAAACTTTTTTTTTTATTATAAATTGTGGTTAGTTTTTACAGCTGCTGGACGTCATGAATCCAAATATTCTGTTGCTGCCGTTTATGGAGCCAATAATGGATTTGCCCTTTGCGCTCTACTCCTGTTAAAGACCACACACACACGCACACACGCGCAGGGATGAGGTGTCCGACATGAGTGTGTGTGTTTGTTTCTGTGTGTGTGTGTGGTACAACAGTGACGTAGCTTCCATTCACTGGATGAAACGGATGTAAAATCCCATTCAGGATAATATAAATGAGGAGTCGGAGCAGGAGAGCGTCTGAGTAGAAATTACCGTTAACTGAAGAGGACATGCACGACAGAGAGGAAACGCCGATGAGACAGAGAGAGTTCAGTCAGACACGTTAACCATTCACCGCTAAAACGCCTGCAGAAAACACTTTACATCTGAGAGATAATCTGCATTTAAAGACTTGAAAACTGTAAACTGACACTTCATTCAGTAATATGATTAGTTATTGCAATGATCTTAATTTTAAAAAATTACAATCATGTATAGCTTTAACCATTTTCTGCTGTATTGTTCCATTCCTTTTAAATTTTAACCTGTATTACAATAGCTATAACCATTATATTATAACTATTACCATAAGGCCTATTATAACATTACAGAATAAAGTGACTTTAGTCCAAATCCTGAACATTCTAGTGGAGCTGTAGTCAACTTTAAACCTGGATTAAACTGTCTGTATCTGAACATCAGAACCATAATTTGATGTTTTAGTGGGGGAAGAAATTATTCTCCAAACTCTATAAAACCTAAAAGGTTTGATGTTTAATCAACTCTAAATAAAGTGTGTGACATTGAGCTGTAGAAGACAAAATCAACCAAACACTACTCACAATAAGTCAGAGACAGTGAGGGCTTGTTATTCTATTTACCGTATTTCCACGACTATAAGGGCACATTAGAGTCTTCTATTTTCTCCAAAATGTTGGTGCTCCCTATGTCTGTATGTAGGGGAAGTGTGGGCATGGATTGTAGATAAAATAACGGGGATGTGCGTTATGCAGAACATCGTTGATCCTGGAACTTCCCACATTTCTGCATATTTGGCTGCAGATTTATTACATTTATTGAGATGCACAGCACTTAATATTTAGTTATTATTAATGTACAATATGGTAAATTCAGACTTAAATATTTAAACATTTTTAGATTGCATTTTTTCTAGACATTATATACATATATATATATAAGTAATTTTTAAAAACTTTTTTCCATTATGTTGTAATTTAATTATGACATTTATAATATAAAAATGGTATAAAATATAAATATTTTTACATTTTTCCTATATGTTTTATATTGTATTCCTAATTATTGATTTTTGAAAAAATGTTCATGATTTAAATGACTGTAAAACAAATCTGAAAGTAAAGTATATATACTTATTTCATTTCATGCACAGCACTTCATATTAAATTATTATTGAAGTATAACCGGATAAATTTACACTAAATTCCTATAAAACTGTTAATTACAAAAAAACTTGATTTTTGATTCGAGACAAAAACCAATATGTCCTCAGTAAAACGTCCATTTTCCTATATGACATAAAGAGACTGGTTTTGGTGAATAGACCCTTATTTATTCATTGACTGTATTGTAAACTAAATTGTTTGGTAAAGTTTCCAACATTAGTGCCAAATAGTAACTGAAAAGCAGCTGCTACTGTGAGAAATATAAAAAACAGACAGATTATTTTGTAGCGAAGGCCTCAGAGTAAAATGAGTCTGAAGGAACAGTAATCATTAGTATTCAGTGTTCACGGTTAGTAAAAGCAGCTTTGGTAGAAGTTTCCAGTTATTATCAAACCTCAGTTAAATATCTTCTATCATACATAGGAACATGAAAACCAGTCAAAATGCTATTTCAAGAATTTCCGAAACCCACAAAAGCATAATTTTTGCTCAGAATACTTTGGTTTTAAGGCCCTCACCTTTCTCCAGGATGTCCTCGGCTCCTTCCTCCCACTGATCCTCCTCGTCCTCGTACTCATCGTCCACGTCTGGAAGAACCAAGAGACAAGATTCACTGGAGTGGGAAGGGTGGTGGGGTCAGGGGGGAGAACAGGAAGCGTGGCTCGCCCGTACCGGCCTCGTCCAGGATGAAGCCGCCGTGTCGCGGCTTCTTGCGGGGGCGGTCGTCATCGTCCTCCTCCTCCTCTTCGTCGTACTCGTCCAGGTCCTCGCCCTCCTCCTCCGCTACCTTGTCGCTGCCCACGGGGCTGTTCGCCTCCTCCTGGAAGAAACAGCGGTTTTGTGCTTTTAGCCTCATTTCTGTTTCTACTGCACTAGCCAGTAGGAAGTATGAGTTTCTATGGAATAACGGAAGATCAAGTCGTTTTTTTATTCCATGTTTGAATTGGCATTTCTTACATTGAGATAAGGAGGGATGCAAAATTACAGTTACTGTGACTGAGTTCGGATCAATCCACATATCAGTTTTAAATTATATTTAATAGTGTCGATATAGCGTCATAGACCCAAAGAAATGCTTCAGCTTGGACTCAAACACGGGTCTGCTGCTTATGAGGCAAGAACACTACCCCCTACACCACCACAGAACACATACAGGACTTTAAGCTTTAATGATGATATGATGTTTTTACCATCTATCATGTTGTGCACAAACTATAGATAAGAATTGATGGTCCATCAGTTTTGGAGATATGAGAGGAACAGACTGACAGACTCCTCGATGTACAGATAGATGATGGAACAAGTAAAACAGGACTTTTCAACTTTACTCTCTTCCATAGTGTTTCCATATGGCAAACA
Source organism: Eupleurogrammus muticus (assembly GCA_036785175.1). NCBI lineage: Eukaryota > Metazoa > Chordata > Actinopteri > Scombriformes > Trichiuridae > Eupleurogrammus > Eupleurogrammus muticus. Next base: position 599,882 of record JAYKQN010000052.1, on the reverse strand, counting down.
ATTATTTTACCTTCTTTTCTATAAAATGAAGTGATATAACTTATTTACAGTTAGGTGTAAAAAGGGTGCTTTTATTATGAAGGACTTACAATTTATGAGGTCACATGACCAGTCCCTTTTGACTTATGGACATTTGACACAACCAAAAGTTTTCCTTCATTCTAATTTTTGGAACATTTTCACCAAATAAAAAAAATGTGAAAACTTTATTTTTTTTTACATTTAATGAAAGTATGATGGTATAAGTTTGTTCTAATATGCTAAAATAGATTTGTTTCCATGTGGCAACAATATGCAAATATGTAAAACTCCTATGGATGCGCTGTTTTAATTAAAATATCATAACAACCCTTCCCACCATTTCTCTTTAAAATAAGGTGGCAACAATTTTCTGCATGATTTATAGTATTTTATGGACTTGAAGGGTATTATTAATCACTGTATTTTGCATTGCAATTCTGGGTCAATTTCATTATGTTTGAATCTTAAAAAAATAATCTAAGTTATCTTCCAGTGCAGGATAATTATAATCAATATGAGGCTAGCCGGCGGTTAGCTCACCTCATTCTCCTCCACCTCCTCGGCTTCTCCGTCGCTGCTGCGCTCGCTCTGGTTGTCGGAGAAGTCGCTGTCGTCGCTGTCAGACATCTTGTCGTCCCGGGTTGACTGAAAGCAACAACACAAGCAACGAAAACACTCCGATAAAGTTTTAATCAAACGGAGCTACAGGCTAATGCTAACAGCCACCAGGGCCTAATGCTAATCAGCTAATGCTAGTGTAGATGTTAACGCTCCGGAGAGCCACAACGGCTGCGGTCCGATGCTACCTAGCGAGTTCCGCTCGTGTTACTCACCAGTCCTTTACGCCACGAACTCGTTTTATATCCCCGTAGCTGTGAAATAGAATGTAAATATCGGCCTTGTTGTTCGGGTAATCCTGTTTCCTCCGCACGTCGTTTTGCGAACAACCGCGAGATTTCAGAAAGCTGCGGAATCTCGCGCGGCAGGATAGGTCCACAGCGAGACGTCTCACTCTGCTCCTTTTTTTTTTCTTTCACAGTCATATCACTTGTATGCGTAAACACACTTAGGCAATATAGACGACTCTTATTTTGGTTAAGTATCCAAATTAGTTTATATATACACACACATATATAGATAGATACAATATACAACATTTTTCTGTGTATATTCATTTTTACACAGAAAACAATTGTATATTGTAAAATAAAGGTCAATCTGACTGGGATTCAGATTTATTTCAGCAAACCTACACCACCACTAACCACACAGCACTCTTGTAAATATATATTTCACTCTTGTATATTATTTTAAACTTATCAGAAACATGTTTTACACATTTTTGATATCTTTATATGTATTTTTTGTAGATGTGCACAGGAGAGAGAATATCCAGAGTCAAATTCCTTTTATGGGCCACGTATTGTATTGTAGTAAATAAAACTGATTCTGATTTTGGGGGGAAAAAACCTCCAAGTGATTGCTCTGTCATAACAAACTATAATCTTACGTCATGACGCTCGTACGTAAAGTGCGCGCTCAGCGCAGCCAATCGCATTGCGCGGTTCAAGGAGACTTCCGGAGTAAGTGAGTGCGTGCCTCCTGTTGTCGCTGCGTTCGTCTACGGGGGAAAAAACAAACAAAAACCGGGTATAAAATCTGTTTCTCCGCGGCGCTCGGAGCTCGTCAGCCGGGACATGAACAGCGTCGGGGAGGCGTGCACCGACCTGAAGCGGGAGTACGACCAGTGCTTCAACCGCTGGTTCGCGGAGAAGTTCCTGAAGGGGGACCGGAGCGGCGACCCCTGCACCGACAGCTTCCGGCGCTACCAGCGCTGCGTGCAGAAGGCCATCCGGGACAAGGACATCCCGGTGGACGGCGTGGAGTTCATGGGGCCCAACAAGGACAAGCCCGAAAGCTGAGGCCGCCGGGGCTCGGGACACGACGACCCGGACCCTGGTTCCGGGACCCGTACCCGGGGGGCGCTGCGCATGCGCAGAAGGATGCAGCCCGGTTTAAAGGCCGGTCCCGATCCGCACTGTACATGTATGGGACAGATCCAATACAACACAATGTGTCCACGTGGACGAGTTTTATTCTACCAAAAAAAAGTAAAAATATCCTTAGAAATAAAATATTCCTGAATATGGAAGTGATGCTCATCCTGAAAAGTTTGGATTCTGGACACAGCATCTCCTGCTTCACTATAACAGTCCATCAGGGTTTGTGCAATTATTAATAATATTAAAAATTGGATTTATCAACTCCCGCTTGGATTAGAGCTGCGAGGAATGGTTGATTATCGATTAGCTGCTGACCTATGTTGATAATCAATTAGTCGATTTGAGTCATTTTTTAACAAAGAAAATGTTGAAGTTCTCTGATTATTTCCTGGTTTCTTTATTCTTCTATACCAGTAAACTGATGATCTTTGGGTTGTGGACAAAAAAAGACATTTTAGGTTGAATCTTCAGCTTTGGGGAAACACTGATCAAAACCATTTTGAGAAATAATCGACTCTAAAAATAATCAATAGTTGCAGCCTGAGTTTATTTCAGCAGAGGAAACGAGGAGGAACGGACGTGGCTTTGAGCTGAGAGACTTCAACCAACTGAAACATGCAGAACTGATCCCAGAGCAGCTTTTTTTTATTATTTTTTCCCTCCCTTCGTTATCATGAGCAATGTCTGATTTCATCAAATCTTTTCCTTCTAAATCACTTGTTGGAACTCTGACACAAAAATGTCACATTTCTCCAAGAATGTTTGTGCTTTGCAGCATTTTTCTGTATTTATGTCATAAAATGCTTATGACATTTTATGCCATGTGACTGGGGAAATAACACGCTCCACAGAACGATTGGTTCAATGTTTATTACTATAAATAGTTTAATTCTTTATGTTGAAGGTTATTTGTACAGCGACGTTGCTTTGCCACTAGTACAGATTTATCTGCTTTGTACTTTTTATTTCATCCTGTTTTTTTGTTTCTCCATTTTTTCTGGTGAAGGTCATCACACGTGGAACGAAAGTTTGTTGCTCTGAAGTCCAAATGTGCCTGTCACCTAAAATCTGTGAAGGAATGCTGCAGAGTTGTAAATATCATGGTACACAAAGTCTTATCTGCTGTAAGTCACACGTTGGCAGTTTGAATAATTATATTTACATGGACTTTGCGAATGGGATGTAATAAAACGCTGGAATCGATGCCTGCTACTGTTTTCCAGAGAACCTTTCAAACCCTGAGGCGGTAAATACTTAAAATCCAAATATGTGTGAATCATCCTTTGCATGAGCTAATATGTTAAAGCCATGTTTAGTCATATGATTCACTATTTATCTCCACCCAAACGTCCAAATCAGAGCCTGTTATTGACGGATCATCACTCTTAAAGATTTCTCTGATTCACTCAGATGTCTAGTCACCCAGGCTATTCAGTATTTTCCATGGTAAGTCCCACTTTTATTTAAAAAATCAGTTGCAAGATGAATAAAAAAAAAATATAGTCCCGACCTTGACAAGGTTAGAAATTGTCTCCTTTGGTCAGAGAACGCTGCATCTAACCTGGTGAACTGCTTCCAGCTGTGCTAACATCATCACAACAAGGGTTTTTATCATCAGTTAGCTTCTAATTCAATTATCAAACTCAGTGTACCGTTAGAACACTGGAGAAATGGGCCTCTATACATATGGAGATATCACAATAAAGAACAGATATTTGTAGCTAGAATAGTTAATTACCACATTAATAATGTATAGAGTGGATTTCTGATTTGACTGTTGTGGTTCTGTTTGCTTTGACCTCTGACCTTTGTGAACTTTTCAAAGACAAGTGTGCATGCTTTGAAAAACTTTCCTTTTGGCTGATTCTCTTGTACACATGCCTTTATCCATCTTTGCATTTCACTCACTCCACTGGAAGACGGCTGACGAACATTCGGTGCATCCCTAATAAATACAATTAAGGACTTAATTCTAACTCCTGAAGACAGTTTTATGTAGTCAGTAGAAAACGTCCTGCAACGACCTTTAAACTTGTGTCACAATCATCAGCAGGTCAGAAGAATCCATATTAGTTTGAGTAAATTAATTATTTTCAAATGGATATATTACAAGACTTTTATGAATTATTTCTGATAATAATGAATTCCTTCTGATTTAAACATCTCTGGTGCCCCGTGAGAAGCCTCACAACATAGTATTTGGGTTTTATGTCCTCTGCCTAATGGGGTTATCTTGGTTTTTCCTCAACCATGTCATCTCCCAACCTCCTTCAAACCAGGTTGCACCTTCTACACACAAAAACTGGTGTCAGTGCAGGTTCAACGCGTCACTTTCAAAGCTCGCATTAATGGATGCAACCTGGTCAGCACGCCGATAAGCTATCATCAGCTGTCCTCACGTTACCACGGCGCTTTTATTGCACCACCCCTGGAACACGCCTTCTGGTGCAGGCGTGGCAGCCATCGCTAGTCCCAGGCTGCCGCCTGTATTCATCCTCCATTTTAATCAGCAGGTGGCAGAAAGACACGAGAACTTGTCTTGTGACTTGAAAAGTTGCTTTGATTCAGTTTATTGTCAACCACAACAGGAAGGGTTAGGGTTAGGGTTAGGGTCAGGTTCACATGATGCACTGGCATGTTCCCAACCCCAGAGCATCCCATTTCATCATTTACCTACAGTGCTGCTGTTGCTCATTCTAAGAGTGGACCCTGGTAACTCTTGGAGTTACCATGTGCTGACCTCTTGCATTCACGTTTCATCAGTGATGATTCCAATGCATCTCGTTTGATGCATTTACACCTGTCCTTACGCAGGGCACATGTAATACCAAGTGAAGACAGAGTACGTCTGCTGTAATACACGAGGATGGGGCAAGCTTAGTAATATGGTTTATATAACAGAGCTTCTGTGTTTGTTAAAGACTGACCAGGACCTCTCTGGAATGCAGAAGCTTCATGGCCTCCATGGCGCGTCCATTGCTTTAAATAAAATACTCTTTAGATACATGTCCTTCAGGTGATGTAAGAGGTTAGTTCAGAGGAGAAGCGTTGTAAGAGAGATCTCCTCCTCTGAGGAGCGTTACTGCATCCAGAGTTGATGGCCTCAAGAGTTGAAAGGAGATCTCCTAGGAACTTATCCACTTCTTCTTCCTTGAGGTTCTCGCACTGAAGACAACCTTTCTCTGGCTGTGGGACACACACACACACACACACACACACACAGAAAGGTGTTTTATTGTTGGCCACAGAAACAGAAGTGAACGCTAACAGCTGCTTATGGCTGCTCAGATGTTCCTACCACAACCACACCAACCTGTGGTCGCCTTGTGGTTGTTCGATTTATCTAAAAGAAGGAAAACCGAGCAGAGCAACAAATACTCACCAATATTCCAACAGCGTGTTTTGCCTCATTTAAACTAAGTTGGGTTGATGTCTACAAATCAGTTTATTCTGTTTGCTTGAATATTTACAGTAAGGCCTGTTTATCTCAAAACAGTTATTACAGACACAAGAGTGCATATCTGTTTATTTTGGTTCATCATTAGTGTAGAACCGCTAATATATATATATATATATATACATAAATGGACTAATCAAACAATATATTTTCTGATAAACATTCTGTTTAACAAGCACATTTTTTAAACCATCTGTGAAGTTGACTCAATTATTCCAGTATTCAAGAATGTTTGTGCATGATTCATCTTTAAAAAATGAGTATTATCTAAGGAGGATGCTTCATCAGAAGAGATAATACGATGAAAACTGCTTCGTACCAACGTCTGGCTCAGATTGTCTGCTCATGTGTTGGGGTTACGGATAAAATTTAAACTTTACATCTGGTTTGCAGACTCTGGGCTGAGTTCTAATTTTAGCCTACGACGTTTCGTGAAATGACAATAAAAGGAATTTTGATTAAATGTTTTTTCACCATCAAATTACATTGAATTCCTCACCTTGTACCGTCTTGCTAGGTTTTTTAGCAAAGTGGCCAAGCGGAATTGTGGCGGAAGTGGTGTCAGCGGTGAAACAGTGTTAAACTCCTGGATGAGGACTTCCACTTCGTCAGCGAAGCATTTTATGGTGGATCTGGGGCATTTCTGCTGGAGAGAGAGAGACAGTGTCAAAAACACGCCTTTTTGCCCTCTAAGACCAAAAGTCACTGCATTTTGCACACAATCCATACCTGGTACATGTCTTTTTTAATATATTAGGTGCAGCCCTGAGGCTGCAGGTTTCTGGCAGTAACACACCTGACTCTACTAATTACTACTACTCTGCACCTTCGGTTGTAGAATCAGGTGTGTCACTGCCTTCCAGGACTGGAATTGGCCACCACTGTATTAAACCGTGTCTCACCAGGTTAATGCAATGTGGGCATTCTTGGTCCTGAAGTCTGGTCCAGGTTTTTGTTCCAACCAAGCAGGTGCACACCAGCTTCTACTAATCAACCACCTTTAAGCCTGCAACCACAGCGGCCTTCCAGGAACAGGGTTACTCTGGGTTAATGGCAAGTTTTGTGAAATGGTATTTCTTTGAAAGTGAAAAATATTTGCATACATTTCCAGAACATATCACTAGTGCACACATCTGTCGCCTTTGCCAAGCTGTGAAATCCTGCAATTCTCAACAACAACAACCTCATAGCATATGAGTCCTCTCAACCTGTTTGTTCCTACGTCTGAACAGTTACGCAACAAGCCTCTCTACTTCTATCGATATAAACACATTAAGCAGATAGAATCAGCTTTCAGGTGCTCGAAATGAAAAAAAAACAAATGTGCTGATTGCACTGTTGCGTCACAGGTGGCGTCTGATTCTAGGACGCTGACTTGCAGGATGAAGTATGCATGATGCAGTAAACAGGTTTAGATATCAGCTATACGATGTGTGGTTGAACTGAGTCCGAGTCATACCTTGAAGTCATTGTGTGAGGGCGTGTACAGTTTGCAGTCCAAGAAACGCTGAAAGAGAGAAAAAGAGAGAAAGAGAGAGTTAGAGCCATGATTATCACAAGATGTTGAGCCAAAAAATCATTTTCTGTAGTAGATTGAATTACAGCAGCTTGGTAACAAAGGAGTAATGACACCGTGGTCCTGTATCTGCAACACCCTCAATTCCAGTTTATGATTTTCCTTATCGAGTAATCTGTGGATTCCTGGGTCGCCGCTGATTTTTATTAATAATTAACTTCACTTTTCATGCAGAGCAGCAGGCGCCAACATGGACGTGCAGCACACCACGAAACATGCAACTCAACACGGAGCAATGAACACGTAGGATGCTGCTGGGTTCATAAAACGTCAGAAATATGAACATGAACATCTGACATGCTCACAAGAAGAAGACAAACAGGAGGTGGACGGGCGAGTTCCAGAGCTACAGATCTGAATGTGCTGCTGAGGGTTTTGGAGTTTCCTCAGGGATCACTTCCCTCCTCTGTTCTGAGCTCTTTAACTTCACTGAAGCGTTTCACTCAAAGTTCACAGCGTTCTACAGACACAACACGAGTTTACAAAGAAACAACATGAAAGCGGCACCAAACACCCACATACACAACAACAAGGATGGAGCTGATACGGAGCTCATTCTGCGTTTTAATCCATCGATGCAGCAACGCAGAAAAACAATGAACCAGAAAAAGAAAAAAAACACCTAGATTTATGTCGTCCAATGGTTGAATTCCAACAAATTGTTATACATGGGAAAAATAATTAAAAAGGAATGGGGGAGTGCTGCACCAGCGTCAGGAGAGATGCAAAAGTCTTTATTTTATATATACACATACACACATACATATATACATATATACATATATACACATATGTATATATGTATGTGTGTATATACATATATACACATATATGTATATACATTACATATATATACATAAATACATATATGTATACATATATACATATATGTATAACATATACATATATACACATACATATATACATATAACATATATATATACATACATGTTGGGTTGTGTAACCCTAAAAACATGGTAGAAGATGGTTTAATTTCTTTAAAAAAATCTTTTGTGAAAATAAATGGTAGGAATTGACTTTTCAAATGACAATAAAACCACACAAAATCAAAACTAACATTTTGAGAGACCTTAATAAAACTGTATTTTTTATTAACTTAATTTATTTCGTTTTTTTTTAATTTTCTTATCATTTATTTTCGTTATCTTCTGACCCTCCAACAGATAAAACTAGTACTGACAAAGCACATTCATCTGTAAATTATTTCTCAATTATTCAATGATATCTAGTTTATGATCAATGAAATATTCATTTTCCATCTAATAAACGTCCATTTGAAAGGCTCATTTTAGATTGCCTTAACTGAAAAACAATGATAATTTTTAATACATGTAAAATATAAAACTATTCAATAGTGTGTTTGAACTACCTGGTAGAAAGTTTAGGATTAAACCACTTGACATTTTTGGCACTATCCCACTTATTATCAGAGGAAAAGGCTGCGCTCCTCATTATGTGCAGAATTCCAGTGAACAGGCCTAATGTGAAGGTAATATGAAGTTTCAACTGACGTCTCGTGAATATCATTGAACGTTACAGTCCATTTAACGGTTCTTTATATCACTATATTCCCACAGTTTGACTGACTGGAGAAACACAAAGGGGAGTTAGATGGATCAGGTTGATGACATGCTTTGCGTCTTTTTTACTGTGGAGCTCATCATCGTCACTAAGCCTAAAGTTTAACCCCCCGTGAACCGAAGGAGCTTAGCGACGTCTCTCTCTCTCTCTCGCAGCCAGATATGAGATTACCTCATACACGTTATTCAGCATTCTTACGGGCTTCCAGAATGACTGAACACAAGACAGAACAGGACTTGTTTGCACACGTTCTTTCTGCAGTGCACCTGAACTCGCGGGATGCATCTTCTCATGTCTGAGCCACACGTGTCAAACTTCAGGTCTTGGAGGGTTACGCGGGTCTAATCAAGGACCTTCATTACTATAAGGTGTGTTACTACCTGGTTGGAACAAAAACCTGGACCCACACAACCATCCAGGGCCTGGTCAGGCTAGGGGTGGGGTTGGTTAGGGTTAGGGTTGGTTAGGGTTAGGGTTATTAGGGTTAGGGTTAGGGTTGGTTAGGGTTAGGGTCTGTTAGGGTTAGGGTTGGTTAGGGTTAGGGTTGGTTAGGGTTAGGGTTGGTTAGGGTTAGACAACCCTGGTCTATGCAATCGATCTGAAGACTTCTGACTAAAAAATGAAGGTCTGGGAATCTTCCTCCCCCTGGAAGGTGGATTCCGTACCAGCTTTCCGTTGTTGACGAGACTGTTGACCAGCTTGACGCTGTCCGGGCTGCAGGGTCTGGCGGCCCTGATGGTCGGCAGACACACGAAGCACAGAAACACACTCCCGACGGCTGGCCCCCCCCTCAGCATTATACCGCCCACGCTGCCATCATCCGTCACGCCGCTGGCCGCCGGACAAGCGCCGCTGCCGCCGCCTTTGTCTCTCGTGGAGTCTCAGGCTTCACGTGTGCAGCTGTGGGAGATTTAAAAGTGCGTTTCATATTTTTCTTTTTAATGAAAACCTTATCGTGTGTTATGGAAAAGAAAAAAATAAAAAGTCTGTGAGAACAGACCTGAAAAAATGTGGCTCCATTAGAAAAAAAGGAAAAAAAGGGTCCAAACATTCTCTGGTCCACAGCGGCATTCACACTCCTTATGTAGATTCTCACGTCAGGTGGTCCAAAAAAATAAAAAATGAAAAAAAGAGAAATAAATAGCTAAAAAAACACAAATCCCGACACCAGATACGTCAGCAGGAGTTTATCTCAGTAGTTTATCTCAGTGCATCTTCTCTTCAGTCCACAGGGTTTTTCACTTTAAGGAAAAAAAAGAAGTAAAACAATACAAACATATCCCAGTGCAGGTTAGTGCAGTAAATCCTCAGGACAGTGGAACGTTCCTCCTATTGATTCTCACTCCAGAAGCAGGCCCGGGGTTGGAGAGGCGTGATTCCGTGGGATTCCGTGGGATTCCGTGAGATTCCGTGGGATTCTGTGAGATTCCGTGCGGTGGGACTGATGGACGGAGGACGGATTGACAGTAGCAGGAGGTCGATCTTTCACCAGCCTCGCTCCCTTCTCTCTTTCTCCTCCCACTCCCACACTCCTCCTCCTCCTTTTTTTCACTTCAGGGAATCTTCACTATGCTTCTTTTCCAGGACTCCTGGACTTAGGATCTCCATTTCTTGTCCTCATTTTCTCCTGAGAATAAATCAGGATTTAATGACAAATGAACTGAGGACAAGAACATAATAACACACACATGCACAACACTGAACTTCCTACTTTACTACTTTGGCAAATAAGACTGAAAGAGGTTGCGTCTCAAGACGTAAGTAAAGATCTATGTATCGCCCACGTACAGAGTGTGTTGGGAATGATAATTGATTCCAGAGCTTTCTCTGCAACACGTTGATAATTAGAATCAGGTGCATCGTAGATTCCTTAAAACATGCAGGATGGTAGTTCTCCAGGGGCAAATAACCGTTGTTTCGCGTCGTTCGACGCCATGCACGAGCCAATCGAAAGCATGAGGTCTGGAGACAGCCAATGAGGACCAACTACGAAGGTTTGGCCGCTGTTGGTTTGATGGACAGCTGTGAGAACCATTGGAAATTCACCATGAGTCCAGACCTGATAGCCAATGAGCAGGGCTTTAGAACGACATGTGACATGTGGATATCCAACAGACACTTTTTAACAAATAAGTCTTAACACGTTAAAGGGATAGTTTAACATTTTTGAAAATTTGCTCTTTATCATGATTCCCATAGTCTTTCCCTGTTAACACATGTTTTTTAGGGATTTTTCTCGTGATGAATCTTCAGGTCACAACTCATCCACCACAGCTTTTGGGAGTTTCTGGATTGTGTGTTTGCTGAGTTTAATGAAGGAAACCAAAGAAAAAAAATGCCATTAGCATTAGTCGTAGCCGGGCAGGTCTGCTCCGCTGGTCTGGAAACAACTGGTATAGAATAAAAAATGTAAAGCTCCGATTGCTCTGACTATGGAAATCAATCATTATGATGGGTGAATTTCTGAAAATGCTGAACTAAGGACTAAGGTCAGGAAGATAAGGTTATGATAACCAGCGTAAAAAATAAGATTTATAAGTAGCGTCACTGAAACATTAAATAAAAATAATATGGCAGAAAAAGGGCAAGAGCAGTTTTTAAGGAGCAACAGAGTAAAAATGTCTTTGCTGTATAAGGAGCCTATAACACTATACTGGCATAGCCAGTCCTGACGTGTTCAGAAGGAAAATGAGTCATGTCGAATTCAGCTTCTGTTACCTCTTATCTCTGTCATTGCAGCTTTTCTGTGAAAGTATTTCTCATCCTTCGACATGACTGCTGCGAGTACATCTGTGGATGAGGTCTGAAACCGACGTGAATTCCCGTCAAACCTCGTTAATGCATAGACATAAATGAATAAAGTTCAAGCCGGATGGCTGTAGAAGCGACAGACTGTCACTTGTAACGCAGAGGGTCAGAGTCCACGCAGAGAAAAACTGAAACTGGTTTGTGCATATCATATATGTAGATAAAATTCCTGCAGGTTCCTGATGGTTTATAGCAGTTCACTGTGCTGCAGATCCCCAACACAATCAAACATGGACAGACACGCTCCACTGTCTGAACAAGTCTGTACAGTCAGGTCAATTAGTCTTTAATCAGCAGATAGGCCAAGAAACCCAGAAAGATTATATATGTAGAGTGGTAAGCTGCATAACTAGACTTTTTCAAAAAGTTAACCTTGTATTTTATGGGTTCAAATAAACACAAAATCTTGATGGCCCTTAAAGTAATGAACAGAGATTACCACCAGGATTTGCTCTATTGCAGGGGTCACCAACTCCAGTCCTAGAGGGCCGAGTGGCTGCAGGATTTCGTTCCAACCAGGCAGTAACACACCTGTTTCTACTAATGATGGTCTTTAGCAAGGGCTCCAGCTCCAATAGATCCTTGCTGAGGACCTTCATCAGTAGATTCAGGTGTTACTGCCTGGTTGGAACAAACACCTGCAGCCACTCCGCCCTTCAGGACCTGTTATAGGTCTTTTAGTCTTTTAAACTTTAAAGTTAAACTCTATGTCCATCATGACCAAACAGGTTTTATCAAAACCAGACTAGCGTCTGATAATTGTCCAATGCTTCCTTCATGTCATGGATTCAGTCCCAGTTTCAGAAGATCAAAGTTATTCTTTCATTAGATGTTGAGAGACTGGTTGGAGTGGTTATTTATGGACTGTTCTCATGTCATGGTCCTAACTACGTCCTTGAAAAATACAGCACATCAAACTCTGAAGAGATAATCTGTATTCAGATTTTTGTCCAGACAATAAATACAAATGTTTGCTTAAAAAATGTTTCAGGCATCAGGTCATCATTCCTTACTTGCAGCGTTCACTTCTACATAATGACACCTTCTACTTCAGTGATACTTCAATCTTTAAATCTATTTTTGCCACGTTAGCAAGACACCTTTAAAAGCTTTGGCCAAAATTTCATCAACTTTTCAGTGAATGTTGGGATTGGTGCCATGAAGAGATGATTAAAGTTAATAAAAAAGGTATCATATTCAACTGATTAATGACCTTAACCATCCAGTTAAGTACGACAGTAATTAAGCCTCTTTTACAAATTGGTGTTGTTGGTTCAACTATAGATCTTGTATGATGTAGTTGGGTTGTAAGAGGAGGCTCTTTATGTTGGATGACGACACCTTTCATGGTCATTCCTCATCTTGGGTGTTTGAGCTTATATCAGCTGCACTTCTCACTTGTTGAGGCTGAATGACAGCTGCTAACAAGGTGTCTGCATTCCGAAAAGACGTTGAAATTGTCAATAAATTCCGAGATAAAACTTCTTCAGCCGATCAATAAAGTCCCATTTCAAAATCCCAGACTGTTGCTTGAAAACATCAATGGCTGAATTTCACTGTTGGATGCACCGAATCCTTGGTAAAACAAAACCACTATCAGCGCTTCAGGTGCAGCAGCAAACGATGAGCAGAGCCAATCTGTTCTCTTGTAGAATCCTTGTGTCCTGGGGTGGTTTTGCTCTAACTTTTTCTTGCAGCCATAGTCCATGATGTTCGGGGTTGAAGAGCCGCTCCTGTGCAAATAACCCAATACCATCGCAAGTCTCTTCCCATTGGTCAGGGAAGCGATTTCTGCACCGAGGGAGTTCTAGGGAGGAATGCTGGATGTTCTGCTACCAGAAACACCAGCTGAGCTAATTATCGGTCTGTTAGCCTTTTCCTGTCCACTGATTTGGGTCATCAGTAGAGCCGTCCTATTCCCATGTCGATCATTCACTCCCCCCCAAGTTCACTTTTGGGCCACTGAACCTTCGTCTCCAGCACTGTTATTGTCCACAGAGGTTTGTAGTAATCATTCATGGAAATGGCAGCTTGTGCCAATTAGCTTTGGTTAGCTAAGCTCCTCATTCCGCTGCTGCTGATAGGCCACAATCACAGTGTTTAAATCACAGTGTTTAAATCACAGTGTTTAAATCACGCTAAGATACTTCTCAATAATCCAGGACCCTCTTTCCACACGTTTTCCAGCAAAAGGACAGTAAATGGGGAAAAACAGTAAAACAAAAGCAAAGAGCAGACAGCTCGACATCTGTTCTCAAGCAAAGCAGGAAGTCGAGTTTACAACAGACCAACATTCCCTGACCTAAAAATGTAAATATTGCTCAGGAGTCAACACAACTAATACAACCGGTCAAACAGAGAATTAGAAGTGTTAAACTACAGAAGAAGTAGAGAAGGAAACATGAACATTGATGACCTGTAGGAAAATACAGTGATATTGTTACAGAGATGCTGCAAATTAAACTTTATTTCCCTTTTCCCTTCAGCCAGTTTTTCTTTTGTTTAACAATTCAAGCATTTCATATATGTAGATAAAATTCCTGCAGGTTCCTGATGGTTTATAGCAGTTCACTGTGCTGCAGATCCCCAACACACTCAAACATGGACAGACACTGTCTGAACAAATGTCTGTACAGTCAGGTCAATTAGGTAGAAGTTAAACCTCAAAAGATTTTATATGTAGAGTTTTAAGCTGCAGATTAGTTTATTAGTTTCCCTTTTAATGTTCTGCATGCATACTATTCCATAACTCAACTTTTTCAAAAAGTTAACCTTATATTTTATGGGATTGAAATAAACACAAAATCATCTCTTTCATCAAATCTTATATTACCAAGACATGCAAACATACCTTTATCGTGACATCTTTCCTCCTCTTCTTCTTCCCTGATAATAAATATAGATGTACCATGGGGCTGGCCCTGATACCAGCTAATAGTTCTTTATTACCCTCCATGTTTAAGGGTATGCTAAAAACTTTAATTGCTGATAAAGATTCTAAATAAAGCTGAACATAATTGTGCTGTTATAGCGTTAGCTCGGTTAGCTCGGTTAGCTCGGTTGGGTACGCCGAGCTTTTCTTTCTTCTCCTCCATCTTTGTGCACTTATGTGACACTAATGAAAGCTTCAAACCTTCATTGTTCTCCAAGTCCTGTCGTGTGTTTTCATTTCATTGGCTGCTTCCTCACCGTCTCATCCCGTGTGTAAATTTATACAATAAATCCTTATAATTCTGTTATGATTGTAAATAAAACAATAATAAACTGGCTTATAGAAATAGAAATGATATACCTTTGCAAGTTAGACAGTGTACAGGATTTTGCTTTCTCTCATTCCTCTTCAACACACCTGCCTCGTGACATAGATGTGCAAAACAGTATATGCTGAGTAGAAATATTCATCCTTTAGGTAATCCCAACTGGCTTCCTACAATATTTGAGTGAACGACCTCAACACGCCATTGGTAATGAAATGTACAAATCACTGCGTTTTGGGTGTTGCACCACACAACTTTATTTTCTGTACATCTCACTGACTCTATCAGGGTTCCTGCATAAAGACTTTACATGAAGGTTGTTAATATTTTCCCTTTTCACCAGCTCCCAAAAAACATTAAGTTATCTCCAGTCTGTCACCAGTGTCCTGCAAAAACCATCTCATCCAGCGATTTCCATATCTGACCTCCACGCTAAACACTAGTTTACACTAGACTATACACTATATATAGTTAGCAACTTGTTGGTATGTAGTAAACTTTAAACTGTGTAAACATGGTTTGCTTTTACGTTAATGTCATGCAACTATCAAATGTTTGGGAATGTTAAGTCAAAGCTCTTCTTTCAATTTTTTTTTATGTTAAAAATGATTAAAAGCCAAACATAATTAACCTTAAATATCAATCATCAACTGTTAAAGAAATTATTCTGCAGATATAGTTTTCTTCTTATCATGACATATCATGTTTGGACCCAAACTAACAATGAACTGATCCATCATATCCAAAGATGTTTATACATTGGTCTGTGCCTTTGACCCTTGACATCAAGGTCTACCACACAACAACGCTAAACACTAGTAACAATACTCGTTAGATAGTTCAGTGATGGTCTGGAGGTTTCTGGAGGATACTGACAACAGACAGAGTGCAAAGTCAATGACCCCAAATGAGTACATCACTGTGGGAACAAACATTTCATCACACGGTAACTCAACACACAGATCCGCTTGGTCTGAAGGTAAAGGAGAACTTGCCAGACACGTCATTTCAAACAAACACACACACAAACACACACCACACACATACCCAAGAGCTGACAACACTGTGCAAAATATTAACATTACGTTAAGGATATTAAGTGCCAAAGAGAACACAACTAACTTCATAAATAAACAATAAAATAAAAAGAATAAAAATGGTTAAAAAGATAGATTATTAATAACAACATTTAACTTTAAACATATGGCATCAGAAAACCAGACAATGATGTTTGTTCAACAGAATATAGAAAATATTAAAAGCATTAATAATAATACAATAAGTAACCGTGATTGCATAAAGCACTGGTTTTATGCTAGACCTTCAACATGTCTGTGTTTTGCAGGAATAACAGAAATGGGTGTATTCCAGCTCATTAAAATTACTGATTTAATTGTCCTTTACACAATATCTTTTTATTAAAAAAATGTCTTAGAAGTCCATCCAAGAAGTCGTCACATCCATAGAAGCTTCTGAATTCAGATCGGTTAAACTGTCACATCCTGCTGAGGACCTTATGGGTTTTGGGTGCTCATCAAGCAAAAGGACAGCCTAGTGATTCATTGCTATTGGTGGCATTGTACACCTTTCCAACCAGGACCTATTCAAAGTCATTAGCCCAAACTGAAATATCTCATGAGTCAGACAGGTTTTCCATTCTTGAAAGGTCATTATGTATGACCTCACAGGTGTGACTTATTCCCAAAGGATAGTATTCAATGCTTTGCCATTTTAGAACAACTTACAATATTTTGTGTTTCTGCAGTAAGGGGCAAACCCATGAATGGATGATTAGTAATGCCTTTATTTATTTATTTTTTTTTTTTACTTTGCCTTACCTCCTCAAGCCATAAAAGAAAGCATCATATTTCTTTCAAAGCTTGTTACAGTTCTGAGGAAGGAAGGTGTGAAAGTCCGTTGATGCTTACTCTCCTCGCCATCTGCTGTCCTGATCCACTATTTCCGACTCCACCCTGCAGGGTTTGGGTCAGGCTAACCTGGGCTGTGCTGAAGGAGGTTATCCGGCCACTTCCAGCGATCTGGAGGTTGACTGTGGTGGCGTAACTGGTCTTCTGGTTCCCCAGTTTAGGCATAGACGAAAGGGCAAAGGGCAGAGGCGATGCATTTAAGGGTAATGCGGAAGGGACTGAGGATACAGGAGGTGTTGTGGTGGTGATTTGGACCTGAGCCTGGGGTTTCACTTGGGGTTGATAGTTTTGGTGTTGGTAGTGGACAGGTGGAGGGGAGCTAAGGCCTGAGGAGGTGAGAACCAGACAGGAAGAGGCAAGGTTTTGTTCGTGGGAGGGCCGAGCAACGTAGGCGCAAATCAGCTGGGTACGACAGTTACCCTCCTCCAGCTCTGGGTTATCCCATTCTACCTGGGTGGCTGATGGAGCTGGAGAGGAGAGGAGGGAGGTTGAGAGTGGGGAGATAGTAAAAGGAGAGGAGTCGATTACAGAAAAATCACCTGTATCAAGGCTATCGGCTCCATTATATTTGCTTGAAAGCTCCCGTACATCTGGCCATGGCACACTGGTGAAATGCTGCCCTCCAACAGTGCCCTTCCCTGGAGTAATCCTGTTAGGGGGGATAGGAGAGTGCAGTCCAGCTTGGGGGCTGAGGCAGGAGGGTGAGCTTCCATACGAGGACCAGCCACTCCTTGGACTGGTTGGACCGGACTCCTGCTGGTCAAAGGACCCTCGACCACTACCACTAAAACCTAGAGATTTACGGTTGCTCTCCGCCCAGGAGCGGCACTGTCCACTAGCATTGCTCTGAGCTGGGCTAGGCGGTCTGTCTGCAAGATTGGAGGAGAAGGACCTACGGAGGGTTTTAGACATTGTTTGGGATACAGGGGGCCTGGGTGCAGATGGGGAGGAGGCTCTGAAACTAAGCAGTGGGGCAGAAGAAGAAGCAGAATTGGGGAAAGAAGCATTCTCCAGTGTTGGTGAGGTTAAGGAGGAAGAAAAGGAGTGAGAGGTGGAGAGTCGGGGGTTTCTAGGTTGAGGTGCTGCAACATTATTCGTCCAAACATTCACTGACATACCAATAGGAGGTGGGGAGAGGATTCGAGGGCTCAAACATGAGGAACTTGCTGAAGAGGGCCTAGGAATCTCGAAAGTGAGGCCAAGTGGGTTATGGGAACCTGCACCTCCTGCTCGTGTGCTCCTGGGGTGGGGAGGTTTGTTTGCCATGGGGGAGGAGTAATTATGTGGTGGAGGAGGGGAACAGAGGCGAGTATATGAAGCAGGACTTGGGGAAGGAGACGGCGACTGAACTCTTGAATTAGGTTCAGATGCAGAAAAAGGCCGAGCTACACGATTGTGAGACCCTGACCACAGAGGATCATGGGTTTGTTGTATGATGGTAGCATTACCACCACTACCATTAGTTAGTGGTGCCTTCTGTGGACTGACTGACCAACCCCCATTACTGATCGCACCATTCATACCACAGCTGCTGGCATTACTTGCATTTCTAATTGCTGTGGTGAAACCAGATAAGCCAATGCTGTTGTTGTTGTTAGAGTTTTGTGATGTGTCACTTTTGGAGTGAAGAAATGATGCACAAGGGGAAGAGGAGGAAGAGTGAGGAAGTCTCGTAGTTGGGGAAGGAGAGCGTTGTGAAAGAGAAGGAGGAGTCGACTGCACAGGTGATGGAGGGGGTGACCGCAGAAAGGACGGTGGACACCTTGGATGTTGGTACCCATCTATAGTGCACCCTAACTGGGCATAGGCAGGTGCATTTGAGCCATGCTGACTAGGAAGAAGTTTAGGTGAAGGGGAACGACGCCTACGATGAGAGGATGGTAAGGAAGGAGTGGAGGAGTTTTGGTTTACTGTGTTTGATGGTTGGGCTTGATGTCGGGCAGCGTTCTTCTTCGCCATACTCTGACTGATGGACTGGCTGATACAGGAGGCTGCTAATGATTTGCTGAATTCAGATACAGTGGGGGAGGAGCATGGAGGAGAATAAAGGGAAGAGGAGAGTGTAGGGGAGGAGGAGGGACCTGCTCTCATGGATGAAGATCTCCCAGAGGAAGAGGACGATTCAAACACAGGGGAGGGTGTAGGAGAGGAAGCTCGGGGAGCTCTCATCGAGGGGGGAGCAAAGCAAGGAAGAGCCCTGGGGACAGTGTTCTGGGAGGTGTCGCCTTCGTCAGATAAAGGGGTAGGAGAAGATGCTGAGACAAGCCTGAACAATGAGGAGCAAGGAGAAGTTAGAACAGTGGAGGAAGAGCTGGAGGAGGAAGGTGGCATGGTAGGGGATGTGGGTAAAGCTCTAATGAGAGAAGGACAGCTGTGTTTGAGGCTAGGTCTGAACGCTGAGGGGCCTGTTGTGGGGGCTGTGTCATGGTTTGGTCTCTCCACCAGACCGGGCACCTCCATGGGGCGTCCAGAAGAAGCCCGATTGCTGGTGGAACCCAGTCCATGCTGGTCTGGATCCCTGGAACAGACAGAAGAGCTGTCTTAAGACACACTGTACCATGAGTAAAACAGGGGAGAGGTGGAGGTCATTTACAGCAATACTATGATGCAGTCATTGGTTTCTATGTGCAAGTAATCGACAGAAGGTGGAGCACTGTTAAAAAGTTTAAAACAGATATTTTTAAAGTGACTGCCAGACTATGGGCATTTTCACTGAAATTTGAAGATTTACAGAATATTTAATTTTTGGACTGCATAACAATGAACATAACTAATGAAACTTTAGATTCCCTTGTTTCATCAGAAAAAAAGTTTGTTTCCAGCCTTTTTGAGTCTTTAGAAATTGCCTCTAGAACATTTGGTGTTTTCAGCAAAAACACCACCTAAAAATCAAATAGAGCATCAGCAATACTATGAAACAGTTAAAAGTGCAATGAAACGGCCATTGAACTCCAACTTAGATCTTTCTGAGTTCTGACTGCAATGGAAAGCACTTTAACTCTGTGGTTTAGTGTTTTTGCATCACATACACACACAGTCGTCATTTTGATAAAAAAAAAAAAAAACAGAAAAGAAACAGCGCAAATTGAGCATTGAGAAACACAGCTATAAAAATGTTAGGATTTTCACTCAAGGAGCTGCATATAAAGACAAATACAGCAGCCACAGCTGCAGTGGTTGCAAATCTTCCATTACTCGGGATAAACTCGCTTTAATCACATACAAATAGTTTATAAAGCGCAAACAGGATGAGTTGATGAAAATGGAGACATGGAGACATTCTGTTTGCGCCATTGCTCAGAAGAGCCCTAAGGGTCCTATTAACATCTGTTGTTTATACATGTTTATACTATAAGGCCAATATGATAAAAGCTTGGATTCTAAGATTAATATTTTGTATGTTGCTTCATAAATGAGAAAAAAAATCAAAGAACATGGCAGGGTAAATGAATGAATGACTTCTGAATTTTCCCAAACACATCATTTCATTTCTTTTTCAGACATACCTGTAGTCATATGAATTGGCGTTATTGATATTCCAGGTGTTAGACTGAGCCCGTTTCCCCATGGTAGTGGGCAGGTCCGGTGGCCTCTGGCTGGTAAATGTGGGTAGACAGTCCATGGACTGCCCCAATGGAGGGCGTGGTTGGGCAGGATCTGATAATGAATTTTGAACCAATGACAATGGACTACGTGTTGCACCTTCTCTTGCTTTGTGAGCATCAGGGGATTCTGTGACCATATGACTAGAATCCTGTGAGAGGTCAAGGGACATGTGCGAAGGCTGATCCAAGGCAGGAAGAACAACCGGTATGCCTGAGGATCCACTTTTAGGTAGCTCATCTGCAAAGATCACTGCTGAATCTTTTAGGAACATGCTGGTTTCTGAAGAGGAATCATTCAAATCATACTTTAGTTCATTTAACATCATCTGTTCACTTAAGGGGTCATCTTTCTCTAGCACTGTAGTAGTACCAGGCACAGCGAGGCCTTCTTTCCCCAGGTAAAGAGCTTCTCTCTGGGCCTCCTCTTGGATCATTCCTGGATTCGGCACCTGGTTCTGTGTAGATGATACCATCAGAACCAGTTCTCCGGGAGTTCCCTCTCCACCTCTGGGTCCTGTGAAAGCTGAGCATTCAGGCACTGCATGAACACTCTCAGGTTGTTGTTTAGAATATGCATCTTGTGTATACTGCCCAGCTGGTATATCCTCCTTAGAACCATTCCGCTCATCTCCATCTTTGGAAATTTTCCACTGTGAACTGTGAGTAAAGAAATGTGGTTCACAGCCTGCTGACTTGGGAATGAACGAAACAGATGTTGAGTCTTCTTTGACTGAGTAAACATGAAGTCCACCACTCGTCTCTGACCTGCAAACAACCAAGAGGAAAATCAGACGTCTTAAGTATATGAGTCAGGAACTAGAAATTCAGATTACGAATTAGTGATAAAAAGTTTATTTCTGACAGATAACACAAAATGGTAAGGAACTTAAAAAAATATAGATGCTAACTGTATGTAATGTCTGTATTGAAAGTAACTTCATCTTTTTTTTTAATGGATTGAATGACCTTTTGAATTTTTCTCACAAACTTGAGGAAGAAAGTCTAATTTTAACAACTGGCTGGAGCTTAGAGACTCAACTGAACACAGTAGTGCTAGATCAATTTCCAGTCTTGGTGGATAATTAACAGTTACCACCATAACAAAAAAGTCATAAAATAATAAATTATTGTAAACCACAAATTAGTTTATCCAATGACCTTACCCTCAACTCTCCCTTTGCTGTTTTGTTATTTACTGCCTATTTCTCTAAATGTTATCCACTTACCCATCACTTTTTTCTGGCTCTTTGGTATCTGAATGATTTACAACTTCGCAGTGATCCCTGAACTCTGTGATGCTACAATCCAAGGTCACGGTGGACATCAGGGGGCTGGTAGAGCCCTGATCTTCAGGTTGGCCACTGAGGTGATGCCAGGAGGCTGTGGAGAGTACCAAGGATGTGTTGGTGGAGATGTACCCGGGGTTGTAGTGGTCATCCTGGACTGGATTGTTTGACTGATCTCTGACTGAAGTGGACACATGTTCCTCAGCAGTGGTGACATTCGGATAGTTGTCGTCTGATCTACAGTCCACACTGGGGTCTCTTTCTTTGGTCAGTGCAGATATGAAATCCCTGGGCCTGGACAGGGTGAATCCATTTGTCTGGTGGTGACAGGCTGGGGTCAGCTGCTCTTTGACCAACACGTGACCAAACAGCAGAGGCTCACAGGGGACCGTCACTGATTCCTGGAAGTCTAGAATAAAATCAAGTACAGACACCTCAGTAAACACTGAAATCGGCCTGTAACATTTAATATTGTGAACCATGTACACAAATATTGATCAGTGTGTTGGTTCATACACTTTTAGTCTTAACCCGGGTCCTGGAGAGGCACTGTGATAAATCAGTTATGGAACAAAAACCTGCCCCCACAGGAACTCTCTAGGACAAAAGTTGGTTTAAACCCCTCAAGTCATTCAAGCATAGAGAAAGCTGTAGAAAAATAACTCACCATTCACCAGGCTCTCTGCTGTTTCGAGCCTCTCCTCCTGCATTCTGTGGTTCTCCTGGCTCATGGTTTGGGTTTGGTACTGGCTGTAACCCTTGCTCTGGAAATGACTCCATGTTTGGCTTTTGGTTTTGTTCTGTAACTGCTGCCTGGTTTGGGTCTGAACTTTGGTCTCAGAGAGAGTTTGGGTTCCGTATTTGGTCTCTTTCTGGATATCCGATTTGTGTTTTGCCTCAGAAGGAGTTACGTCATATTTTGCTGCTCTGTTGGGTTCTGTTTGTGGGTGCTGTTGGTGCTTAGTTTGGGTCTGATATTCACCCTGTGTCTGGCTTTTAGTTTGGTTCTGAGCTGAAAGTCCAGACAGTCTAGCTGAACTCCAGGATTGGTTCTGCAGAGCGAAGGCCCGTTTCTGATGCAGTGGGACCTTCATGGTGCTCGCTTTGGCACTGTACATCCGGGCCATTGTTTGGACCTTGCTCAGAA
This sequence comes from Eupleurogrammus muticus, assembly GCA_036785175.1. Lineage (NCBI taxonomy): Eukaryota > Metazoa > Chordata > Actinopteri > Scombriformes > Trichiuridae > Eupleurogrammus > Eupleurogrammus muticus. The sequence continues at coordinate 577,192 of JAYKQN010000052.1, read as the reverse complement.
TACGCTCTGAGTTCTCCATCAGTGTGGGGTCCACCCCAGGGCTGGCCTCAAATAATCCAATACCCGCTACATCTGATCCCATGCCCTCGAACAAGGCCCGGTTAGCAGTGACAATCCTGGAGTGGCGGGACCATCGGCCCACTTTTATCTGACTGGGCAGACCCTCAAGGTTCCCGCTGGTCTTGATGAGGTCTCTTTGTTTGGTTCTCATCCAATTGGACTGAGTTTTGATCTCAGTTTTGTCACATCGCTCTGGTTTTTGCAGAGGTGATGAGGGTTCTTTGTGGCTTGTATTTGGTTCTGCTGGGGCTGCTTGGTGAGGTCTGTGCCCGTTCATAACAACTTGCTCTGAAGCGTTGTTTGTGGTTGTATCGTCTCTGCATTCCTCCTTTTTGGTGATAGATTCCTGATCTCCTTGCAGTGAATTTCCATCTTTCTCCACAGTAGCCTCAACACTTTTCTTCTCCTCTTGTCTGCCCTCCACACCTTCTTTCAATTGTTCTTTGCAGGCTTTTTCATTCCTTTCCTGAATATCTTTCTCTTCTACAACAGACCTGTTTGGTGGAACGTCCTGCATCACAGAGGAGGTAGGCGACTTGCCTGGACCACTTTCACCGTCAGCCTCATAATCCAAGGAGCTGACTGGTTTATCTGCTTGTCGATCATTCTCTGCATCTGCTGAGAGCAAAGACTGGGAAAAGAAGGGACCAGTTGGGGAATCTAATTCTTGGTCAGTCTCTCCATCGATCGTTTCAGTTGTTTCATTCTTTTGTTGCACACTCTCTAGCTCCTCCTGGTGTCCGGTTAAATCAAAGCGTGACACCGACTCCTTAACCAAACCCGAGGGGATTTGGGAGAAACTGTTTCTCCTTCTTGATGCCAAACCTTCTTGCACAATTTCCCCTGCGTCTTGCTCATTCTCCTCAGCCTCGGCCGCTGCCTCATAGTAACTCCTGATTTTTTCGATGATCTTCTTGTCACGCTTGGTGAGGTGGGAGCCTCTTTTGAGTGGCTGGCGGCTCTGGATGGGATAACGATGGTTATCTAGATTTGAGGCAGAAATGGTGCCCTCTATGTTTGCCTCCTCACTCTGTAAGGGACAACTTGCCTTTTTCTGATCCTCTGTTGAAATGGTGGGATTAAGGTCCGAGGTATTAATCTGGGAAGAGAGAGGTGTTGAAGTGGGGACGGTGCTCTCTCCCTCTCCTTTGTCTGTTTTCTTCATTTGTTTCTTTCTTTCCACCTCTTCTTTTTGAATCTCTCCATCTACATCCACTCCTATTTCCACTTGACCTATTCCATCTGGAATTTCTTGGACTTCTTCTGTAATTGACTCATTCTGAAGTCCATTTTCCTCCTGAGAGTCACCCGTCTGGCCTTGGGGGGTGTTGACCACCTCTTCCTCTGTTTTATCCTGCTCCTGTTGCATTGTGGGTCCTTGCTCTGGGCTGGATGGGCAGGTTACTGGGGGCAGTGGGCAGGTGAAGTTGGTCTGGGTAGATGGTGGCTGGGTCTTTATGGGCTGATCTGAGACCTGCTCCTAAAAATAAAGAAGGGGTTTTAGAAGATATCCTCACAATGAAAACATGTTCTGGTGTTTCCTTTATCTATCTAAGTGTGGCATACACAATACAGTAAGAAGCTCCAGAACAAAGAGGTGTCTTTTTCAAGCCCAGTAAGGTGTTTTCTAACCATCGTGTCAGTATGAATGAAGGTCAGTCCCTCTCTGGCTCTGCTCTGGTTGATCAACTCCAGGATCTCTTCTGTGATGGACAGGGTGGGTGGAGGGCACAGGGAGATCAACTCCTCCTCTTCCTCCTCATCAGGACGCAGACAATTAGACAGTAAATTGATTTTAATAGAATAGTATAACATTGGTATAATCAGATCTAATCTCTGTGCTGTCACAGCATCGTACCTCTTCCTCCTGGTTTGGTTGTAGTTGTGACATCAGACCCGGTTCGGTCCGCTCAGCCTCCACCTCGATGACGGAGGATGCCAGAGTACTGCTGCTGCCCGCCGAGCCCAGACTGTCCTGGCACAGCTCGCCCTCACTGCCCGCTTGCTGCAAATACAGTTAATATATGCATATATGTTCCTGTATCTAAGAACAGGTTAAAACGTTCCTGTTGAAGAAGCGTATAGTTAGGGCTGGCCCTGGCTGCCTAGTCATAGTGATGCTGATAGGTTAGTCTGGTCCTCATGAGATGCTCTGAGCTTCTTTTTCTACTGATGATCCACTATTGTACTTTTAAATCTGCTGTGTTTTCTGTGTTTCCTCATCCACAGAGCATGCTGCAGTGCAGCCACTGAGGGATCTACGATGTTGGAGGGTCTGATGCTGTCCTGGTGAAACCTGGAAGCTGTGATGGATCCTGCTCCTCATCCTCCACTTACACCAACTTTCATCACATTTCTGTTTGTCTGTTTGTAATGTCCAGTTTTCCCTGTAATGTTTCCACCTGCACACATCATCTACTGCAGCCTGTCCGTCCTTAAGAGGGATCCTCCTCTGTTTCTCTTCCTGAGGTTCTTCTGTTTTAGAGTTTTACCTTGTAGATGTGAGGCTCTAAGGACAGGGGATGTTGTGTTGCTGTTGTACAAACTGTAAAGCCCTTTGGGGCAAATCTGTGATTTGTGATTCTGGGCTAAACAAATAAATTGAATTTAATTGATTTAATATATTTTGCTAGAAGATGTCTCACAGTTTCACTTTGCTGCTTTCTGTCCCATCTAACCTCGAAGAAACAAAGCAGAGCAGACAACTTGAGAGGACTAGACGCCTTCAGTTAAAGCAGCAGTTTAGAGATGTATCTCAATCCCTTCAGGGCTTTACAAACCAACATTTATATTTTAAGTTTAAGCCCCACTGAGGAGTCATTTAATACAATACTACACATCAGTTGTTGGTTTCTATGTGCAAAATAACACAACAGTTATGGTCTTGAAGTTGTTTTACATCAATTTACACCATGCACAAACCAATGGAAGCATGGGGTCAAATAAGGCTAAAAAGGGGTCACATCTTAAGATCTTAAAAGATGTAAGCTGCTCATTTTGTATGAAGGTAAGTTCTCTATGTTGAACATGTGAAAAAAAACAAATCAAATAATTGAGTGAGACACTGTCTTACCTTCAAAGCTGGAAGGATTCCACCAGGTGGCGTAGGAGTAAAGAAGGAATGTGACCGAAAGGGAGACAGACATGTTTTTAAGACATTAGTGTTGGTTACGAGGCGGCTAGTTAACAAAGGAAAGTTCTTCAGATAGAGAACGCTGCTCTCTATCATCAGTTCTGTTTCATTTTGATGATCAGGCTACAGAACATTTCCACAAAAATCTTTTATTGACCTGGTAAAATCCAAAACCCCCTGATACAAGAGCAGCATTGAGTTTTATTGATATATAAACCTCATGTACAACATTAAATTTGGTATTTGTATCTATAGTAAGACACAATGTTAGATGTGTTGTTTGCAATATTCTAATATATATTTTATATTTGCCCTGTCACAGCAACATAAATTGACTCTGACTCTTCTGTGGTCACTTTATATTTTGTAGATTTATTATGATTCCACATTCCCAAATAAAAACCCTTTGTGGTTGTAGAGATATTCCATATTTGGGGTCATTTATAGGAGGAAAACTGAAAAATAGGCCTGGGACTTAAATGGCTGTAAACAGGTTTTCACTCAAACTTGACTCTACTTCCTGTTTGTGTTGGATTTGACCCAGAAAACTACCAGATTCTGTTATTTCTGCACCACATACAACATGTTCTCTATGGGCGACTTTTTTCTATTTTGGATGATTTGATTGCTTGTTTTGATGATATGATGAACTATAAACTGGATTAAATTAGATATTCAAGTCACAATATCGTTGAACTGTAGTGGTGGGGAACAGTTTCAAGTCCAGGTCGAATCAACTTTCTGCCAAATCTTGTAGCATTGTACAGGAAACCAACTGAGTTAGATTTAAGGCGTTTCACCTCTCATCCAAGAGGCTTCTTCCGTTCTGGGATTAGTGCCCGGGAATTTAGAAATAAACAGCACTCATCCCAGAACTGAAGAAGCCTCTCAGATGAGGAAACGCCTTCAACCAAAACCAAAAAGTCCAGTTGCTTTTCTCTACAAATCTAGACGACAAAGACGACCTGGATGACGTCATGGACATTCTTCTGCCAAATCCTGTTTGGAGAAAGGTGAAAACATCTTTTCCTCCCAGATATTCAGTCATGTTTAAATGTTATCCAGCCTTTACTGTGATGAATGCGCTTGTGGCCATGTTTACGGTTTCAGGATCTGCCATTTCTGTCACATATGTGCATTTCTCCACAAACCACATGTGACTCAAGAGTCAGAAGTAGTAAGTGTTAATTAGTTCAGTTCATTCGATTTATTTGTTAATCTGAATGGAACTAACATTTAAGATTCATTTGACATTTCTGAAAAAAGGAAAGAAAGTCTTATATTTTTACTTTTAAGGAGCAAATCCCTAAAATGAGTTATGTGACCATCTGCTGGTTAAAGGGAGGAACTGAAGTCATTTCATGAGTTGTATCTTTGAGTTGTTTTTACATATAAAATATATAAAGACTGCATATTTGGTGTATATGTGTTTCTAAATTCGCTCACCATTTGGATGAAACGCTGCTTCGATGTCTTTAGCGGGAGCTGAAACACAAACAGACGCTTTGCACAATCTGCTGATGCGAGTAGAAAACATGTCTGTGCTGCCCTGAAATGTCTCATCATGTTCATTACATTCTGATTTCTGAAACCTCATTATGATTGAAGTTTCTCAAATCTAGTTCTAGGTGAAGTGAGGAGAATGCTGCAGGTGGCTTGATTACACCTGTTATGGCAGGTTTTATGTACTTCAGGTTTTATGCGCCTCTGTCTCCGTCTACCTGTCTCCAGGTGTGTTTCTGTCTACTTGACTGTCTCCAGGTGTGTCTCTGTCTACCTGACTGTCTCCAGGTGTGTTTCTGTCTACTTGACTGTCTCCAGGTGTGTCTCTGTCTACCTGACTGTCTCCAGGTGTGTTTCTGTCTACTTGACTGTCTCCAGGTGTGTCTCTGTCTACCTGACTGTCTCCAGGTGTGTCTCCGTCTACCTGTCTCCAGGTGTGTTTCTGTCTACCTGTCTCCAGGTGTGTATCTGTCTACCTGACTGTCTCCAGGTGTGTTTCTGTCTACCTGACTGTCTCCAGGTGTGTTTCTGTCTACCTGACTGTCTCCGAGTGTGTTTCTGTCTGCCTGTTTGTCTCCAGGTGTGTCTCTGTCTACCTGACTGTCTCCAGGCATATTTCTGTCTACCTGTCTGTCTCCAGGTGTGTTTCTGTCTACCTGTTTGTCTGTAGGTGTGTTTCTGTCTACCTGACCGTCTCCAGGTGTGTTTCTGTCTACCTGACTGTCTCCTGGTGTGTATCTGTCCACCTGACCGTCTCCAGGTGTGTTTCTGTCTACCTGTTTGTCTCCAGGTGTGTTTCTGTCTACCTGTCTGTCTCCAGGTGTGTTTCTGTCTACTTGACTGTCTCCAGGTGTGTTTCTGTCTACCTGTCTGTCTCCAGGTGTGTTTCTGTCTACTTGACTGTCTCCAGGCATATTTCTGTCTACCTGAATGTCTCCAGGTGTGTCTCTGTCTACCTGACTGTCTTCAGGCATATTTCTGTCTACCTGACCGTCTCCAGATGTGTCTCTGTCTACCTGACTGTCCCCAGGCATATTTCTGTCTACCTGACTGTCTCCAGGTGTGTTCCTGTCTACCTGACTGTCTCCAGGCATATTTCTGTCTACCTGACTGTCTCCAGGCATATTTCTGTCTACCTGTCTGTCTCCAGGTGTGTTTCTGTCTACCTGTTTGTCTGTAGGTGTGTTTCTGTCTACCTGACTGTCTCCTGGTGCGTCTATACGGCAGGTTTCCCTCCAGGAGCAGCGGCAGACTCTTCCTGGACTTCTCAGGTGTGTACATCTGCAGCTCTGGAGGCTCTAGAGGGACGAACAAAAAAACATCAGTGTTTTTTAATAATCATCGTCTTTCAGATGCAACATTTTATTTGTTGAACAACTTATAGAAGAGAATCACATAGGTGTTTTTTTTACTTTTTTACCTTTTTTTTAAAAATTTGTGTGTCTATAAAAAGTTAATTTTCCACCACAGACTAACAGACTAACACCACAGACGGCGATCCCGGTTCCTCGGACCAAACCTCCACCTTAAAGAAGAAACCGACTAACCCTGACCTGACTGGCGCCGGCCGCGGTGGAAACCGTGGACGTCGTCCGGCCGCGGCGAGGACGCCGCCTTCTTCAGGCTGCCCTGGTCGAACTGAGGGGCTGAAACACAGGAAGTGACGTCAGCTCCTCTGGTTTCAGTGAGAAAAGCCACAGTAGAAATAGTAAAGGTCTTAATCGTTGTAATAGACTTTATTGTTTAGGCCATGAAGGTCCAGAGGGAGAATCTTCTGGAACTGTGGAACATACTCGTTGTTAATCTTTGACATATGCAAAGAACCATCAGTTATTATATGGGAAATAATAATTAAAAAATGATGCCAAAAAATAATAATACAAATAGATAAACTTTAACTTTAAATGGTTAAGGCAAAAATGATGAATGTTAGGAAGAGTTGAGCAGATAAATTGAGATAAATTTAAGAGATTTATGAAGAAAACATTAAAAGAGTATTAATGTATGATGATTTTATAAATGTTTGTACATTTTTTGCTGTGAATATGTTAAATGGTGAAAACTTTAAAGATGATAGAATTCAACTAAAGATATTAAAAAGTCAACAGCAAAATGTAGAAAAATGCCTATTTTTTATTTTATTCAACTTTCATTGCTATCATTATTTTATTTTTTTTTACATTTCTTTACTGTAACCAGGGTTTTATCAAAATATTCTAAAATGACCTCATTTCCTTCACTATTCTTTACTAGTCATAATAACACATATCACACACATTAAATAGTGTAAGTATATATATAGTATATATATATATAGTAAGATTTTCTCTGACTTTTTTCCTCTTTTTTATAATAAATTAATAAAGTGTGTGTGTGTGTGTGTGTGTGTGTGTGTGTGTGTAAACTCACACTGACAGAAGTTGTCTCCCAACACCTGCCTCGCCTGTAATTCAATTAAAACACAGTAAATCACCAGAACAGAAATATAATAAACATACTTTATATTTTAAACGTTTCCTTCCAACTATCAAACGCTATAAATGATGATAAATGTGGAATATCTGTACAAACCAAAGGTTATTGGACTTAAACCTGGAATCAGAACAAAGATCTATTTATGCTGATGATACACAGAAAATAGAATGTTGAAAAAAAATTATTACAGATAAAATTTCTTTAAAACTTAAAACAAAACTGACCTAAAAAAATAAAATAACCTAAATCATCTGTAATGAAAAGGTCAATGATTATAACTAAAATATTATTAACTAAAATATTATTAGCTGGAAATATATTATTTTTGGTAAAAACATCCTAATATTGAGTAGAATTATCTGATTCCACTAGCAGATAATTTGTCTATTATCTAATTTATTAAATGTTCTTGTTTGTAATGCAATGTCACATGACCAGTCCCTGACATGTGATCAGTGTCTCACAACCAAAGGTGGACTTTTATTCTGAAAATTAAACTCTATTTTCACTATTTTATTTATTTAGTTATTTATTTTACATTTAACCCTTCCAGGTGGTTTTGTTACAACATTTCGGGGCCTTTAATTCAACAGAATAAAACCTTATTTTGTTAAAATACACAGATGTTTATTCGTTTTCTTTGCACCTAACATTACAACACATTTCACATCTGTTGAATCAATAAAATAAAATAAGTGCAAAATGTATGTAATTTCTACATAATAGATATGTTACATTATTTCACAATAGATATTTTTAAATGAAGGTAATAAAAACCTTCATTTTTAAATTTTTAAATTAAATTTTGAGGTCATGTGACCTCATAAATTGTAATGGAAGTCCTTCAAAATAAAAGCACCCTTTTCATGCCTAACTGTAAAAACAGATTTTATATCACAGCTTTTTAGAAAAATAAAATTAAAGTAATTGTTGTTATATGGAAACACTGTGAAATACAGGATTAAGAAGTAAAAACCTTCAATAGATTTTTTTGTCTAAGTGATATTTAACTCAATAGCGGTTAAATACATGTTGGTCCAGGTGAATTAGGAATAATAGAAGAAACAGGAATAATGATTCCAGCAAGAAAAAACTCTTCTTTTAGTTATGATTCAAAGAGAACAACTAGAAATAATAATTGTGAGGAAATGCAGTAAAAGTACCAGCAGGTGGCAGCAGAGACCTGTAAAAACCCTGAAAAACACTCCTGTTGCAGTACTTCTACTTCTGTTCTACTTTAAATGTCTGGTTGAAGCTTCTCTTCTCTGATTTTTAAAGTTTTCTTTAATCAATAATTTAATCAACAATCAGAATAATCAATAGTTGCAGCCTTATTAAACTGTCATTGTGTGTTATCCTAGGGACCTCCTCATGGACCCCCCATTGAGTACCACAGTCCTATACTCATATTAGAGTACCACAGTCCTATACTCATATTAGAGTACCACAGTACTATACTCATATTAGAGTACCACAGTCCTATACTCATATTAGAGTACCACAGTACTATACTCATATTAGAGTACCACAGTACTATACTCATATTAGAGTACCACAGTCCTATACTCATATTAGAGTACCACAGTCCTATACTCATATTAGAGTACCACAGTACTATACTCATATTAGAGTACCACAGTCCTATACTCATATTAGAGTACCACAGTCCTATACTCATATTAGAGTACCACAGTACTATACTCATATTAGAGTACCACAGTCCTATACTCATATTAGAGTACCACAGTACTATACTCATATTAGAGTACCATAGTACTATACTCATATTAGAGTACCACAGTACTATACTCATATTAGAGTACCATAGTACTATACTCATATTAGAGTACCACAGTACTATACTCATATTAGAGTACCACAGTCCTATACTCATATTAGAGTACCACAGTACTATACTCATATTAGAGTACCATAGTACTATACTCATATTAGAGTACCACAGTACTATACTCATATTAGAGTACCACAGTCCTATACTCATATTAGAGTACCACAGTACTATACTCATATTAGAGTACCACAGTCCTATACTCATATTAGAGTACCACAGTACTATACTCATATTAGAGTACCATAGTACTATACTCATATTAGAGTACCACAGTACTATACTCATATTAGAGTACCATAGTACTATACTCATATTAGAGTACCACAGTACTATACTCATATTAGAGTACCACAGTACTATACTCATATTAGAGTACCACAGTACTATACTCATATTAGAGTACCACAGTCCTATACTCATATTAGAGTACCACAGTACTATACTCATATTAGAGTACCATAGTACTATACTCATATTAGAGTACCACAGTACTATACTCATATTAGAGTACCACAGTACTGTAGGATGAGTATAGCAGTGATAATACTGTTAGTCTTTACCTTCTGTGGCAGTAACGCAGGATGATTCTCTACGATCAGTCTCTTGAGGTAATGAACCCACAACCTCTTCTCCTCCTGGTTCTTGGTCTGAAAAAAATAAAGTAAAATAAAATAAAATAAAAAGAAGATATCACCTCATACAGGTAAGAAAAATCATATTTTTATCAAAAGTTCTTGACAAACGTTGATAAAGAACAAAACAAAAGTGAAAGTCCCATCAGTTCAGTTCATCTTCTGGTTGATGGTGTAACCATAGCAACCAGAGCCTGCTCAAACGTGATTGGTCAACACGACGCTATGAATTAAATATAATTTATAGAGATTAGACTTCTAAAAAACTACGGATACAGATGTGGTTTTATTCTTTTCCTTCAACTCATTCCTGTGTTAAAAATCATATGATGTCTAATAGTTTAATATTCTGGGTTAAATCTTTAGACTTTTGGTGTCAAAAATCCCACAAAATTGTGATTTTTATTTAAAATAAATGGAACAAAAGGCTTTAAATGGTAGGAAACCAACAGATTTTTACAGACCTATTGAATGATTTTAAAACGGTTTGACCCAACAACCACATTTATTAACAGTGGAATAAAGTCAGTGTCATTTTGTGGAGTAAAAGTCATGAAGTAGTCGTAACGCTTACATGTCACATACACTTAAATAATAATTACTTTGAAATGACAAGTGATAAAAACCCGTTTCAGGTTTGCAGTGACCCGTTTAACGCTGATTAGAACCGATCAGGTGACTTTTCTCACCTGGACGACGTGCTGCTGTTTGGGAATCGTCTGATCAGAAACTCTGAAACACAACGGGTCCTTTAGGGTTTCCACGAGCAGCAGGTTACAGCACTGGAGGAAGAGGAAAGAGGAAAGAGGTGGTGTTATTGTTCTCATGCTGCCAATCAGCATTTATTGATAAACGGGAGTTTTAGTCCTGAATCATCTAAAACCACTTTAATCCTGAGCTAAAGGATCAGACTCTTTATGTCCTACAGGACAATGGACATTTTAGTTTTTAGGATAAAATGACAATTTAACATCTTTTATCAAGAAGCAAGAAGAAGCTCTAAATATGATTCTAGAAACAGTTTCTACTTCAACTATAATGTTTTATAGGAATTTAGTGTAAATTTATCAGATTATACGTCAATAATAATTTAACAGTTTAGGGCTGTCAGAGAAAAACTCACCAGGTGTTTTAGTGGATTCATGTTTTTATCAGTAAGAATTGATGAGATGACTATTGTTATTGGGGAAAATGATGACATTTATAGTAATCTATATTATCAATAATCTCCTTTTTTGGGGTCAATAATGCTACTAAAATGCAGCATTGTGAATGTCAAACTGTATGCTGACGATATCCTGTTTTATTTGCAGATATGTTGTGATGCTCATTGAGTGTCATCAATTTACTGAAAATTTGCCAGGTAAAAACAGGCGAAGAAGAACCTGGATAAGTGATGAAAAGGGACAAACTGACATTAGTTTAATTTAACTTTAGAGTTTTCACTATGGAATGAAAGGACAGTTTAACGCTGTCAGAGAAAAACTGATAATTGATGAGATGATTATTGTTAATGGGGAAAAATGATGACATATTATAGTAATTAATCTACTTTTTGGGGTTGTTAATGCTACTAAAATGCATCATTGTGAATGTCAAACTGTATGCTGATGATATCAACAATTTGCAAGGGAAAAACAGGCGAAGAAGAACCTGGGAAAGTGATAGAAAGGGACAAACTGATGTTAGTTTAATTTAACTTTAGAGTTTTCACTATGGAATGAAAGGACAGTTTATTCCAGGTTTTGTTAGGATTGGCCTAAAGTCTTCATTCTTTAACGTTCCATAAATGACAGAATGAGTTAAACCGTTATTTCAACATCTTGTTGAACTCTTCTCAAGTTTTGTTTGTTTCTCTCTTATTTTTTTTTTTTTTAATAAAATCACTTTTCTCTAAAGGCTCCGTTAATAAAACTCGACCATAAATCGCGATTCTTACGAAGATGTGCGTGCTGTAGACGAACTGCTCCAGCCTCTTCTTGGCGATCAGCAGCATTTTGTCGAACAGGAAGAACGCTCGTTCCTTCTTGACCCGCTGGACCCTGAAGGATCCTTCCAGAACCAGCTCCCCAAACCCCTGGAGGTCCGGACCGCTCCAGTTCACCAGGAGGGACTCGATCTCCTTCAGGAGGAAAGAGGATTCATTTATTTATCATCGTTTAAGCCGTAAAAACCTGATGAATCTCATGTTAAACCTGAGCTCCAACACTAAATAAAGTATTTTATCTGTTCCTGTTCCAGCATCAATATATATCATCAATATCCACATCATCAATACAATAATAAAATAGTTTAATATAATATCAGTAGTAGCTGCTACTAACCACTATTTAGAGATTTATTCAGATTGGAGCTGTTTGTGGGATTATTTAATTGGCTCCTTTATAATCTCCTTTTAAACATCTACAGAAAATATTCTTCATGTTCTTAATGATCCTCAGTGATTTACAGCATTTTATGGAACAATAATTCATCTTTGAACTATTATCCTAATAATTATTTAGCTTATTTAACATTTTTTCCAGATTTAGGTAAATTTGTTCTGGTTTTAAGAAAACATTTTTCTTAAAGAAAAAAAAATCAAATAAACAAAAAAAATTAAATAAGATAAATTCTACTCAATATTCATTTTTTTATACCAAAACAATATATATATATATATATATATATATATATATATATATATATATATATATATATATATATATATATATATATATATATATTCTGTGTAACATCATAAATAGATTCTGACTCTTCACATAACATGTGAGGAGACGATTTATTTATTCAGATTCAGGTTTGAGTCCAATAACCTTTGTGTTTGTAGAGATATTAAACATTTATCATCATCTACAGCAGAAAAACTGAACAAACAAATCCGGAGTTTAAATAATCATTTGTTCTATAAAATATGTGGAGAAAACGTAGTTTACTGAAAGTTAAGGCAGCAAATAATTCACATTTAACATCAATGTTCAGTGATTTTTCTTTAGTAAAAACAAGAATCTGTGATTATTGGAGCTGTGGTTTCATGTGGTTTCTGACAGGAAACAGAAATAAAACAGATGAAGCAGGAATACAAGTTTCAGATTCTTTTTCTGGTTCTAGATTTTATTTTATTTCTGATTCACGTTGATAAGAAAATAAAGACGATTCATGAAGAACTGATGGAAAAAGAAGAGGAAGAGAGGAACAAAAAAAGGAACAAAGGGAAAAATAAATGGAGCAAAGAGAGAAAAAGAAGGAACGAAGGAAAGAGAGAAAAACAATAAAGATAGAATGAACATGCAAAAGAAAAAATGAACAAATGAAGGAACAAGCGAGCAGAGAAAAAGAACAATACAAAGAAAAATAGAGAAAGAATGAAAAAAAAGGAAGAACAGACAAAAGAAACAAAAAGAGCAAATGACAGAGCGAATAAAAGAAAAAACAAGAGAACGAATGAAACAAAACAAAGAAACTGAACAAACGCACAAGAAGAAGAAAGAACGGATGAAAGAAAAAAGAAACAAAGAAACAGAAAGAATCATCAAATAAAGAGATGAACGGATGGATGAAAAAATGCAAGAAAATAAAGAAAATGAAGAAAAGACAAAGAAAGAGAAAGAACAAAGAAATGAACAAATACAACAAAGAGGATTTTCTGGTTCTGAACGTTAAAGGTCAAAGGTCAACACCTGCACACTTCCTGTTCCAACCAGGAGAGAAAAGGTCAAACTCATGAACCTCAGGTCAACACACACACACACACACACACACACACACACACACACACACACACAGACACACACACACACACACACACACACACAGACACTCTCACACACACACACACACACACACACACTCACACACACACAGTGTGTGTGAGTGTGTGTGTGTGAGTGAGTGTGTGTGTGTGAGAGTGTGTGTGTGTGTGTACCTGCAGCCTGACAGCGTGCTCCTGCTTCCTCTTCATGTCGTTGATGTACCAGGCGACCGCCGTCATGGTGATGATGGCGTCCTCCACCACCTCGTAGCCAGGGTCCGACTTATCGAAGTGTTTGGACAGTTCCTGCAAAACAAGGAACTTTGTGATGTCACTAAGGAACATAAAGAATAAAGTGACTTTAGTCCAGTTCCTGAACATTCTAGTGAATTTATTCAACTTTAACCTGGATTAAACTGTCCTTTCATTTTCAGTATTCAGTGCAGTACCTGCAGCAGCAGGTGGTATTTAACATACTCTATGCAGTATTTGGTGCAGTACCTGCAGCAGCAGGTGGTACTTCAGGATGCGTTGTACAGGTTTCAGCAGATACGTCTCCAGCGGTAACGAGTGGTTCAGAGTCGTCTGTCTCTCCTGGAAGAAACGAACCAGGCTCTCGTTGTTCATACATTCCCTCAGAACGGCCACGGAGCTGCGGAGCAAGAACACACACTGGGTTTAAAATACACCAGAAATACTCCAGAGAAGACGGAAAAACACAGAATAATACACCAGATAATACACTGTGAGGTATACCAGGAAATGACCAGAAAAACACAAGAAATTACAGCAGAAACACCAGAAAAAATGAAAAATTTCCATAAATGACACTAGAAAAAACAGCAGCAAAAACACCAAGATACACCAGCAAAAAAAACTGAAAACACAAAAATAATACACCAGAAAAACACAAGAAACTACATCAGAAACACAAAAAAAAACACCAGAAAGAACACTAGAAATTACAGCAGAGTTGATATTAAACGAGATCACATGACTCCCATTGATTAAAATGGTTAATTGAACGTTTCTCTCGTGAAGCTTAAAAACATTTTGACTGTTCAACACTGAACACGTTGATGAATGAAGCTGTTTAACCAGTTTACGTTTTATCGTCCTGATCCAGAATCTGTGGAAAGTGAAAACTCCCCCAGAGCTTTTTCCTTATTATTTATTTCAGCTGGAAATAAATGTCGTGTCTGATCCAAAAGATTCAGATTCAGCTCAGAAAAACAGAAAAAACATCATTACGTTGTGATTTATGACTGAACACCTCAGGTTCCTGCTCTTTCCGTTCACACACTCATTTTCCATTCTGTTATTTTATTATCTGATAAACAGTTTTTTTGTTCGTTTTCCTCCGTAATGACACGAACCGTACGAAGTTTTATTTATTTCACTCTGTGCTTCCAGGCCTGAACGAGGAAGATCCTGCAAATAAAACGAGAGTTTCCTGCGACGGGAACTATCGTCCTGTGGGAGGAAGGAGCATTTTCTGCAGGTACGTGTTGGAGAAATTAACTGGACTACGTCATCCTAGGGAAAAAAAAAACGCTGGCTACCGGTATACCTGGAAAGAAAACTGTCAACGTTTCACTTTTTCAAGATTGCATCTTCCAAAACATGAACTGTGCAATATTTCTGTGTAGAAACACACATCATCCAACTTTAAGCAATCTGCTATAGCATGAAATATAAATATTCTATATTATTATCATATAATTATTCAGCCATTTGTTCTGTAATTAAACTGCATTTGGTGCATAAAATCAGAACTGCATTCAAGCTGCTCTAAAATACACAAATTTCACAGATTTACAAGCACAGGTTTGGATATATTTCAATAGAAAAGTGCATTAGCATCTAAAATAGCATAAGCTAATTAGCATTTAAGCATAGTTAGCCTCATAGCATAACGGAGGTATCTGCACGATTTATTATATAAAACATGTTTTAGTGCCTGATGAGACACTGTGCATATGAACTAGATTCTCCTTCTGGACCATAAACACATGCAGAATTTTATAAATATTCTATAACAATGTGAATATCAACCTGGGAAACGATAAAAACATCATTGGTAATTACAACATTGTAAACTTGGCGTATTATAGACAAAAAGTTGGCAGATTAATCAATAATAAAAATAATTATAATAATTTCTCTTGCATGATGAACATGGAGACTGTTTAGTTTTAGTCTAAGTTCAACGTTTGGATTTTACAGTAGAACATTTTTAAAACACATGTTGGTTTCTTCTCTCATTGAAGAAGTATGAGAAGAATCCGGTTCGTGTTTCAACAAGAACCGCGGCTCGATAAACAGAACCAGAACCTAAGAGGAGAGATTGATGGATCTCCAGGTGAGATTACAAGTGTGTGTGTGTGTGTGTGTGGGGGGGGGGTCCACGTCTGGTCATTCATCATGACATGAAAATTCAATGAGGAGATGTGAGGAGCAAAAAGGGAGAAAAGGTGGTGGAGCAGGTCCAGAAGAACAGAACCGGGCGGTGAAATGACGGAGGACGAGGAGACAGATGGAGATCAGGAGGTGACGACGAGGGGAGAAGAATCCAACAAACCCCCAAAAGAACGACGTTCCGCCTCCTTCTTCACGACATTCATCACAAGGTGGAGATCCAGGAGGCGAACGCCGACAGGATGAAGGAAGACAGAGAGAAAGAAGGAGAAGTGGAGGTTAGGAAGAGATGCTACTCCTCTCAGAGGAACGGATGAAAGGAGGAGGAGGACAGAAGGGACTCCTCGTCCGTCAAAACGCGAAGCCAAAGAATGTTGGACGCCAACAAAAGAAAAAAAGTGCAAAAAGTAGGAGGCCTGAGAGAGGAGGACGAATGAAGAGGGAAAGAAAAGGAGAAGAGGAAGGAGGTCTGGGAACCAATGGAGGTTTTTCCTTCCAGATCCTGAATGTTGATCACAGGAAGGAGGTAAACTCTTCTACAGATGTTCAGAGTCTGCAGCAGTGAACAGACTTTTTAAAACCTTCAGGCTCATTACGCAGAATTTATGTAAAAGAAGCGTCGATGGACTCGCTGAAGCTCAACCCTGGACAGGAACGTCTCAGGACAACGTGTTTGGTGCTCTGGGGGGGGTCGGTGGGGGGGGGGTTACAGCGACAGCTTTATCTGAACAATCCTGAACATTTCTGACCCGCCTCAATAACTCGACAGTTGATGCGTCCTGTCGCTAGAAATATCATCATGACAACACGTGTTCCAGCCACCTGTTTGACCTCTGAACACGCTTTGTGGGGGGGTTGGGGGTTGGGGGTTGGGGGGGCATTTCATACCACGCTTCACTCAATGGTTTCTATGCTGCAATAAAGCAGCAGTTGTTTCACATCGATTTACACCATGAACCATCAAAGCCTGAGGACCAATGAGGACCTGCTTTAGTTTGATTGACAGCAGTTAAACCAATGGAAATGAACCTGATAGACAATAACCAGCGCTTTAGAGTCACAGCAATGAAGCTTCACCGTGTTTAGTCTATACCAGCGACCTCATGGTGTTTGACTCATCAAACTCAGCCCAAAATGCTGCGTTGGACCTGAACATTCACCACGATAACGGAACGATACGACAAACCTGTTATCAAGGTAAACGTAAAACCAGACGTGAACATGTGGGAACTGTGATAATTCACCGTTTTCATAAACAAGGCTGAAAAAGGTTAAAAATAAAAAGACTGGAAGCTCCAAAGGTTTTATTGTTTGAGTTGTAAAACTAGTTGTGTGGATAAAAAACCCTAAATTATAAGATCAGATTCGTCAGATTAAAGGGGTAGTTTGGTATTTTTTACATCTAGTCCTGT
This sequence comes from Eupleurogrammus muticus, assembly GCA_036785175.1. Classification (NCBI taxonomy): domain Eukaryota; kingdom Metazoa; phylum Chordata; class Actinopteri; order Scombriformes; family Trichiuridae; genus Eupleurogrammus; species Eupleurogrammus muticus. The sequence continues at coordinate 559,956 of JAYKQN010000052.1, read as the reverse complement.
ACATATATCTGAAGCATAATAAGATAACATATGACTTTATTGATCCCACAACGGGAAATGTGCTTGTTACTGCAGCGTACAGAATAAAGAAAAAGAAAAGAAAATAAAAGCATTAAAAAATAAATGCACAACACTATGCACAAAATTCGTAGAATTTGTTGATCCGCATACACAGTAAGCATGATGGACATAAGAATGGAGAAAAAATACTTATAAATAGCAAGAAAAAAGTATGCATAAGCAAAGCATATATACATACATACATACACATATTTACATATTTGCATATATATATATACGCACATTTTGGACTATAGGTACCTTGTCCTACACATATATCTGAAGCATAATCTCACTGATTCTTCCGTATTGACGTATTGAGCTTCGTAGTGACTGGATATTTAATACGATGGAAGTTTCTACTAGAAAAATGAATATTACTTTAAGAAAAACTGAATAAACACAACCTCAGTAAGACACACCAGTGATGTTTCCCATTTCATCCCATGTGTTCTTCTTTTAAAACATTCAGAACTGAACAAATCCAGCTCCAGCTTCAATATTTCGTTGGTGAATTAAGTCAGATTAAGCTTCGTTTGAGTGAACTTGGGAAATCGTAAATGCATCACCTGTTCCTTAAATTCCCCCTTGTTTAAATATGTAATGCTTTAAAATCTCTAAAATAAGTTTCACAGATTTACAAGTACAGGTTTGAAAATGGTTTATATGGAGTTTGGATTCCTGGAATTTCAATAAATAAGAGGGAATAAGCTAAAGACGTGTTAACCTCATATCATCACTGGAAGGTTTTTGGCCAAATTAAAGTATTTACCTGCTTTATTATATAAAAACATGTTTTATTGCCTCTGTTGCTGCTACAGGTCAAACTGGTTAATTCTGGACCATAAGAACATGAAAAATCTTATATAATCTATAAAAAGGTAAAAATCATTCTGGGAAATGGTAAAAACAACGTTGTTGGTTGAGACTGAACGTCAAACTGTGATTTTCAGCTTCAGAGAATCTGTTCATTGTATTAAATTCCAGTCTGTGGAGATCCCTACGAAGCGCGATTCGTCCCTACGCCTCAGATCCGTTCCAGGAATGTGGGAAATGGGGCCAGACGTCCAGTACAGCGAAATACTCCTTTAAAACATGAAACCAGCAGATTTACAGTTTGCTAGTCGCGTTTCTTCAGGCTCCATTGTTATAAACTGAAGAGGTTTTGCTGCAATGATGCAATATGCAGAAAAACTGACGACAGGCAGGAAAATATGGCACAAAAAGCCTTTTTCCACTATAGCCTCAGCCTGAACAATCTAGTCAATGTAAGCATCGAGTAATAAAGACCTGGAAGCAGCGACTGGAGTTCCCAGTGGAAAAGTCGTTGGGCCAAATGGAAACTACCAAACGCTGAGGACTGAAGGGGAAGTGCAGAGTTTAGGAGGGTTAATAATGTTTTTGTTACTTGTGATTGGTGAACGTGAATTCAGGCTCTTGGGAGCAGATGGAATTCTCTGCGTCGAGATGAAAACTCAAACTAAAGAGGATTCTCTGCACACGTCACATCGTCTTTGGGCATTTCCGTGAGTAGTGTGCACAGCATGCGGTGAAATCAGAAGAAGAATATTCCAAACGTTGATTCAACGGGAATCTTTCCAAGCGCAGTTTCTAGGAATGTCTCTGGAGGACATGCTTCATATCTGCCATATGCTCAGAATCTCACGTCTTCAACACGTCTCACGTTCAGTTTGTGACATTTCATTTTCTGCACAGACGTCATCTGTTGCTTTTGAGGGCGGCGTTCGCTGAAAACTCGTTTAAAGTGGGAATTCTCCGTCCTCCGGGGAGCAGGAATACGTTGATGAAACGGCAGCATTGACCTGTTGCTGCTGAAGGATAAATAAGCAGAAAGCTGCAGCTCTGGGCGTTAAAAACCAGCTGACATCACCACTATGGTGGTTTCAGTTTGCATCAAAAAGCAGATTTGTAAACTGGGTCACGGCTTCACGCTACTTCACCGACCTACAGGTGGTTTAATGCACCTACAACATATAGAAAACATCAGATTCACTTTGTTTTCAACACGTTTTAGATAAAAAGGCAAAACCATTGAGCAGTGGTGGATTCAGCAAAATGTGGGGCCAGGGGCAGGTATGGGCCCCCCATAGGATTAGGAACAGGAAATAACTTTAAACACTTGGTCACTAGAAAATAAAGATGGAGACATAGCAGGAAATACGAGTTAAAGGCAGGAAAACCAGCAAAGTTTATTTAACAGTAAAAATATTTAATAAACGGGTCAGTGATCAATTTATGTTGGAAAGATGAGAAAGTTGAAAACATTTTAAAATACAGTTTTAACATCATCCCTCAGGTCTATAAATGTACATTTAGTCATGTTGGTTTATTGTCATTTGAAAGTTCATCTGTACCAATTTTTATTTTAAATGTGACCTGGTAATTTTACGAATCCCTATAATATAATATTTACGCATATTTCTTAATAATAATAATAATAATAATAATAATAATAAAATGTTTAAACATTTGTCCAAGTTTTTTTTTTTTTTTTTTTGATTTTTGTTTTTATTATTATTTATTTTATTTGACTTTAGGTTGGTGGGGGCTCTATGTCGTGTTTTTTATGGTTTTACAGTCTGTAAAATTAACAGTAAAATTCTGTAAATTGTGACACTAAAAAACCTGTAATGTTTAATTTACAGTAAAATACAAAACCCTATAAAACCCTACATAACTGTTTAATTTTAAGATTTAAGAAAATCTTAAAATAATCATATACATGTTTAGAATTTGCAAAGTTTTAATCTGCCATTAAACTGGAGATTTTAATGTCACATCAGGTGTTTTGCAAACATGAGTTTTCTATAATGGTTGATTCCATTTAAATGACGATGAACATTTAACATTACACATCTACACTGAACAACCCACAGTGTCTCCTGATGTCCTTATTTATATTATTAGAAGCTCAGCCTTCGTTATTTGGTGCGTTTCTGTCTTAACCAAACAAACCCTCGTCTTGTGTTCCCAGCAGGGCTGCACTCGGGTTCACAAACCTGCAATGCTGCAGATTTCATTCCTCAAATCTGACCCAGCGGATCGCGGCGGAAAAAAGTAAAAAAAAAAAGCAGCAGCGCGGAAGCCGACGAGAGAGCGAGTGTATTCTGTTCTGGTAATTACATTACTGTCACAGCGTGGATTTACTGAGCTTCCTGCTGCAGAAACAGCAGCGTGGCTCATTCCGTAAGAACAGAACCTCATTCTGCAGACACCAGAAGCCTTTAAGTTCACCTAATACTCACATTATTATGATATTTATGATGTGGCGCTTCAGCTACGTCCATGCACTGATTTATGGTCCTGACATTAAGTTAGATCCACTTTAATCGTCCCACAACGAGGAATTTTAGTTGTTTAGCATCTTATAAAGTTAGAACACAATGAACAATATTAACAAATCATATACAAAAACAAGTAATGAGTACATATATTATGTAATAAAGGTAATAAATCCTATCTCAATGTGTTGGGTTTAGGGACAAATGTGTTTTAATGATACAGATGGTACAAACATGTAAAGAATAACAGGAAAAACAAGGAAAGAACAATAGGAAAATGCCTAGAACATTGGTTTAATATTAGATATTTGACTCATATTCAACACAGTCAAAAACACTGTTAACTTTTATTTAATTAAAAATAAACTACGCGATGATTTAAAGAATTTATGTAATTATATATATATATACATATGTATATACATAGCCTCAATGGACCCAAACCAGCCCCAGTGACCCAAACCAGCCCCACTGGACCCAAACCAGCCCCAGTGGACCCAAACCAGCCCCACTGGACCCAAACCAGCCCCACTGGACCCAAACCAGCCTCAGTGACCCAAACCAGCCCCAGTGACCCAAACCAGCCTCAGTGGACCCAAACCAGCCCCAGTGACCCAAACCAGCCCCAGTGACCCAAACCAGCCTCAGTGACCCAAACCAGCCTCAATGGACCCAAACCAGCCCCAGTGGACCCAAACCAGCCCAGAACAGCCACTGTCCACCATAGAAAACGCTCGTTTTGTGCTTTTACACATGGAAAGTCACATAAATTCATTAATATATGGAAGTTCTTCAACTTGAAGGTTTTTAAAATAGCTAAAAGACCAGAATTACACCATCTGGTACGTCCCAGGTGGAACTTAATCATAATTTGTTTTAAAGATTCATGTCTGTGAATGATATTTTGGCTTATTCGTAGTTATCAGCTCATGTTTTATAACAGTGTTCAAGTCACTAGAGCTCTTTACATCAACAATACACTTTTTTCACATTTTTTGCCCAATTATATTTTTCCTTTTGACCATGTGTCAACCAACATCATCACATGTTTAACTATGACGAACTGTTCTCTGTTTCTGAGCATTGATTGGTTCAGCTATCGTACAAATAATCACAAATTTAAACTTTCTCATCCGGTCTCTGGGATTTAGTTTGTTTTCCAACCACATGCAATGACACATTCAACCCCTTTACGGAGCAGAAGGACTTCAGGACTTTCCCCGAGATATTTCATCAGTGTTTTCAACAGTGAACGATGACAAGGAGGTTGAAGCAGTGGTGCAAACGGGGGAAATCCAGTTGGAGCCGTAGAAGAACACGACGAATACGAGAGGATGCTGTTACACAAAGCGAACAGCAACCAAACGAAGGTGAGTCTGTCATCGCTTCAGTAAAAAACCACAGAAGAAAACCTCTGGGGGGATGAAGGGAACGCTGTTGATGCTGAGACACGAACTGGCTGAAAAACAGCAGGCGACGTGTGCAATGAAGTAGTGAACCTTTGAATGGGATAAAAACCTGGTACCAGATAGTTTAACTCTAAAAATGTTTTAACAACACATGTTATCAGCTAGTTTTTTATTCTAGGGGATTATATAAAGGATGTCTTTAAAATTGATCATTTTTTAGTTACTATTTGAGATTTTGTGTCAAAAATAGCACAAAAATCATGATTTTTTTTTTTAAGTAAATCGTCTAAATGGACTTTTAAAAGACAACATGACCTGATGAACGCTTTAAAAACTGTATTTTAAAAAGTTTGACTTTCTCTTCAACCATTATTTTGTTGTCACTGATTGGAATATTTCACTCATGAAAACCCCCCAATCATTAACATACAATTCTAATTCTAATACAGGTCTAATGAATCTGCACGAGACCAAAGTGGTTCTTATAAGAAATATCAGTTCAGTCAGAACCAAATTATGAAAATAACAGGTTCACGATGCTGTTCATAAGCTGCATTGTCCATTAGTCGTTATATCTGAAATTATACCTTTAAATTTCATTAATATTACCCTTTCCCTTGTAAATTGTTCAGATCGTTGACAGATTCATACCTTTCCTCTGAGATTTCTTGCCGTCTCGTACCACCACCACTCGTCTTTATGCTTCCTGACAAACAATACCAACTTGCGAATGAGATATGACATTTTAATTCAATTCAAAATCACAAATCACAGATTTGCTCCATTTGACTCTACAGTTACCTACAATATTAACATTTACAACATTTATGGATGTTGGTTAACGGTTGTTGGCAACTACAATTATTCAGGAGTCCGATGTTCATATATTGGGGAATCGATTAAAATCTTTTGATGCGAAAATGCACAAACACGTCACAAACATTATTTTAGAGCAAAATTCCTAAAGTTGAGAAGGGGTCAGAGAGCATTGTTCAATGGTAAAACTAAAACAAGTTTACTCATGTTTGTCCATCTGGATCCAAAACATTAACGTCTGTTCAACAACGTACCGATGTCCAACTACTAATGTGATAGTCGACATCCTGAGAACCTGACTATTAGTGAATAAAAGAAATAACCATGAATGACTGTTGTACCTGAGAGGTCGTATGTTCAAACAGCTCATCACAAATGGTGTGAGTACTTCCTGTTGACGTCTACGTAACTATGACAATAAACTGATTTGTCGTCTTCGTTGAAAGCTGTGGTGTTGTTAGCGACGACATTCACTGTTTATGATGGCGCTCGCACACGCAAAGGACACGAAGTGACACGATTCCGTACACAAGAACAAACAAAGCAAATTAACAAGGTCTTACGCACGAATCCAGCTCCTTGTACACATAAATTTTATGCCTTTTTATCGGGTAAATATCCATGTGCATGCAGTGAAAACCAGCGACAACGACAGGAAAGAAAAACACAATCGCCACGCAGGAGGTGATTAGTTACCGAGATGTTTGTGATGGCTTCTAAGGCTAACACATCTATCAAGGAGCTAGCAGAGATGTGGCCAGTTATCCTCCCCACACATCCAAGTAATACGAGTATTATTATCCACACTGGGTCTTTCATCATTGCACGAAGAAAAGAAAACTGGCTCTGAGATCCCCGAGAGCTCCTGGAAAAAACCAAGAGACTGTCAATCACAACGTGTTCTCATCTCAGGCCCGAGTCCAGCTCCAGGGAAACGGATCGATTCTTTTAGCAGACTGCTTGGCCTCGAATCATGGCTCACATCCTCACCCGTGGGATGAGGTTTATTGACAACTTCAATATCTCTTGGAACCGTAAAGACCTCCATAAACTCGACGGGGTTCATCCAAACATCAGAGGATCCAGACTGCTTGGTGCCAGCCCACGTCATTCCCTTGGAATTCCGTACCCATAATCATTTCTCCAAAGTATCACGCTTCTTATCGTAATAAATCTGAATTTGATTCTCAATTTACACTGGTACAGTACATTCAATGAAGTTTCATTGAAAGAAACTGTGCATGTATACGAGTTTTCTACTGTTTTAAAAGGGCCTTATTGTGCTCTATATAACACTTAAGGTCCATTTATAAAAATTAGCATGCTTAGTATTGTTATGGGTCCAAAGCAACAGCAACACAGTCTGCCTTCCCACACACTCACTCTGAAAAGTCTTAATGTTGGTGGAGGTCTCCATGAAAAAGCCCATTTTGGATTGTTTACCTCTCTGATTTCTTTATAATAATTATAAATATTTGTATCTAGGTACTTGTTTTTGTATTATTGTGCAGAAATTTACATAAAAAAATGAATATAAGAAAGAAACCAGCACGACACTCGCTCATAAAACCTCAGCAAGCTGGAAAAAGCTACAAGAAAGATTAAATGGCGCCTTTATTTATTTATTGTATTTACTGTAACATGTTTCCTAATTATAATAGAAGTTTTTTCACCTCACTGATTTGTTTTTTTAATCCAGATATCTCAAAGAGTTGCAGCCAGATTCTGGTCAAACTTTCAGCGAATGTTGGGGACGGTACCAAGAACAGATGCTAATTTTTAGTTTTTTGTTGTTTGGTAACCATGTAGTAAATGGACCTTCAATGTATTTGCTTTTCACATGTGTGCGATGCAAAACGGGCGCAATAAAGCTTCAATTACAAACTGCACGGCCACATGTGACCTTCGGTACGGCCGCAGACTTGTTGTAAACACATTGTTCTTGTTTTCAGCAGTTTTAGGTCGTTTTTTAACTTTGCCGCTGCAGCACGAGACGCTTTGGTGAAAGAAGGTCAATCCATTTTTATGTTGATTTATACTTTGGGTTATTGGTGAAAACCACCTCTGACGTGCACAGTTTGTGCACTTTATATCCGGATTATCCAGTAGACGTGTTTCAGGCGCCCCCAGCTGAGGCTGTTCTGAAATAAGTCGGTATTCCGAGACCGCGAGTGCTGCAGGAACCGAAGAGAAGGAGGAGAAAGGCAGCCCTGGAAGCCGGAGAGGGAATGCCATAGAGGTTTTTTTTGGTTTGGTGGTCTGAAAGCATTTGACCTACTTATTTTTATTGGAGTTTAATGGAGCTTTGAGGAGGCGACAGGCGAGCGGAGCGAGGTGAAGGCACGGTTAGGGATTTAAAACATGCACACTCAGGGACGTATGGACGTCGATGAAGGCTTTTAGTGTGTATGTAATGATTTAAGTGCATTAACACGCATGTGCACACACACACACACACACACACACACACACTCAGAACTGGGCACTGATCCAGTCAGAACAAACATCTGTCTGTCAGAGCGATGGAGGGGAGATGGTGTGTGAGATTAGCAGCGATTCTCTCTTCAGAGTCTTCGGAGAATAAAAGACAAACACTCTCACACACACAAACTTACGCAGAGAATAAAAGTTTTAAATAGGAATCCTGAAAACACGAATACTTTTAAGAGAGCTTTTGATGACCACGTTGCTCTCGCCAGTGATTTACGGTGAATGTGCGGTCGCGACCACGCTTGTGGTTTTCGTATTTCTGACCATGTGTTCGTCTCACTCCTGCAACACACAATGGGGGATGTTTAGCCTGTCGTAAATTACTGTCAGGGGGCAAAAGCTTTGCGTCACTGCGTTTTTTTTGTTTTATTTAGCAGGATGTTTACTCAGACTACAGATGTAAATGAGCCAAAGTTTATCTGATTTGCATAAAGAAGTTATTAAGTGTTCTGCAGATGTGTAGTACGGATCAGCTTGTTTATTTAAAAAAATGCAAAATGCTGGAAGATCTTTTTGTAGGTGGAAGCCTTTTTTATTATTACAATAATTTGCATTTCTTAAGGTGTGTTTGTGCTTTGTGTTTGGAATGAGTTTCTCCACAGTGAAGCCAACTGAATACATACACATCCTGATTTGACTTTGTTAACAAAATAACTTAAAAAGTTTTAGGTGGATTTTTATCAAATTTTCTACAAATGTTGTGAACGGTGCCATGATCAGATGATTCAATGTTGGAAATGACCCAGAGGAAATCCTGGTTGAATGTTTTGTTGTTGGTTAACATTGTGGTAAATGGAGGCGCCACCTGGTGGTGATGGTATAGTAGAGGACAACGATGTGACTCATCAGGTGCAGCAGATTTCTGTATTTATTTCCATTTCTTTCTCTCACATTTTGCACCTCTTGGAAAAACTTCTTTTCCACCAGTGCAAAACCTTGGTTTGACCCTTTTAATGTGTAAAGGTCATTTAACTCGTAAAAAAAGGAGACACAAATCCTCAGTAAATATCCCCAAATGTGTGCACGGCCCTTTTCATTGCTGCGGTTGAGTCACTCATAACCATCCAGTGTTGGTATAAGTCCTCTGAAGGCCTGAGTTCTCGTCCAGTCTGGTTGAGGGTAAAACTCTTCTGTTCTTTACTGGATTTTAATCGTTTCTGAACTGAGAGAAAAAGTTCTACATCTAAACTTCTTCATGTGTTTCTGTCCAATATTCACTATACATTATTACGTTTATTCTGGTCCTCGTGAGGGAAATATCTGTCTCTGTAGCTGCTAGCACATTGTTAGCTCCACAGCTAGCTTCGCAGTGCTGAGCAGGTAGTGTACAGTCTGTTTAGAACTTTGTCTATGAAAACGTCTTCCTGCTGTGGCCCAAATAAATAAAACTCAGTGAGGCAGAGCTGCAGAGTTTTATCACATTACACACTGCGTAGCTATAAAAACATCAATTAAACGTCACATCGTGCAGACAAACAAAAGTGTTTTCACACTCCAGTTGTGGTGTGCAGGTCGTATTTTCATTTACTGTTATCAATTTAAAGTTGTTTTCTTCACGCTGACTGTTCAGATCATTATTTTTATTTGAGAACAAGTTTCAAAGCATCCAGTGTTGAAGTTCATGATTTCAGTGATTGATTTCATTTCAATATAAAAACCATGTGTGTGTGTGTGTGTGTGTGTGTGCGTGTGTGTGTGTGCGTGATGAGCTGGAAGGGTTACAGCTTGTTTTTCGGACCTTTCAGCAGAACCTCTCGCCTTCACTTTATGTTTCTACTAAAACACGTTTACTTTTGTCATAAACTGGACTTTTCACACGTCCTCACTCACTGAGACTCCATGATCAGGAACAGAAGAAGACGACTCATCCCAGGCCATTAAGTAATGCTGTTGGCCTCCAACACTGAAGCAGTCCATTATAAACCCATTATCAGATGAATATTCCAACTGTTACACATCATCGTTGAACAAAAACCAATGACGTTTTCTGATTATTTTCTATGCTGATGATGATGTGCTAATGCAGCCTTCAAAGTTAAAGACACGCCCAGTTGTAGATGAAATACACGCCCTCTTCTAAAGACATGACCATCTTTAAATTTAAGGTTAAGGTTACTACTTTTATTGCAGTTAAATAATTTTCACGGGATTCTGAAGACTTATGCTGACTTAAGACAGATCTTACTCCAATGTTGTGTCAAATGTCTACTTAGGCAAAAAAAAACTTGGTTAGGTATAAAGTTCATAATAATTTTAAAAAACTGTCAGAAAAGTCCACCTTATCAGCAGTAAAGCACCTGACTTGATGGCAAAAATGTAGAAAAAGGAAAAAAGAACAAAAAACCAAGAAATGCCATTAGCCTTTAGGGTCTTAAAAGACCAAACAGTCGACTGCAGAGTATTAACAGAGCAACTAATCACTGAGTAAAAGTTTCTGGTAGAGCAAGTTAAAATTTAACTTTAAAGATTATTAATTACACATGTGAGTGGAAAAAAATCTGTTCCGCAAGGCTCCTTTCTTGGGCCTATTCTGTTCAACATTTACATGCTGCCTCTAGCAGGAATAATGAAATGAAACAAAATGTCTTGATATGCAGATGACACACACATTTACGTCACAAACGGTAAGTGACTTTGGTACCATAAAATGTGGTATATATATACATTTAAATTAAGCAAAAAACAAAACTGAATAACTTTTTTTTGAGCAAAAGTAGCATCATTAATAAATATCAGTGCTCAGCTTCAATGTTGAAACCACAAACCAAATCCCAAAACATCCTACTGTCACTGATATCCTTAATTATGGTTCATGTATAAGGTTACAGTATATTTCTGAATTTTAGTGCAAGTCTGTCGTTCCTCTGTTTCTATTCCTGAGGGTTTTTACCTCCAATATAACTGTTTAAGGACAGGAAATGTTGTATTTCTGTACAAATTGTTTTGTGATTTTGGGTTATACAAATAAAACTGACTTTACTTGACATGTTCTGAAGATTAAAAACTCCACAACCTGGCCTAGACCTGAAGAAGCAATATCCAGCTTTTATGTACAAAAAAACATGATATCATCTGCAAATTTGAGTTCTGTTAAATGAAGGCTGAAGAGTCTTCATAACATATTCTTTAACGTGTTTCTCTATATGTTTTATATAAAGTTGTTGCTTTACAAATACATTTGCCTCATTGAGCTCAACCTGTGGATGGTTTCATAAATTCTACACACTGTGTGAGTATTTTTGTGTTTTTGTGTGTACTTACTTGGGGTAATTCATGCAATAGAGTGTGTAGATGTCAAAGGCTTCACTCTAAACAGGAGAGAGAACACAGACAACTTTGATTAGATTCATTTTTAGGGACTGTATTCTGTACAATTAGAGAATTATCTGAAATGCTGAGGAAGTCTGAACCAGGTTTTGATTTTAGCTGCTGGCCTCCAAACGAAGGGAAACAAGATAAAAGTTTAACAAGAAGATTTGGGACAAATTCCTCCTCATCATTTTTTTTCTTTTTTTACTATCACTTCCTCTCAGTCAGGAGGTCACAGATAAAGATAGCATTGTTTTTAACACTGTACACACACACGTATGAAAATAACCACTAACAGCTCTAACAGTTTAATCTGATTCCGACTTCTCGGCAGAACTTCAGCTCAGCTTCAGTCCAAACAGAATGAATCAAAAATGGATGCGAATTAAAAACAAAGTTCAGATTAAATGTCTTAATTACACTGTGGAAAATACAAAAATCTTTTCAGGTGAATACACTTTTCCTTGGTTTTATTAGAAGTTACAAACAGGATTTGTGGTTTTAAAGGACAAAAATCATCTTCTCATCTCAGGAAATGGTTGTTTTGTGTCTCGTTAATATTAATGAGCGTCAGGCACAAACAGGCTCTGATTGGTTGATTGAACACTTTGAACCATGCAGTATATATACAACATAATATAAAGTAATATATAGAGTAATAGGAAGTAGAATAGATCAGAGACGTAAAATAAAAATGTATTTAAGTAATGATGTAAAATGAGTCAAATCCTGACTCAGACATGACGCACAAGCCGCTCCCTGATTGGCTGACAGGCCGCGGTTTACGAGCATGACATCATGCGTGATGATGCAACACATGACGCGCTCACACACGCACACACACACACACACACACACTGTACTAGCGCCTCCTAGAGGCCGACAGGTTCATCACAGCTCCTCAGTTTAATGGTCACTGGATCGATTCCAACCTGAACTTGTCAGAAACATGTTTTTGTTCCTTTCATTTCACATTTTTTAAAAATATATATTTGACTCTGAGCTGCTCTGTAATTGGTGGAGGTTCTAATGGATATAACACCTGCAGCTACTTTTCATGGATGCATGTTTTTCATGTGTTTTTTAAAAAAAATTTAAATTGTTATTTCCTGCTCTAAATGATCATAAATGTGGAATATCTCTACAACCACAAATGTTATTGGAGCTAAACCTGGAGTCAGAATAAATCTTGTGAGGTGACAGAAGAGTCAGAATGGATGTTGCTGAACACAGCGAATACGGCTGGAACAGTGAAGAAAAATACAACACTGTGTTTTACTACAGATAAAAATACTTTATTTAGTGTTGGAGCTGATGTTTTCTCATGTGATTTATAAGTAAAACCCAATGCTGTATCTGTACCAGTAGGTTTAAGGATTCTAGCAGGTTTAAGCTAATTAATAGTTGGTGAATTTAGGCTTTCCTCATTGTAGCTTGTGTATTGTTATAATAGAATTTAATGCTAACCCTAACATTACATCTATTGAGACTAATAAAAAGGAGTTAGTGCAATTGCTTGAATACAGTAATATTGGAAATACCAATTCTTGCTATAAATATAACGCAGACATTTTTGACATTAGCATATATATATATATATATATATATATATATATACATATATATATATATATATATATATATATATATATACATATATATATATATATGTATGGAGATCTGATGTTGTTGATTGTTGAGATATTTCAGTTTTGCATGTCACCATCCTGAGGTTTGCAGTCAGCTGATCAGGAAAAAATGTTCATACTGTCTGTGTCTCTGTGCTGTAACATGTGAGAACAATATCTCTACTGTCTAAACACACACACACACACACACACACAGTCAACAGTTATTCATTGGGTGTTGATTTGAGCCTCAGCAGCAGCAGCTGCTTTAATGGACTGACGTGTGTGTTCTGCAGTGAATGGACGGTCCAGTTGCTGCTGGTTTTACTGGGTGTCTGGAGGTTCACGGGGTTCACGGTGTCGTGTTTCCACACACACACACACACACACACACACACGCAGCTGTACTCACCCTCTCCACGAAGCACTCGGCGATGGCGGCGGCGTGAGGACTCCTCTCCAAATCCTCCAGGAGGTCGCTGGGGAGACACAGACACAGAGTTAGAGCTAATCCCATCAGGAGAATGGAGAGTGATGTTTAACGGCAGGTGTGAGGTCATCGGCAGAAACTCCACGTCCTGCCGTTTCACTGACCGTCCGACACGAGTGAATCGTATCTGTACTCGTATGAACCTCATATCCAGAACAAAAAGAGCAGCTGCTGGTCAACACGTTTTATTGTCTCATTAAACAATGATCACACAAACAAGTTAGCTGATAAATTCTTCTGTCGTCTGCTGAAAATGTGCTGGACATGAGGTCACACTGGTGCAAATATCCCTAAAAGACCTGAAATCCATCACTTCTGGATGGAGATTTACTGCTGCAGCACGTTGGTAAAGTCATAAAAACACTTCTGTTCACAGTTTAATACAGAGACTAAAGTTTTAGCTGAAGATCAGTGGACTGGAAACAGTATGAGAGAGAGATGATGATCATTCTCAGAAACTGGAAGAAGCCTGGAGAGCCTCCCTTTGTAGGACACCACATTCTACCATCCTAGGAAACAAAAATCAACTCCAGGAGGAGTTTTCACCAAACTGTGAAATTGATCCTTAACTCTAATGTTGTTTTCAGGAAGAAAGGAAGGAAGTAGAAAAATGTTGAGGTGTTTTTGACTGTGGAAAACAACAGATCTTCCTGTCTCTTTGAAACGTTCAGTTGATTCTGTCTCTTTAAAACATTCAGTCAGTTCTGTCTTTTTAAAACGTTTAGTCGTTCTGTCTCTTTAAAACGTTCAGGCGTTCAGGCGTTCCCGTCTCTTTAAAACGCTCAGTCGTTTCTGTCTCTTTAAAACCTTCATTCGTTCCGGTCTCTTTAAAACGTTCAGTCGTTCCTGTCTCTTTAAAACGTTCAGTCGTACTGTCTCTTTAAAACGTTCAGTCGTTTCTGTCTCTTTAAAACGTTCAGTCGTTCCTGTCTCTTTAAAACGTTCAGTCGTTTCTGTCTCTTTAAAACGTTCAGTCGTTTCTGTCTCTTTAAAACGTTCAGTCGGTTCCCGTCTCTTTAAAACGTTCAGTCGTTCCGGTCTCTTTAAAACGTTCAGTTGTTCCTTTCTCTTTAAAACCTTCAGTCGTTCCGGTCTCTTTAAAACGTTCAGTCGTACTGTCTCTTTAAAACGTTCACTCGTTCCTGTCTCTTTAAAACGTTCAGTCGTTCCTTTCTCTTTAAAACCTTCAGTCGTTCCTGTCTCGTTAAAACATTCAGTCGTTTCTTTCTCTTTAAAACGTTCAGTCAGTCCTGTCTTTTTAAAACGTTCAGTCGTTCCTGTCTCTTTAAAACGTTCAGTCGTTCCTGTCTCTTTAAAACGTTCAGTCGTTCCTGTCTCTTTAAAACGTTCAGTCGTTCCTGTCTCTTTAAAACGTTCAGTCGTTCCTGTCTCTTTAAAACGTTCAGTCGTTTCTGTCTCTTTAAAACGTTCAGTCGGTTCTGTCTCTTTAAAACGTTCAGTCGTTCCGGTCTCTTTAAAACGTTCAGTTGTTCCTTTCTCTTTAAAACCTTCAGTCGTTCCGGTCTCTTTAAAACGTTCAGTCGTACTGTCTCTTTAAAACGTTCACTCGTTCCTGTCTCTTTAAAACGTTCAGTCGTTCCTTTCTCTTTAAAACCTTCAGTCGTTCCTGCCTCTTTAAAACGTTCAGTCGTACTGTCTCTTTAAAACGTTCAGTCGTTTCTGTCTCTTTAAAACCTTCAGTCGTTCCTGTCTCTTTAAAACGTTCAGTCGTTCCTGTCTCTTTAAAACGTTCAGTTGTTCCTGTCTCTTTAAAACGTTCAGTCGATCCTCTTAAAACGTTCAGTCGTTCCGGTCTCTTTAAAACGTTCAGTCGTTCCGGTCTCTTTAAAACGTTCAGTCGTTCCGGTCTCTTTAAAACGTTCAGTCGTTCCGGTCTCTTTAAAACGTTCAGTCGTTCCTGTCTCTTTAAAACGTTCAGTTGTTCCTCTTAACACGTTCAGTCGTTCCCGTCTCTTTAAAACGTTCAGTCGTTCCTGTCTCTTTAAAACGTTCAGTCGTACTGTCCCTTTAAAACGTTCAGTCGTTCCTGTCTCTTTAAAACGTTCAGTCGTTCCTGTCTCTTTAAAACGTTCAGTCGTACTGTCTCTTTAAAACGTTCAGTTGTTCCTGTCTCTTTAAAACGTTCAGTTGTTCCTGTCTCTTTAAAACGTTCAGTCGTTCCTGTCTCTTTAAAACGTTCAGTCGTTCCTGTCTCTTTAAAACGTTCAGTCGTACTGTCTCTTTAAAACGTTCAGTTGTTCCTGTCTCTTTAAAACGTTCAGTTGTTCCTGTCTCTTTAAAACGTTCAGTTGTTCCTGTCTCTTTAAAACGTTCAGTTGTTCCTGTCTCTTTAAAACGTTCAGTCGTTCCTGTCTCTTTAAAACGTTCAGTCAGCCGCAGCCTGAAAGCGAATGTGACACTAAACTGATTCCAGAACCTTCAGCCTGTTACAGCTGGCAAACGTTCCTCCTGAAAACTCTTCATCCGCGTTCCCACCATCCATCCTCATTGTCATCCCTCCATCCTGCCAAGTCCTAAATACTGCTGACACACACACACACACACACACACACACACACACACACACACACACTTTCCAGAGGCCATTTCTTTATCTCTCCATCTTCTGTTTCTCTTTTCGTATCCATCATCTATTTCAGCCAAGAGTCACAGCTTTGAAACACGCAGCAGAGTCGTGTTCACGCGTTAAATCGACTTTTTACGTAAAATACAAACCACAGACGGACACTCAGAGAATTGGGCACTCAGGAACAATCAGTGCGTATTTATTTTTTGGGAGAAGGAATGAGACTCGACGAGTTTCATCATCGACAGATCGCCGGTTTTCATCATTTGTCCAAATTCCAGGAGCACGTGTTGACCCGTTTCAATAAACTTTATCAAACAAATTAACAATGACAGGCAGAAAAAACAAAAACCAACGAAAGCTGCACATTTCACCAACAGATTTACTCCATTCTTATTCAGTGCTTCAGAAAAAAGTGACAAAATTGCAGATTAAATGACTGTTTTTATGCTTCTGAAGTAAAAAAAATAGGAAAAATCAACTTTATGTTTAACTACAAGAGATGCATCTTTTCCTGCTTATGTAAAACGCTGTGTGTTGACTGTAGGAACGTTTTTTAGCATGTAGTAGTGTAGAAATCAGGTTTAAGCGACAGTAAAAATGCAAGGAAATAAAAAGATGTCGGTGCGTGCCGTGTGGTTGTAACGGCGGCGGCTGCGTGACGGCAGGAATGTCGGGTTTTCCGTGTGGAACGCCGCTCTCCTGCGAGCTGCAGCTTATTTCTCTAAACCTTTTTTTTCGTGTTTTTTTTTCCCCCGTGCTCTCGTCATTCCGTCATTCCTCGCCGTCGATTGGTGTCAGCTGTTTAACGGCGGCCCGGCCCGCTCCGACCTTCCGTGTCTCGCTGCCGTGTGTTTTTTAAAACCGCTTAAACGCGTCCAGGTTCAGCAGAACCGCCGCTGTCTGGACTTTATCTTTATCTGCTTTCTGCTCACGTTACAGTGTATTAAGACTGCAGCAGGACGGAAAACCTTGTTAAAATAATGTGAAATGGAGTAATAACGTGGAAAAAAAAAGTCACATTTTATAGTTAAATTACTTCAACACGAGAAGAAAACATCCAGATGTGTCCTCCAGAGTTGGACTCTACTCATATTACTCAGGAAATGTTACATTTAACAGATCAATTTAAATATTATTGAAGCTGGTTTGGTTTGAGCATTTTTCCCATTTTATTTCCAGGTTTTCAAGAAAACTCATAGTTTGTAAATAATTTGTACAAGATGAAAATGGTGTTCCACAAGTGTCATAACTAGGACCTGTTTAGTTACTGGATGTTATTCATCTTTATGCAGATGATACTGTTCTATATTTCACTACAGCTGCTGTATATGTTGATGTGGATTCTATTGATAGTCTATAGCTGATATTACCATCAATAGTGATTATTGATAGTCTATAGCTGATATTATCAATAATAGTGTTTATTGATAGTCTATAGCTGATATTATCAATAATAGTGATTATTGATAGTCTATAGCTGATATTATCATCAATAGTGATTATTGATAGTCTAGAATATTATCAATAATAGTGATTATTGATAGTCTATAGCTGATATTATCAATAATAGTGATTGATAGTCTATAGCTGATATTATCATCAATAGTGATTATTGATAGTCTATAGCTGATATTATCAATAATAGTGATTGATAGTCTATAGCTGATATTATCAATAATAGTGATTGATAGTCTATAGCCGATATTATCAATAATAGTGATTGATAGTCTATACTGTCGTATTACAGGGAATTATGTTATAGGCCAATATAACACTGAAATAGAGCTTCTACACAAGCTCAATTTCAGTAGCTAACAGCAGCTAACTGTAGCTAACAGTAACTAACAGTCACTAACAGATGCTAATGGTATCTAGCAGTGGCTAACAGTAGCTAACAGTTGCTAACAATCGTTTACAGTCACTAACTGTTGCAAACAATTGCTCATAGAAGCTAACGGTGGCTAACAGTTGCTAACAGTCATTTACAGTTGCTAACAGTCGCTAACAGGTGCTAACAGTGGCTAACAGTTTCTAACAGTTGCTAACTGTTGCTAACAGTTGCTAACAGAAGCTAACAGTGACTAACACTTTATAATGGTCATTGACAGTTGCTAGAAGTTGGTAACAGAAGCCAACAGACACTAACAGAAGCTAATAGTGGCTAACAGTTTCTAACAGTCATTAACAGTTGCTAACTGTTGCTAACAATTGCTAATGCTAGCTAGCTTTTTCAATTACTTTTAATTGAATGAAACCAGCTTGTTTTAAGGAAGGGCAGCACATATCAGAATGAAATATAAAAACAAATATTATTCAATAACCTGTCATTTCCTGCTCAATGAGAAGTGGATCAGACCAGGTCTCTGGAAGCTGGAAGCTACAGGTCAGGTTCTGGTGTTAAACTCAGCGTCTTTAACCTCGTTTAACCTGATATTAGACGCCAAACAGCTGCTTTTTCCTCCTGTGTTTCAGCCCAGTTCTGCAGTTTTCCAACGTTTCTCTCACAGGAATAAAACACAAGATTCAAGGAGCTGGTATAAAGTTCTAAATTTCTGCCTTTTGCTAAAATACAGAAATGTTCTCTAAATTCTGCATAAATCTGTACGTTGATTCACTTTCTCCATTTTTCTGAAACATGATATAAATATGAGAGGTGGGAATAAACCTACATAAATCTACATTATTCTCTCTCATCATTAAGATTCTATAAAAGTGCAAAGTCATCACATTATGTAATTACCTCTATTCATATGTGTCTAACAATTAATTACTTTATAGAAATACAATTAAAAAAGTGCCACTGTAGAAAGTAATGTTATACTGTAAAGTGGCTAACAATTATAAATACAATTATCATTCTAATTATTATATTATTAATAATATTGAAGATATCATATGAGAATATGGAGATAATTAGTATTAATTTTAATTTATGGATTTTCAAAGAGGGCGACACGGTGGAGCAGTGGGTAGCACTGTTGCCTCACAGCAAGAAGGTCGCAGGTTCAAGACCGCTTTGGGGCCTGGGTCTGGGACCTTTCTGTGTGGAGTTTGCATGTTCTCCCCGTGTCTGCGTGGGTTTTCACCGGGTACTCCGGCTTCCTCCCACAATACAAAACATGCTCAGGTTAATTGGTAAACTCTAAATTGCCCATAGGTGTGAGTGTGTGTGTGAATGGTGTGTGAATGGTGTGTGTGCCCCACGATTGGCTGGCGACCATCTGGGGTGTATCCCCCTGCCTCTCGCCATAAATGCGCTGGGATAGGCTCCAGCAGACCCCTGCGACCCCGAAAGGGAATAAGCGGGATAGAAAATGGATGGATGGATGGATGGATTTTCAAAGATTGTAGTTATGGTTTTGCGTTGCTATGTGGGAGAGAACGACAAAAAGGGACGACGGACATATTTCACCAAACAAAACTAAGAAAAAATGGAAACTTTGCCGTCCTAAATGACCTTTGTGGTCAATACAAAACAGGTTTTTGGAATCAGTCTGATCTAAGGTTCAGACGAAATGTGAAAGAATGTGGTGGAACAGTTTGTTTCTGCTGAAAACCAGCACAGAGATTCCAACTCAATGTTCTAACACTTGTGTTTCTAATGTATGCCATCATCTAAATGATTCTAATGGAGCACAAGGCACCTTATGTTCTTTAATTGGGAGTATAGAAAATCAAACATTTGTAATTCTATATGTTTATAATTCCAGTAGGAAAATAAGATGGATAAGATTTTATGGCCCTTTATATCTGCAGGTGGCTGCAGCTGCATAGATTTGATTACCTTTATATTGAACATCTACAGTGACACTGACATGTTTGGTTATTTCTGAGAAATACTGGTACAAAAATGACTTTTCATTTGTCACTGTATAAATGAAGAATCCACTCCAAACTTAAAATAACTAAATAACATTTAAAAGTCAGTTTGTACCATTGATTTTTTTTTTTTAGATTTCGTGGATGCATTTTTAATTCTTTAAACCTCTTTAACAGAGTTGAACTACCTGGTGACACCACATGCCAGTTTGTCCTTTAATAAACTCTATAATATCTGCGAGCTCCTGAGCGGCCTCAGAAAACGAGGTTCTGGCCCAGGTTTGGACCACGGGCCTTGGGTTTGACCCACGCGACCTCCTGTGTGTGTGTGTGTGTGTGTGTGTGTGTGTGTGTGTGTGTGTGTGTGTGTGTGTTTAATACACAGCTGTAGGAAGTCGTGCAGCAGCTCCACATGTTTCGTGATTCCCTTAAAAACCGTCTGGAACCTCAAACTAAAACACAAAGCTAAATGAACGAGGAAGGAAGCGTCCTCATTCCTGGACTCTCACGATCGCACCTGATCTACTGGTTCTCCTGGAATCACGGAACGCTTTAAAAACGCTCTTTTATCCAGAGGTTTCCGTCTGAAGTCCAAAAGAAGCTCGTGCAAAGCTTATTTCTGTCTGTATTGGATTATGGTGATGTCATTTACATGCAGGCCGCCTGGATTCTGCATCGCGCTGCGTTCATGTTTTATAACGGCAGGAATAAAACTCTTTATATCAGCGTCCTATTAAAATAATGGCCTTTTTTGATGAAAGTGAGTTTTTTTTTTCCTAAGTCATGTCTGGATGCTGCTGCCACATCTGGAAACATCACTTTAATCGCCCTAAAGAAAGAAAGGAAGGAAGTCATAGTCCATTCAGTCCGTTATAAGTTATATTTGATTAATCTATCGATTAATCAATTCATTGCTTGGTTCATTCAATGGTGTAAAAGGTCAATCAAGTTTCCTCAAAGCTAAAGATTGAACCTAAAATGTCTTTTTTTGTCCAGACCAACAGTCTGGAAATCAGAAAAGAAAGCAGGAAATAATCAGAGAACAGAAGCTGGAACCAGAGAATTTGGACATTTTGTTTGACGAACAGATAAATTAATTGACTAATCATTGCTGCTCGATTATAAAGAAACAAAGGAAGTTCCAGGATCTCCATCATTAAACATGTGTCATCACTTCATTGTAAATTCTCCACATCTCAGGTTTCTAAAAGTCAAAACTGGATGTTGATGAGTTACGTTCAATAAAAAACAGGAAAGAAGAACCTGGGAAAGTGATGAAAAAGTTTAATTTAACTTTAGAGTTTTCACTATGGAATGAAAGGACAGTTTAATCCAGGTTAAAGTGGAATAAAGTCACACTAGAATGTTGAGGAATTGGACTAAAGTCACTTTATTCTCTAATGTTCCTTAGTGACATCACATCTACAGTCACTGACAGAAGATGCTCTGACTTAAGGTTTGTTTGTGTTTTCAGACACTCGACTAAAGTCATTACTTTAAATGTGTGACGATATGAAAGTTGAACAAGCGGTTAAACAGCTCCATGAGCTGAGTCTCTCATCTTAGAAAAAAGACTTTTCCTGACAGGAACGTACAGACACGTTTTCTAATGTAAGTGATGTAAGTGGACGTTATCAGCTGAAAACATGCAGTTTGATGCTGAAACACACACACACACACATTCCTGCTGGAAACACAAGCTGTTTCTGAAACTTCTGGAACAATCTCGGAAAAAGTTCAGGTTCTGTTTCACTTCCTTGGAGCAGATGTTTGTTTCTAGGCAGAAACCGCGGCCAAAACGTGTGATGACTATCACACATTTGCTGCCGCAGCTCGCAGAGCGATATATCATGAAAACTCTGGAGTCTCAGTGATTTCACATTTTACAGCAGAGCCAAGCGTTAAACAGCAGAGAGTCATTAAAATGAGCGTACTGGATGTAAGAGAGAGACAGAACCAGAGAGGAGGAAGTCCAAGGATTTTACAATAAAGATGATCATAAATCATAAAAGAGGACGAGAAAAGTGGAGAAAAGTGGAGAGGAGATAAGGAAAACAGAAAATATTAAACGCGCAGAAATAATACAGCGTCCAACCGGACGTTGGAAACACAAACGAGTGGTTTTATTACCAGTTACTGTCGGCTGTAGCTACAGCAAACAGAAATCTGAGTTTCTGTGAATATATCAGGTATTAAAATGCATACTACGTCCATAAAAAACATGTTTCTTCTTGTAGTACCTGTAGTAGTTGAGGCAAACCGAGGAGGGAACAGTGTCATCAGTATAGATGTTTAACATGTGTTGGTTACAGATTTCTACAATTAAAAGGTTTATTCAATAAGGGGCTGGATGGAAAATTTAGGGTCTGGTGGCTTAAAAAAAGGTGGAAAACCACTGTTCCAAGTACACATAGATGGCTTATTTCCTCTTTGTTCCAATAAGAACAGTGTCAAACACTGTCTCAAGAAGACTTTTTAGCAAAAATATGCTAATGGTGAATTGTCTTGACCAGATGAAGATAAGTTGGAATCTGAGAGCATTTCTAAAGGCCAAAGTGTGGAGTTCTATTCTTTATGCTAAATATTTGAGAGTTTCCGCTGCCAGTATGAGACCTTTCCCTATTCATCCCAGATATCTTCTTGGGACAGTCCATAGAAGGTCCAACATCTACATATAGTAGCTCTCAACATCTGACATAGGCTACAGGACTTCTAACGCTTTTTTACCCAACACATACCCAGATCCCATTCCTACAAGACAGAAATCTACAATAGACGAGATTATGCCAACCTGGGTTGTTGATCAACCATCTGTAGCCTATGTCAGATGTTGAGAGCAACTATAGATGTTCAACCTTCTTTGGACTGTCTCAACAAGCAAAATATGCTAATGGTGAGTTGTCTTGACCAAACGAAGATAAGTTTGACCACATATAGACACTCCATGTTTGGAGGAATTGACTTAAACAGTTTCTAAAGAAGACATCTGGGGTGAATAATGAATGCCTCATATTGGCACTATCTGCTACAGACCATCCTGCCACGAGATCTCATCCCAGGAAGTTCAACTGCTATCAACCAATCAGAGCGGGACTCACTCTCTGGTTTCACCCAATGATCCAGAGATATAAGCTCCTGGTTTCCAGCATCAGAACTGAAGAAGCCTCCTGGATTGAGGGTGAAACGTCTTCAAGCACAGTCCATTCGCTTACAGTAACTCCTTTGACAATAGGTCAAGGTATCTGTGTGTCCTTGTCCTCATACACTACCTTGGTTGTAGGTGACTTATTATATGCAAATATACACCAAACAAGTAAAGTTCTGTAGTATAATTTAGATTTTAACAAATTAAAAAAGTAGGAAGTAGACTACGCCTCATTTCTCAAACCATCTGTCCTTCCTATCCAAAACAAGGAGGACCTACATCCTCCAGGTGAAGATGAAAGACCTATAAACCAACTTTGTCCAGTCTTCAGACAGAAACATGGCTGCTTCATGGCTTCTCCAGAGTCCTGACCAACCTCTACATGGAGCAGGTGGAGATTATTAACCACTTCCATGGGTAAATACCCGGGTTATCTGATATCAGTCTGAACTAGAACTGAAGAAACCTCTCGAGATGAGAAGAGAAACATCTTCAAACGAGCATTTTTTTCTACAAGAACACATTGGAAGCATGAAAGCAAAGAAGGAAGCAGGAGAAAAACAAGATGAGAAGATGAAGAGAAAACAAAGAGGAGATGAGGAAAGAAGGAAAGAGCGGAGCGATCCTTTAATTCTCTTAAAGCTCGCAGAGGTTAAATGGGTTAAATTCCTGCTGAGGAAACAAACCACAGTCCAGATTTTTTTCATCCTCAAGCCCAAACACTCTAGTCTGAGAAAGATCAACAGAAACCAGCTGAACTCTGGACATGATGAAGCAGTTTCAACACTTTGGTGACTCAGCTTTCCCGTTTTCTGTTTTAGAAAAAACCTGAATCCTGTGACAGATGTTGAGCTTGTTGCTTTTGACCAAACAGGTTCAACAATGTGTTGTCACCATTACTTCTCCAACTTTATTTCAGCAAAGCTGCTCTTCCTCGCTATTTAAAGCTGTTGAGACACGTTTGAACCTGTGACACATTTCTGATCTGGCTGCTCTATCTGCAGAAATCAGCAGGACGTTTGTCTGTAACTTGGAGTTGATGCAATTTTTAGCTTCCAGCTTGTAAATAGCTGCACATCCAAGTCATGATGGTGTCTGGAAAAGCCTGAGTCTAAACCAACATTTCTGTCTGGAACTCTTCGCAGTTTGTGCATAGAGTTGATGGGAAAAAATAAAAGCTTCAGGAGCTGCAGCAGCATAACGAGAAGAAGAGATAGAGATGTGGGTGGTTTTTAATGAGTCCAGTTTTATCAACGTCCCAAAGTCCTGGATGATCAGTGGTCAACAAGCAGAGCAGAGAGGAAGACGATTAAGACAGATACATATATATATATATATATATACATATATACATATACACACATATATACATATATGTATATGTGTATATATACATACACATATATACACATATACACACATATATACATATATATATACATACATACATACATATATATATATATATATATATATATATATATATATATATATACATATACACATACATACATACATACATACATACATACATGTCCCCATATGACCCATAATGGTGTGGCCATTGCAATATGAAGGAACATGTTTTATGTAAAATTAAGAGAGGAGCGTGATTTTAATACTTGTGGATACTAGTGGAAAACAACTTCGTTCCAATGTAGCGTCAGTCTGGACCAGGTACTAATATTTCATTCCACTTTCTGATAACACTTTATGATAACTTTCTGTAATAACTAGATAATAACTCATTAATTATTATTGTTATTGACTTGTATCAGTTATATAAATAAATAAAATCAAGTTGAGGTTAAAACAAGCATCTTTGAACGTGTTTCACCAGCCAACGCTTAGAATATAATCTAGTCTAGTGTAGTCAATCTAAACTCCCTCCTCCTGTTTCCTGGCGTCAGGCCTCGTTCTGTGGCGGGTGGACATCATCAGGGAGGGGGCCGGGGATTGTGGGAGAGGAAGAGGGAATTCTGGGTGTTTTTTTATGGATGGACCGCAGAGGAAGACAATGAGGGACAGCAACAGAGAAGGAGAGATGAATTAAAAAGTCTCATTGAGGGATAATAAGAAAAGCTGCAGCCCTTTATATGTATGTTTGTTTAAGAACATAGATATTGTTATAACACAAGAACAAACTGTCAGATATAAAACAGTCCGTCTGAAACACAAATAGGGTAAAAGGCTCTTAGTTTTTTGCCAATAGTTTATTTCTACATTCCTGCCTCAGAATATGACGTCTCTCTGCTTTTATCTCACGACTGATCCTCAAAAACAAAAAAGTGACTTTAATCTCAAGTTACTGGATTCGTTTTGTCTCTTCAGCAACAGACGATGGGAAAAAAGAGAAAAGAGAGTTCAGATGTTTGACTCCGACAGAAAACAATACCAAGCTGTTGACTTACCACATAAACTGCACACACACACACACACACACACACACACACACACACACACACACACACACACACACACACACACAGCGTATTTCACTGGGTAAACGAACAGTCTTTATGTCACTGCAGTAAAACAACATTTTGCTGATATTACTACTTCCACGTTATGCTAAGCTAAGCTAACATCAGCATCTTCTTATTGTATTGTTTTCCCTTCATATTTTGACTTGTTCGACAATAATCACTATTATTGATAATATCAGCTATAGACTATCAATAATCACTATTATTGATAATATCAGCTATAGGCTATCAATAATCACTATTGATGATAATATCAGCTATAGACTATCAATAATCACTATTATTGATAATATCAGCTATAGACTATCAATAATCACTATTGATGATAATATCAGCTATAGACTATCAATAATCACTATTATTGATAATATCAGCTATAGACTATCAATAATCACTATTGATGATAATATCAGCTATAGACTATCAATAATCACTATTATTGATAATATCAGCTATAGACTATCAATAATCACTATTGATGATAATATCAGCTACAGACTATCAATAATCACTATTATTGATAATATCAGCTACAGACTATCAATAATCAGTATCAATGGAACAGTTTGTGGTGTTTATCTCATATTCTTTATTTTAGTCTCATACTTCCTGTGTTGTTTTCTGAAGAACTGACTGAACCAAAGTGAATTTCTTGCAGGTCGTGTGGTCTCTTCATGTCTGTGGACTTCACACCTCGGTCAGACAACACGTTTTATTCATCTCGCCTTCGTCTCTCGGGGGTTTCGCTGCTAAACACACAAACCTACCCTGACCCCACGCGACCCCTGACCCCCCCAGAAACCCGAGCCGGGTCCTCCTCTGCAGGCCGAGGCCAAACCAAACACAGGGGGGAGGTCTGGTTTCCATCGTGTTTAACGGCGTGATGAACGGCAGCGAGGACGGCGAGGAGGACGAGAGGAATTCATGAGGGAGCGGAGTAAAAGCTGCGTTATCAGCTCCAGCCTGAGGTCTGGGCCTGAACAGCATCCCCCAATAAAGTAGTGACGGCCTGTGTCAGTTCTGGATAAAAGTGGTTTTTACTCATAAATCATCTGGTGAAATCACAGAGTTAAAGGATCAGACTCTTCATGTCGTTAGGGACATTTTATTTTTGCTCAAATTAGGATAAAATGAAGAAGGCTTTGAAGTTTTATGTAATTCAGCCTATACTTCAATAATTTAATATAAAGTGTGTGTGTATGAATCTGGACATTTTGGACGATTGATGAGATATTTGGCAACTTGCAGATTAAAATATTCTTTGACTTTGATGAATTTTTTTTTGTGTTTTCCCTAAAACATGAATGTGACTGAGGAGCTGGCAGACCACCTACTGGCTCTATCTCATATGTTCTGTCTGTGATATCAATAACTTACAGCGGGTTCTGAGCTGTAAAAACATACCTGAGTGAAAGAGTTTAACACGAACAAACTCCTCAGACCTGCGATGATTTATGTGGAAGAGCTGTAATCACACAACTATCACTTTTCTGAGAAAAGCTGCAATTAATCCACAAGAAACAAAACGGCATTTAACCAGCAGCTGTTTATCTGCCTGTAAACGCTGCTTAAAGGAAAGTTTGACTTCTAGAAATCAGCAGGAGTGGTGTAGTTTTACTGTAAGACAGAAACTTTAAAAGCAGCAACATAGTGTGTGTGAGAACAAAATTAGGAAGCGATAGACTATCAATAATCAATAATAATGATAATATCAGCTATAGACTATCAATAATCAATAATAATGATAATATCAGCTATAGACTATCAATAATCACTATTATTGATAATATCAGCTATAGACTATCAATAATCACTATTATTGATAATATCAGCTATAGACTATCAATAATCACTAATATTGATAATATCAGCTATAGACTATCAATAATCACTATTATTGATAATATCATCT